>VZZY01024620.1:44097-87891 GCA_013400335.1 Eurystomus gularis | reverse complement strand
CCACCATGCTGGGATTCTGTGATTTGAGTGAATGGTCATTACTACTTTGGCAGTCATCAGGGTAATTAGCATGTTCTGAAATGAGCCTAATTAGAGTCTTGGCTGTGGAGCTGGTTAATTTGATGGGCACCAATCCAATCTCCGCTGATGTTGGTGCTCCCACTCCCACTGACCCCTGTGGGTGCAGGATCAGGGCAAGCCCCTCAGATGTGATGAGTGGGATGCAGTTCCCACTGCAGCTGGAGTAGAGCCCAGCATGGGGGAAGTCTCCCCAACCTCTCTGGCAAATGGGGCTTTATCTCAGGCTACAGCAGCTGCTTGGCATCCCGTGTGGGGTCAATAAAATAAAGGCCTGGCACACGCTGGCACGTGCTGTGGGCTGGGCAGTGGTGGTGTAGTTGGACGGGTTAAAATCCCCCAGAAAAATTGCATAGGGAGAGCTCCTTCTGCTTTTTGCACTGTCCCATCCTCCTGCCTCCTGTGGTTGCCTTTCTCCTCCCATCACTGGTGCTGTGCCGGCTGGTTAGCCAAGGCAGAGAGCCCCAGCTGCTGTGTCCCGGTCATGCCCCGGCTCAGCCCCGCTGTCCCCGCAGGTGATCAAGCAGCTGATGAAGAAGGAGTGCACGCTGGAGTTCTCCCGTGACCGCAAGTCCATGTCGGTGTACTGCACGCCCACCAGCCCTGGCCACAACTCCACCGGCAGCAAGATGTTTGTCAAGGTAGGGGAGAAGGTCCTCAGCACCCTGCAGGATCCTTCTTGCCCATGTACAGCCCGGCAGGATTTGGCCCTTCCTGCGGCAGGCAGGGATGCTTTGCAGCTTGTCTCCCCTCTTAGCTGTCCAGGAGCCAGTAGGTAGACTGGTGTGGTCAGGGAGGAGGTGAGTCTTTGCAATATTGATAGGAAAAAGAGGAGGCAAAATAATTTAGAGGGAGGAAAAGGTGCTGAGTGTGCTGGTGCTGGGTCCAGCAAGAGCTGCCCCTGGGCAAAACTTGTGCACTTGCCTTTATTAAAGGCTTGGACCCTCTGGACACCAGCGATGCGTAAAAGGCAATGTCCAGCTTTCCACTGTAACCAGAAATAAAGTCGTGTTTTAAAGGGCATTTTCTTCCCAAGAGAAGAGATGCGGCAGGAATTTCCCCCTGCTGACTCTGAGAAGATTTGTATATTGTCGTTCCCACTGGGAGATCTTCTGGGTGGGTGAACTCTGTCCTCTGGGCCAAGTTGGGACCCTCCGGAGCCACCGCATCTGTGGCCCAGCCAGTCCTGGGTGAGCTTTTTTTAAGGGAAGCACTAGAGGGATTACAGGTTTTATATTAAAACAAACAATGTAAGGTCAGAAGGGCTGGGGTGAGATGCTGTGGTGCTGAAGGACATGTTTTCCTGAATCGCAAAGGCATCACAAGCATCTGCTGAGCATCCTTCAGGCAGCGCATGTTTTCCGCCGAGATTTACAGCCCTGATCCCCTCCAGCTCTGAGACGGGGTCTGTGGTGTGCAGGTATCTCAGGCAGAGGTGTAGGTTCTGCAGGAGTCAGATGGATCCCCTGCAGAACAATCCTGCTGGCTGGGGACCTGATGTAGGTTCGTCCTTCCCAGCCATGGTCCCTGGCTGCCATCTAGTGCACTGAGCTGCTGTGCTGGGATGTGCGTGCTGGAGTTTTGGAGAGATTCCCTTCTCCTTTGCCCAAACTTGGTGCCTTCCCTCCCTCCGGCGCTTCCTTCAGTGCTGGCAAGAGATGCTCATGCTCCAGGTTCACCCCAGCCCCTAAGCCAAGCCCTCTGCTCCTCCCCAGGGCGCCCCAGAAAGCGTGATCGAGCGCTGCACCCACGTCCGTGTGGGCACCACCAAGGTCCCGCTGACGGCCCCAGTGCGGGAGAAGATCCTGGGCAGGATCCGGGACTGGGGCATGGGCATCGACACGCTGCGGTGCCTGGCGCTGGCCACCCACGATGCGCCCGTCCGCAGGGAGACCATGCAGCTGCACGACTCCACCGCCTTCGTCCACTACGAGGTAAGGCACTGGTGGCTTTCTCCAGGAGTTTTTTTCCTTATTCCCAAACTTCCCTCCACCGCCACTTCCAGCTGCTCCAAGCAGAGTTTTCCCTCTGGTTTCTCTACGGGTGGTGCAATGGCTCAGCTCCAGCGCTGCAGACCCCAGTGCAGAGCTGCATGCAGCCGGCTGGTCCTAAGGCCAACAGCCTGGTCCCATGGGGTCCATCCCCGTGGAGTGACTCCTGAGAGGGGCCTGGGAACCACTGAGAGGGATGTAGAGCAGAGGACCAGCAGAGGGGATGGGAGCATCCCATTGCTTTGGGGCTGTAGGGTGCACGCATGAGGCTGTTGGGAGGAAACCTCCTGGGAGTTTCCTGCCTGGAGTGGTTTCACAGCGGGGAGGGAAGAGGCTGCACTCCAGGGGTTGATGTGATGCTGTGCCCACCCCCCAGAACAACCTGACCTTCGTGGGCTGCGTGGGGATGCTGGACCCTCCCCGCAAGGAGGTCACCTCCTCCATCGAGATGTGCCGCAAAGCTGGCATCCGCGTCATCATGATCACCGGCGACAACAAGGGCACGGCGGTGGCCATCTGCCGCAGGATTGGCATCTTCTCAGAGAGCGAGGACGTGGCCGGCAAAGCCTACACAGGCCGGGAGTTCGACGAGCTGCCCCCCGAGGCGCAGCGGCAGGCATGCCGCAATGCCCGGTGCTTCGCCCGCGTCGAGCCAACGCACAAGTCCCGCATCGTTGAGTATCTCCAGTCCTTCCATGAGATCACCGCCATGGTGAGTCCTCCAGGGATGCCCCACCACCCCTTGGTCCTCTCCTTTCCACCCGTCCAGTCTCTTGCACCTCATTCATGGCTTCATGCAGACAGGCGATGGTGTCAATGATGCCCCAGCCCTGAAGAAAGCCGAGATTGGCATCGCCATGGGGTCAGGCACAGCCGTCGCCAAGTCAGCCGCTGAGATGGTGCTCTCTGATGACAACTTCTCCACCATCGTGTCGGCCGTCGAGGAGGGCAGGGCCATTTACAACAACATGAAGCAGTTCATCCGCTATCTCATCTCCTCCAACGTTGGGGAGGTTGTTTGGTGAGAGCCCTCCACACTGGGCACCAAGCTGGTGGGGGGGGAGCAGCAGTGGGGACATGTCCTCAGGGGCAGGTGACCCAAGGTGGTGTCATGCCACGCCCAGAATTGTAGCCCCGGGTACCGAACAGAGCAGCTATGCCTTGTCTCATTCCCTCAGGACAGGGTTTCATTTTCTTCTGTGGTTTCATGAACACACCACCCCGCAGGAGCTGTTCCGTTGAGGCATTGCCTATTTAAGCCCACGACAGCTTTTAAGACGGGTGCAGATATTTGTGCACAGGCTGGCACTAGGTCGCACCGATGCACTTTGCATCAGGTCCTGGGCAGCTCTCCCTGCCCAGCCCTCCCTCCCTCAGCAACGTGGGCAGAGCCTTGGGATGACTTGGGCACCCTCTGCCCTCGGGGTTGGCTTTGGACTGCAAAGCAAATTTTAATGGGAACAGGAACATATTTTAGCTGCAAAATTCAGTCCTGGATTTCAGGTTCCTGACTCAGGGGCTGCAGGTTCATCTGCAGGACTTTGGATGCATGTTCTGTTTGGGGTGTTTGGATCCAGGGTGCCTGCTCACTCTCCCCTTGTACCTCACAGACACTTTCTCTGGCTGTCCTGAAGCTCATCTAATTCAGCATCTTTTTTTTTCCTGCAGCATCTTCCTGACGGCCATCCTGGGCTTGCCCGAGGCCCTCATCCCTGTGCAGCTGCTGTGGGTGAACCTGGTGACGGATGGGCTACCAGCCACCGCGCTGGGCTTCAACCCCCCCGACCTGGACATCATGGACAAGCTGCCTCGCAACCCCAAAGAGCCCCTCATCAGTGGCTGGCTCTTCTTCCGCTACCTGGCCATCGGAGGTGAGCCCCTGTGGGCAGAGGATGAGGATGAGCACGGGGTGCCATGGAGTAGAAGAGGGCTCCTTGCTGGGTGCTGGGGGTAAGGGTGTCTCTCTCGGCCGCAGTGTACGTGGGCCTGGCCACGGTGGGTGCAGCGACCTGGTGGTTCTTGTACGACGCCGAGGGACCGCAGGTCTCCTTCCATCAGCTGGTGAGTTGGGAGGGGAGTGGGCTGGATTCACACATGGATTCAGGCATTGGGGTCTTTCCTCTACCTTCCTTCTGTGGTTGTTGTAGCGTTCCCAAATTCCTGGTGGAGAAGACATTAATTGAAAAAGAAAAGCAGAACCTCTCCTTCAGGGTCATGGTTCCAGCCTTGCTTCTGCCAGTTACCAACTTGATCCAAAGAATCTGGAAGTAGCTCTTGTACCTGACCCCACATTGAAAGGAATCGATTTTTACACTGCTGAAGGTCTGAGCGAGGTGGTGGGAAAGCAGGTGCCATCATACCCCAGTGTCACGTGCAGTGGGAAACGTATTTTTGATGGAGACACGTGTGTGCTCAAACACCTCATTAACTGCATGTGAAAATCTCTAAGCCATTATCCAGCCTTAACCTCAAAGCCCCAACCACAGCAGAAGCTGGGTCACTTTAGACAGTTTTACTGGTGGGATATTTAACAGTACCCCGAATAATCAAGGTTCACCATGTGCCCCCAACCAGTCGACTCTTCCTCCTCTTTCCTGCCTTTCCTACGCTGCTGCTCTGCCGTGTATTTACGAGAGGTTTCCTGTGCCGACAGAGGAACTTCATGAGGTGCACCGAGGACAACCCCATCTTTGAAGGAATCGACTGTGAGATCTTTGAGTCCCGATACCCGACCACGATGGCTTTGTCCGTGCTGGTGACAATCGAAATGTGCAACGCTCTGAACAGGTAGGATGGCCCCAGAATTGCTCTGGACACTCTGTGCATGACCACTTTTGTGTAGGGTCTCTTCAAGCATCTATTGGTGGGCTGAGGGCTTTGCTTTGACTTGTAGAGCCATTCGGAGCATCCTCACAGGAGACCACCGGGTTTGCCATAAATAAACTCTTCCAAGCCAGGGTGCTGCTGTCGATAATGGGGGAGGAAGGACTGGATCCACATCTGTTAGTGGTTTGACCCTGTCAATGACCAGTCCTAATCCATGCGTGGCTGGTTGTGTTGAGATGGTTATCCAGATCCAAATGGCGGCAAAACCTGAAGCTGAACAGTCTGGAGGAGAGGGACTGTAGCATACAACCTTGGAGAAGAATAGGAACCCCCAGCTTGGGCAGGCACGGGGAGCAGGAGGTTTTGGGGGCTAATGCTGTCCCCTCACTTTTGCAGTGTCTCTGAGAACCAGTCGCTGCTGCGGATGCCACCATGGCTCAACATCTGGCTGCTGGGGGCCATCATCATGTCCATGGCTCTGCATTTCCTCATCCTCTACGTCAAGCCCATGCCTGTGAGTGACCTCTGCTACCTCTGCACACAGCCTGGGGGGCTCCTCCAATGGGCAAGGACATCCCTGGAGCAGTCTGGGTCTAGAAGACCTTCTGGGACAGTTGTCCCCAGCATGTGCCTTCAGGACCAGGTCTTGTGACTTGAACCACAATGGGGACTGGGAGACACAATGCCCCAGTGAGGCTTTACTTAAGTCAATAGGCAATTGCCTTATAGGCAATGCAAAGGGATATGGATATCTCAGCTGCTTTTGGAGGCATCACCTCCTTTTGCAGTCCAAGCTGGTGAAGCCTTGGTTGAAGCCTAAGGGTGTTTAAGATGAAGTGGGTTGCTGCGCCCAGGAGGTTACACTGGCCTTTGTCCCCTGCTAGGTGCCTGTGAGCACATACAGTCCTAGCTGTCACTTCACTCATCTGCAGGAGAGATGAAGGACATAATTTTTGACTGATCTTGGCCAAGAGCCACCTTGGGATCATGACAGACCTTGAAGAAATCCTGGTCTTTGGGCTGTCTGGATCCTCCCTCCTCGTACCTGGGATGACTCTCTCTCAGATTGTGCCATACAACAACCTGACCCTTTAAAAAAATATCCCACCTCCTTTGCCATTGACAAGTCCAATCCTTTCTGCCCTGCAGCTCATCTTCCAGGTAACCCCCCTGAGCTGGCCGCAGTGGGTGGTTGTAATGAAGATCTCCCTGCCTGTGATCCTGCTGGACGAAGGACTCAAGTACCTTTCCCGCAACCACCTGGATGGTGAGCATGGTCTGCACTGCACTCGGTTCTGTGTGCTCCATGGAGCTTTGCTTGAGGTTCATGGTGGCTTCATGGACATCTTGCTTGCCTCCTCTGCTCATGTGGTGTCTGCACCTGCATGTTCATCCACCTTTGCTGTGATAAAGGGACTTCTTCTCCTACCCTCTCCCTTCCCAGGTGCCATGGCAGGCAGAGCAGTTGGTACTTAGACCTGCTTGAAATTCCCCCTTAGGAGCTGGAGCACCAGATAAATCTGCCATGTGGGTTTATCCAGCTACTCTTGAGCCTCTGGGAATTGGATTCCTTCTCTTCTAAAGCAAAACAAACCAAACACTAGTTATTAACAGGAGTCCTTCCTTTTTTCTCTCAATCTTCCACCCCTCAATGTCCATCCTTACCTTGTCTTTGCTACCTCTATGTTAAGACCAAATGAGAGCTGAGCACCTTATAACCTGATTTTAATGGGGTTGCCCTTGGCCAGCACCTCTCTGGATCCATCCCGTGGCACAGGCAGAGGAGAAGCAGCTCCTGTGACACCGGGACAGTGGTTCCCGTGTGTGCCTGGGCTCCACGCTGTAAATCACAGCGTGTGGGCAGGCAGCCCTCCAAAAAGATGATACCATCTTTTCTTTCAGTTCTTGCAAAAGGTGTTGCTGTGGGTGAAATCTGAGCGCTGAGTTAAACCTGCAGGTTTTCCCGGCAGTGGCTGTGGTGCTGTGCCTGCCCCGGGGCTGGCCCCTCTCCAGGAAAACAGATTTTATTCAGTTTTTAGGGTGCGCTTGCCCTGACGGTGATAGCAGGGAGAAGAAGGGCAGGAGAGACATCATCCTTGCCCAGGGAAGATGTAGTGGCTCTAGGGGGCAGATGAACAACCTGAGTGTGGGGACTGGATGTCCTTCCACAGCATCACCTTGATCAAACCTTTTTTTACCCCTTAAGCACCCAGCATCCTAAAAAAACCCTCCTTTAACCTTCACCCTTTAGTAATGACCCAGGAAAGCTGCAAAGCCACTCTTGCCTTTCATGGCTGAAGGCAGGTCCATCCAGCCCTGGCAGCGGGGAGGAATCCGGGGCATCATAACAGCTCTGCTTGGTTTCTCATGGAGCAGAACCATGCCAAAAGCTGGAAATATGGGATAGGGAATTGTTGCAAGCAGGAAATGATCACGAACTGGCCGCCCTCCCCATCAACGGGTCCCGGTGCACTGGGGGTGCTCACATCAGCTTCCCTTCTGCAGCGAGCTGGCACATAACCAGAGCGGCTGCTTGGAGGAGCCTGCGCCGAGAAACGGGGGTGCAGGGGCTTCTATTTTTACGCACCAGATTGAAATGGTTTCTGGCTTCTTTTTATTTAATTGTTGCATCTCTCAGCAGACTGACAGGTGCTTTGCATCACCCAGCTCCCTCTTACCGTATGATTACAAGCCTGTAGCAACAATTTGATGGTGCAGCAGTGGGCTGGGGCGTAGGAGAGCCGGTTAATTCCTGGCTGCTGCACCCCGTGCATGCCCCTCGGTCTTCCCTTCACCATCTGTCATCTGGGGATGAGTCTGTCTTTCTCCTACACTTTGCATTTCTCTATAAAAACTCAGCACTGTTGGAAGAAGGGCTTTTCTTGGGCTCTGCCAGCGCAGCTCTGAGCAGAGCGAGGTTTCTGCAGGTGTATGAGCCTTTCAAGTCCCATCACACCAACTCAGAGTGTTTCCTCCTCCCGTGCTGTGTTCCTGACGTGCCATGTCCTCTGAGCTGCCCTCATCCCCACGGTCATGATGCCGCTGATGCTCACGGGTCGCTCTGTGTCTCATCCAGCAAGGCTCTCCCATCCAGCTATTCAATCACGGCTGCGGGGCAAAATCACGCTTAAATCATCACATTCTGAGAGAAATAATTGAAATCCTGCATCTTCCAATTCCTCTGGGCCCAAACCAAAAAAAAAGCAACTCAAAGAGCCCCTTTTAAATGTGGTGTTGTGATTTCTTTACCAGGCATTCTCAGGACGGTAAAACACACGTGGAGCGGGGAGCACCAGTTGAAAACCTGCAGGACTCCAGAGCAAGGGTTGGCTTTCTTACGTGTCTCATCCCCAAGTGCCGTATCCCCATGCTTCCTCCAAAGTCTGGCTCATGTGTGGTGGGGACCTGCTTGGAACGTGCCTGGGTGAACGTGGCTTGGAGAGGCAGCTGATAATGGAGCCAAGATCCCCATTCCCAGACAGGAGCTCCTTTCCCACACTGGCTTCTGTGTTTTGCTTCAAAATAAGGTCTAAAAAGCCCATGAAGCAGCCATTTGTGGGGCAGTTTTGGGCAGGGGCCAGGCTACTGCTTGCTCTCTGTAAGGCAACGCTTGGGGATGGTCTCCAGCGTGGGACCTTCTGAGGGATGGCCAAGGGTGTTCAGCTGAGGGATGGAAATGTATAGCTGTGAGTTCTGCTGATTCAGGTTTTGCATGGAAAAGTTTCTCCTTTGATCACATTTAGATAAGTCGTGTTTCCATTACACTGGATTTTCCTTGTCCTTGAAGTGGCAGAAAGATGAGATTTCAGTTTTCGCCGTGGTCTCGGTGCTTTACGCTCCTCTCGCCATCACCCTGGTCACTTCCAGCCTCTCTTCTTGCATGTATTGGTGCCTTCATCCATCTCTGGCCCCTCCAAGGCTTCTGCTGTCTCAGTTTTGGGAGGCAATGTGAGCGTGAGACAGCAAGTGAAAGTGCATGGCTGAGCTAGGTTGGCTTGGTGTGACCTGCAGATATTCTGGGCAGGATCATGGAGATGTTCTCCAGAGCCCTCTCAGGGGTCTGTCGCACAGATCCATGCTGGCAGGCTCTCGGGGCTGACCACCTCAAGGTCCTCTTGGCCTAGTGTTTTTAATATTTGCCATGCTCTATGCATTTAAGTGTGTGTTAAGCTCTTTCTGAGCCCTATGGCGTGCAGGAGGAAGGTTTCCAGCCATCTGTGCTGAGGCTTTGCACAAGTCTCTTTTCTGAGTTGTTCTCAAAAGGTACCAGATCCAGACAGGACGCTGAGATAACCCCAATGCTCGTGTCCCTCTGTGCACCATCAGCCCACTGCTGTGGCCATCCTGCTCCCCTCCTGCCTTCCTGCATCACCCCTGGGCCTCCTCATCTTCACCATCTCGAAGCAAACCCATTGCAGGTGTTGCCACCGTGGTGTTTTCACTTGTTTTCAGCACACTGAGGTGCAGGCCCTGCCTGCGTGCTCGGGCTTCACCATTTCTCACCAGGGCCATGGTAGAAGCAGGGGCAAGTCAAGAAGCGGGTGCCTTCTGCAATATGGCTGCGCAACTGGCCCGACAGCAGCAGCGTCACTGAAAATCAGAAATTTTGATGGACAAGGATTGCCTTGAAGTGTTTTGAGGCAGATTAGCATTTATACAGCTGTTTGTCCCTACACGTGGTGAGGACAGCAGCCCCTGGGTGATTTTGCAGGAGCTGCAGGGAGCTGGCCACACCACCGGGTACCAGTCCCCTCCCTGGCAGGCAGCACGGTGCTCCGCAGCCTCCTGCCTCCGCAGCTCCTATGAGACGAGATTTCCCCCTTGGGCGAGCATCTCCACCGCCGAGGGAGATTCGGCCGCTTATCTGCAAGGCCAGGGTCAGCTTTGTGCTTTACCATCCTCCCAGAGGAGAGCAGCTGGCAGAAGTGGCCGTGCCGTGACAAGGGTGTCACGCTCCCTGCCAGGGCCAGCCGGGGCTCCGCATCCCCCCGAGACAGCCCAAAACCTGGAGGCACCAACATCTCCATGTTCCATCCCCAACCACCTCCAGCATGTAGCAAAAAGGAGCAGCTCTCCCTCATCTCCCCCATGCACCCAGGCCTGGGGAGGGTGTGGGATGATGATGATGATGTGGATGATGGGGGCAGCCCCCCGAAAGCTCCCCAGGAGCACGGGGGCTGTTGCAGCCGCCTGCTTTCCCTCGGTGGAGGCAGGCAGCGAGCCGGGAGTGAGCGGCCACGGCCACGGCCTGCCCTTGTAGGGTAATCTCTGCATGGAGCTACCTTGGCTGGGCGCTGGGTCGGGGAGGAATGCATCCCCACGGGCCAAGTCGTTAGCTTGAGCTGTGGGATGCTCCGAAGGAGAGCGGTGCTGCACCTTTCAGTGCCACAAGCTCTCCAGATGGGATTTTACAGCTGTCCTGCCTTGATTTTTATTCCCTCCTCTCTCCTGTATTTTGGGGTGTGTGCCTGTGCCATGCTTTGGAGATGGAGGAGCAGAGGGAGGCTCTTGGTGCTGCTGCCCTGGTATTGCAAAGGGATGGGGGGAGGATTTCCCTTTTGGTTTTCGTCTGGGGTCTTGGCTGAAGCTTGGGGTGCCCTGGTGCAATTTTCAGAGCTACGAGGGCTGCAGCATTTCCCTCGGTGGAGAGAGTGATCCAGGCTGGCACCTGGAGCCTGCATCCCTCCAGCATCGCCTTTTACAGGAACCCTCTAAGAAGAAAGTCAAAAGCAATAAGGAAAAACCTGAGCAACCTGCTCTAGCTGCAGATGTCCCAGCTCACTGCAGAGAGGCTGGACTTGATGAGCTTGAAAAGCCCCTTCCCACCCAAACCATTCTGTGACTCTATGAAACCTCCCCAAAAGCCACGGCTGTCCTGGGGAGCAGATCTCGTGGGACATGAGCTTGCGTTGTTCGGTTGCAGATTTGCAGGAGTTAGGAGGCTGGGACACCCCTGAGAAGTTTGGTGTGAGGCAGGATCCAGATGGATTGTGACCGCCCCATCATTCCTGTAGACAGGTCCCTGCATCCCCCCTGCTCCTGTCACCCGTGTGTGGAGAGCAGAGCCGGACGCAGTGACGCTGGGTGGGTGCCAGCCCCTCGGCTCAGTGCAGCTCTCAATGGAACACCCAACCCTCCCTGTGCTGGGCGAGTACTGAGAGGAGGCCTGAGACTAACGTTCTGAAGAGCACCCACCACAGTTCAGTGCAGCCATGTCCCCTTCCTGTCCCTGCCACCGAACACCATGACCACCCCTCCGTTCGCACAACCGCGGGGTGCAGCACTGAGGGGCAGCGCCGTGGCTGGCAAATAACCACAGAGGTGTCACCCGGTGGGGACCGTGGAGCTGCTGAAGGGACACCCCTGCAACGCAGAGGAGGTGAAGTTTGATTGTTGCCATGAGATTTCATGCAGCACGGTTGCCAGCACCGCTGCTTGGCTCTGAAGCCCGTGGTGCAGAGGTCATCCAGAGGGATGCTGCCATGGCAGCAGTCGGTTTTATCTCAGGACACGAGGGCTCGGCTCTCCAGCCAGCGCTGGAAGGAAATTTTGGCAGAAGTTGCAAAAAAGTTTTTTTTTTCTCCTCTCTTCCCTGTTATTTATTAATTCCCCTGGAAGCTTGTCGGCACCAGGGCTGGCAGCGGGCACGGAGCCTCGCTGGTAACCCCAGGCAGGACCCCTATTTATCAAGAGCACAGAAACAGCGGTCCTCTGCGAGATGTGCCTGGTGATGTGTGCAGTGAGGAAAGATGGAGAAATACGATCAAAAGATTCCAATAAGTGATTTTTCTAACTCTTCTCAGAAAGTGCTGCCTTATGGGTGGGGTTTTTTTTAAGAGAAAATCCTGTTCTGGGCAGACGGAGCTGCCAGCAGGGTCTCTCCCAGGCCTGGGAGCTGCTCCCTGGGGATGCCAGGGATGCTGCTGTTGACTGCTTGAAAACTGGGGATCTAGTTGGTGTGAGTCGAGCTCTGGCAGGGATTTCAAGGCTGCTCACACCAAGTTCATGCTGAACACCATAGCTTTCCTTCGGGCCATGTGCTGCCTGCTACCTCCTATGTCCAACCCCATCCATCGGTAGGGTGGGAGAAGGGAGGAGGGCAGCCCTGGGGCTGGGACAGTGACTGCGAGGGGGTGGATTGGTCCTTGCTGGTTGTTCTGGAAGTATATCTGGATGTAAATATATGTATAGTGTGTGTGTAAGTGGTGTCAGCCCATGGAGCGGTGTCCATCTGTCTGGCGGCAGCAGGGACAGGGCTTTGGGGCAGGTGGAGGGATGCAGTGAGCTTCCTCCTCTCTGCACCGCTGCCTTCCCTGGCTCTCGTTAGGAGCAGTAATGAGGGTTCCCTGCCTGCTCACCTTCCCGCTGTCCCTCCCTGCATGGCTCCAACTCACCCCTTCTCCTTCCTCCTGCAGACTGAGCCCTTCCTCACCCAGGCCCCAGCATCCTCCTCCTCATGCAGCCTGAGCTGTTGCGGCTGCAGTTGGATCAGCTCTGTGCAGATGGGATCAACCCAGGAGCAACCTCTCTTGATAACAAAACCAGGGAGCTGGTTTGCTTTTGAACCCTCGCTGACGCTTTTTCTTCTCTTTTTTTTCCTTTGTTTCAGGAGAAGAGGACAAGAAATGAATGACACGAAGGAAACGCTTCTACCTAAAGGATCCCTAAGTTGTAACTCGGACTGAAGTCTTGCATGCGTGACCGTTGCGAGAAGCCAGCAGGACATGCATGTGTCCGACTATCAGACAAATGCGGGTGAATCGTCGAAAAGAAAAATACTGATTTTGTTTTGTTTCGTAGCTTTCTTTTTCCTGTACATAAGAGTGCAATTACTGGACAGCTGGCGTAGGGTTTGGGGACGGAGCTGTGCAGACCTGGGTCGTCGTAATGCGGTTCCTTGGGGATTTATTCCTGCAGAATTTGAGACCCTCTTTCCAATTTTCACCCTGGCCGGGTGAGCTCATCAATGTGTCCTTCACGGGAGATCAAGGCGGGGAGTCAGGATGTCAGGCAATACGCTGAGTGCGGGTGGGAGGCTGCGTCCCCCCACGGCGTGGGATGCACGAGGGCAGCTTGTGGGGCCGGGAAGGGCTTGGCGGTGGGCGAGGGCAGGCAAGGGAGGGAGGTGAGGGGGCCGTGGGTCGGGGTTGCTGACCCTTGATGGTGTCCGCGGTGTTGTTGGGTGCATTGCTGCGGCTGCTGCGCTCTGCTCTGGTGGTCACAGTGGCTGAAAACAGCCTCACGGTGTGACCACTGTTGGCATGGTCACTCGTGAACCACAGACACTCATGGATGGGCGTTTGTACGTCAAGGTCGGGTGCATGCAGTGGAAAGTGAAGTTCTCTCTATGTATCATGCTGTTCTGTCTGCTCGCCGCGTTGTGGAAAGCCCTGCACCTTCTCAGGCTCATCCAACACCAAAGCATGGCTTGGTCTTGTCTGTTCTCCTCCGTCTGGCATCTTGCTAGATCCCGTCTGCACTATTCAAGCCGTAGTCCCTTTCCTTATAGGGGTGACCATTTAAAGCGAAGCATGGGATGACCAACTTAGCATTCCTCACGTCTGCCACTCCTTCCTGGTCACACTTTCTTTCCTCGGTAGATTTTAAACTATTTCCCTAGCAGGAGTAGAGCTTAAGTCCTTAGGAGCATGTCCTTGAGTCCATGTCCTCTGCTTTGGAGGACGTGGCTGTCTTGCACAGGGCATCCTTGACACCGGTGATCCGCCTTCAAGACAGGAATGAATGTATGCTTGTACATAACGTAGTCCTCTCCATGAGCGGTTCTTTGTCGTGGCATCCCTTTGTATTAGGCACCAACTTCATTTTATCCTCCTAGGATTTTTCTGCAGCAGGAGGGACACAGGCTGCAGTGAGAGTTTGTGTATCAGGAGTGGATTTTGGGATCCAGTAAACTGATCTTTCTCCATTGAGCTGCATCAGCTGAGGAGCTGATAGCGGGTGGTTTCTTCTCCAGCTCTCCAAATCCTCCCTGCTGTTTTCCTTGCGTTCCCCTATGATCCATCCTGATGATATTTAGTTAGCCAGACCCTGTATCTTTCCTCTCTCCTAAATTCCACCAACAGCACTAGAGTCAGGGGGTTGGATCCCATTTCGCTCCTTTGCTGTCGGTTTTTTTCTTTCATGTTTTGCCCTTAAATGCTTCCAACGCTTTTCTGCTTCTCTTTGACCTGGGCAGGAGCTACTCTTCCTCTGTACAGTAGGTGCCAAATATCATCCCTCCTTTCTTTTCTCCATCACCAGCATGGAAGATGAGCAGAGCCCCCAGACCAATGGGAATGTACAGAATTGTTATACTACTGAGCTGATTTAATTGTACAGAAAACCTTGCATGAATTGTTGTTACTGTATTTAATATATAATGTATTCAAGGAATTTTAATATGGAGCTCTTTAAAAAGATCTTTATAGATACTCTGTGGTTAGAAGATTGTTGCTGATTTTTTTAAAATATTATTTTACTTTGTCTTGAAGAAGTTTTATTTTTCAAACATGTTAATGTCCGATTGATTTAATTGGTGATCCCATGGAGCAACCAATTCCTCTTTAAAGATTTTCACCATGGATGAGACTCACCCTGGCGCAGAGGACCAGGGCATGACCAAGGTACTGCTTAAGCCTTCAGAATAAGGCTTCAGTAAGACTAACACTGTAGATGTATGATTTGCCCTTCCCCAAAAGGGTGGACTTCACCCTATTTTAGTACAGATCATCTCCAGCTCTCTGTGCAGGGAAAGAACCAGCAGGAATTTAATCCGGTACCAGCTTGGTGGCTTCAGAGGAAATTGCTTCTGGTTTCCCTGAGGCTGAAAACTAGTTGGGGAGAGGCTGGACTGGATTCACAGCATCCCAGCCCCATTTGTAGGGTCCTGCAGGGCTTTCAGCCACCTGGTGGCATCTCCAAGGACACGGTGGCCTTGGTCCATGGTGTCTGCAGGGATCAGTGTGGTCCATCCACTCCATACTGCACCTCCTGAGTTACGCTGGTTTCCCTGAGCTTAAGGTCTGGTGTAGGATTATTAATTTTACATGTGTGGAGGAGTTCCTTGTGTAAAGGTCCCACTCATGAGCGCTGAATAATGGATGGGAGTCTCTAACGCAGGGACACCTAAAAGGAAAGCAAAACAAATCAGGGCCCCGTTTCAGAGCAGAGATGAAATCATGACATTTTAACTGGCTATTGAATTCCTGCTGGTAATTTTTGCCGGGTCTTACCTGACAGCAGAGGGGTGGAGGAGGTTGTACCAGGTGTCCTTCTGACCCCACCAACAGACCGGTTGTTTGAAGAGGTGCTGAGTTTGTTATGTTGTTGTTGACAGAGATGGCACGTTGCTGTTTTCTCGCTGACAGGGATGCCGTGCCGCTGCAAGCCTGGGCAGCGTCACTCTGTTTGTGCAGTCGTTGGGGCTGCAAGTGTGAGTTACCAAAAACCAGAGCTGTGTCCCAGCCAAAGGCTGCTTCTCTCCAGCAGCAGCTGATTGCGTTTGTATTTAAGCCTCTAGATCTGCCTAGAAAATAGTGCAGGAAACCTGCATGAAGGCTGCTTGGAGCATGGAGGGACCATTTGGACACATCCCCATGTCCCCTTCTGAACGGTTGACCACATCTCTCTCTTCACCCCTGTTCTTTAATGACTTGGAATACAGGTTTCACTCCGTGCTTCGTGATTGCAGATGCTCATCATTCAGATATTTTAATGAAGTAGAAGAATATCCGTCGATCTAATTATTTTTCCTTTACGCTTTGGTGAAGGGTCAGGATAAGTAGTTATTTATTGCATGTGTGCCAGCAGCAGCGTGCTGGGCGCTTTTACAGGCTGGAGCATGTTCTTGTGTAAACTTGGAGATCCCAGAGCAGAGACCATCGCTTTGGGAATGGGTCTTGTGTCTTACCGAGGCATCCGATTGTGTGCAATACAAGGGAGGTGGACGCTGGGCAGCTGTTTTGCCAAGAGCTTGTGAAAAAAAGCAGTGTGGAGGCAAAGCCTCTGGGATCCTTGCTTTTTAACAATGGAATTTAGGAATTATTTCCTTTTTTGTTTTATTTAGATGGTGCTGCCTGGCATATTTGAATTTTTGAAATAAAACGTAGGTCTTTCCAGCAAGACCTTTGGCATCTGTGGGCTGCTGTGAGAGATCCTCCATGTGCAGGGAAGCAAAGATGCGAGATGCACGGTGGAGGACACAAGGGATGGCAGCGCGGGGTTGTCCACGAGCACTTTATACTCCTTCTCAGGGGCCAGGCACCAGGCTGGGTTACAGCCAAGGCGCGAGGTGAGGGTCTCATGTCCCTGGAGCGAGCACCCGGCAGGTCAGCTTTGGGCAGCAGCTGTGGAAAGTCTTTGGTGCTGTTTTGGGACGTCGTGTCGTTGTGGCCAGTTGCTGGATGAGCTCTTCCTCCTGCAGCGTGTGATCCCGTTGGGAGGCACATTGGAAAGGGAAGAAGAGAGATGCTCTTCAGAGCAAAGAAGCACTGCAGCCACTGTTTTGTTTCTGTCGTGGCCACCATACAGCTCAGGGTCTGGATGAGGTTTTTGATTTGTGTGTTTGAGACTTTGGCACTGTGAAGATGTCGTACATTTGTTTCTGATGCTCTGCTCAACCAAGGCTGGATGATACCACCAGGCACTGGAGAAATCAGGAACAGGTGGGACAGGCTTTACTGGAGGAGCTGAGGGATGTCATTCCTCCAAGAGCATCAAATCTGGGATTGAACCAGAGTCTGCTCACGGTGTGGATGGCAGAAGTAGCCAGAGAAGCAATAGGAAAACTCGGCAGCAATTTTTGGTCCCTCTTTACTATGTCAGGTTGATAGTGCTGCTTCCCAGTCAGGGTCCTGCTCCACCAAAACTCATCAAATTATTGGTGTGCAGGCGCTCAGGCTGCAACCAGGTGTCCTGGTTGGTGGGTGATGTCCATGAGGTTCAGTGACGTTGGCATCACATCACTGGCGTCCCCAGTACCAACTTCTAAGACTTACTGTGATTTTTGGTCCATACCTGGCATCACCATTACCTTCTATAAATGATGCCAGAGATTCAGTCGTCTCTGTTCAGTCCTTCCTTAGCTTTTTTTTCCCCCATTTCTGCAGTAGCAATTTCTGGCAGGGCTCGTCCTTGGTGGGGAGACAGCTCGGGGGTCAGGTTTTGGGGATGAAGGAGAAGGGCTTCACCCCATGCAGAGCTTGCATGGCACAGTTTGGGTTAGGGTTTGCAGGGCTGCAGCGAGGAAGGGACACACGGGGTCAGTTGTGCTCCCTGGACCTGTCCTCTTGGTACCACTGAGCTTTTGGTGTGAGTGGGGCGTTAAACGAGGCTCAATCTGTGAGTCCCTGGAGCGATGCAGACATGGGTGCTGCTGGCTGGGGTCTGAGCTGGGTTGATCCAGGTGCTTGGGACCAAGAGGAGGGTGACTGCTGAGCTACCAGCGGGTGCCCTCAGCAGCTTCCATCTGGGAAAATGCTCTTTTTTTTTTTAATATGAGGTGCCTGAAGAGCCGAATCTAGAAATCTCTTGAGGTTGTGCTCCGTAGCAAAAGGTCAATCATTATATCTTGGGGGGGGTGGGAGGGTGTTGTTTGAGGGGCGGAACTGAAAGAAACAAGGTTTCCTATTTTATTATATGAGAGCTATTTTTCCACGAAATCAGCACTTCCTAAATCGTGTCCTTTGTCTGACTGTAAATAGCCAGGTGTGCCGTGAAGACGCGGGAAGGCTCCTCGTGGTCACATCCATACGATCCACTCTGTTCACTCAATATCGGGCTGATTTGTTTTATACTTACAAAATTACAGAAATAAAAGCAATTTTACTGGATGACTCTGGGGTGGGGTTTTTTGTTGGTTTTTGTTGTTGTTGTTGTTGTTTTATTAATTATTTTTTTTTGCTTTTCTTACCCCACTTATGGCCGATTTGGGGGACATCAGGGAGCCCATGGAGCTGCACAGAGTGCCTGAGGGCATTCTTCAGCCGTAAAAGGAACTGTGCTCACCAGATCAGGATTTCTTGTGGGTTTTCAGAGCAGCCAAACTAGAAATGGAGCTGAGCTTGTCTCTGGCATGGGACGACAAAGGGAAAATGAAAGGAGTGGCATGATATGACTGTTGGGAATTTTCTTAAGTACCAGCTAATTTGCTCTTGGGGCACAAGAATACAAATAACAGTGCTAATTTTGACTGTAGCCAGAATAGTCCTCACCTTATCTCCCCCAGCTGAGAGAGGTTTAAATAAGCCCTGCAATAACCTCCACAAGAAATAATTATTAGAGAAATAATAATTAGATAACTTGGCCTCCTCTGAGGGGTGGCACAGGGCCTTGGGGCCGTTGTTTCCATCTCCGCATCACCCGGAGCTCTGCCCATGGGCATGTTTTGAGCGGAAAATCCTGTGCAGCTGCAAGTCGTGTTTTTAAGCAAATCATGTTCATGGCAACATCCACCCATGGTGTGCTTTTCCTGGGATGTGGCCCCGTATATCCCTTCCCAGTGCTATGAGCAGGAGAAAGGTGCTGCGCAGGGTAACCCCAGACCTTTGTAACCCCCTTTGGGATGTGGGACACCAAGGCAAACACTGATTTTTGTTCAAAGGGCCATTGCTTGGCCTCCTCTTTCCAAATGCAGACCTGGTCTCCAGTGTCCAGAGGGCCACCAGTCCAGTGTCCAGAGGGCCACCATGGCTGGAGGTGACCCTCAAGCTGGTCCCCTGTTCCAGCTGCTCCTGAGGATGGAGCACCATCTCAGCACACAATGAAGACAAAAAAAAAACGAAATTCCCCACCTGATGTTGCATCAGTCCCTGGACCACTGGTGACCATGGCTGCTGGGGCTACACATGTGCTTCAGAGGCACGATTCGGAGAACAACTGCTACCCCCCCCCAAAAAAAAACCCCAAGGATCCCTGTACCCCATGGCCAGTGTTCGGCTGCCCCTCGGGGTGTGCGTGCCACGTTCCCAGCAGCTGCGATGGGCATAGGGCCGCTGATGCCCAGCATCTCGGGTTTGGGTGTTTGCTTTGGCATTGTCTAAACCACCACCGAGGTATTTCCAGGGAGACGTGTTGCCTCAGCAACCGGGGATAGAAACGCTGCTTCTGCCGGGTGAGTACCACCAAAAACATCTGTCTGCGCTGGGGCGTTGGGCACGGAGCGGAGCCAGCCCTGCTGGGAAGGAGCGAAGAGAGGTCAAGGACAAGTTAAAATTGGAAAGAAAACTGAACATGTTGTTTTGTAGGACCTTGCTTGCTCTCATCTGCCAATTTTTTTCCACCACGCCCGCCCCCAGTTTCTATGGCCGGCGGGGCAGTGTGAGCATCTCCTCTGGGTGGTGGGGATGAGGGGATCCATGGTGGCCAAAATTTCTGGGACGAGCCACCAACTTGCAGGGGCTCTTCCTGGTGACCTTGGCCACCACAGGTCCCCTTTCCCCCCACTGTCATGTTTTAAATCTACTTGCCACTGTGTTATTCTTCCCCATCCCCAGATTTGCAGCGTGCTGCACATTTTTGCACTGAAATTCAGAGCTCCATGCTGGAAGCTGCCAAGCATGAGTCTGGATTGTGTAATGAGCTTCATCTATTATTTTTATTATTTTTTTCCCCCCAAGAAGTTTTTGGAAAAGCAACATCTGAGAGCCTGGAAAGACCCGATGGCTTTCATGCCTACCACAGCTTGGCTTTCCTGGTGCTGGTGGGCTTGAGCCCTGTGCAGAGGCTTTCAGACCACCCTCTTTATGCTCCAGCAGCTCCTCCAGCCTCTGGGTCCTTGTCCCAGCTTGAAGCAAGGATGAACTCACATTTCTAAATGTCTCTTTTAAAAATACCATTTTTTGCATTTTTCTCTTGACAGGCCCAAGCAGAGGTTGAGCTTAACGGGTGGGGGAAGGAGTAGGTTTCGCAGCTGTGGACTGAGTCCTGAGCTAAGCCTGCGGCAGCACTGCTGGATATGCTCAGGGTGGGTCACCAGCCCTCCATGCCCTTGGCTTCTGACCTAGCTGGAGCTGGAGAACGTGCTGGATGAGGCCAAGCATGGTGCTGGGGACTAGGCAATGCTGGCTGACCCAGGAGAGCATTTGGGCAATCTGGTCCTGGGGCTTTGCAACCCTGGACACTAACACAGAGACTTTAGGGCCTCATTTGCTGTTTCTGCTTCCATTCTCCCCTGCTGTTGGCAGTGGAGATAGATGGCCTCATTTTCCTTCTCTCTACCTGGTTTTGCCCTCTGTGTCTCCACATTGTCCCACTCCCACCCGGCTTGGTGCCATGTTTGCATGCAGCCGGGGTCAAGCCCAGCTCAGCGCTTTCTGTGCCCGGGGTAAGCCCAGCCTCAGCGCCCAGGACCTGCTGCCAGCGCTCCTCCAGCAGCAGCCACATTTGCACCTCATTGCCCCAGGCAGAGCACCCCCCGGGCCTCCCGCTTCCTCTGCTTCTCTGCTTGGAAGAGGCCAAGAGGCAAAAGTTGGTCAGAGGAAATGACTGTGAGCATATCAACAGCATCGTACATGTGTTTCTGCAGGGACCCAAGATAAAAACATCTCCAAGATCAGAGCTGCTGTGCAGCGGGTCGTGGGCATCCCTCTGGGCTGCTCCTTATGCAGTATGCTTATAAATCCCTCTTTCCACAAATTCTCTTTTTCATTTTTCATTTAGGTGTTGCAGTGATATATTTATTGCCACCGCAGATTATTGCAGACAACGCAAGCCCTGACCTGGCCGGGACAGCCCAGCGCCTGAGCTGCAGCAGAAAGCGGCACAGCCCCATCAACTCAGCATCTCCCAGGAGGTGACCGCCCTGGCTGGGCAGGTAATTTAACGATTTCCCAGCCCAAGCAGAGCATTTCCCCACGGTAACCAGCTGGCAGAGGCGGGGAGGTGTGTTAGGAGCTCACACGGGTTATCACCGGGAGGAGCATCACGGCAAACAGGGGTGTGGGGGATGCGGCCCCGGCAGGCAGCTGGGCACGCTGGCCAGCTGGGACTGCTCGCACACCCACGTCACTCTTGTAGGGTCAGGTAGCCGGGCAATGCCAGCCCAAACCCATTAACTTCCCCGTTATAAAGCAATTTAAAGAGTGGCAAACCCAGGGATGGCGTGGGCGCGGGAGAGGTGTGAGCGACGGTGGCGTGCGAGCACGCAAGGGCTTAGGGTATGGTTTTTTTCCCAACATTTGGGTGCTGTGGCCAAGAGGCTGCCCATGCTGGGTGCTGATGGCAGCCCAGGAGAAGACCCAGGCCCTGCAGGTGCTCCTCTGCTGGGGTGTCCTGCTCCCTGCATTGTCCCAGCCGCATCCATGGCATCCGGCCCCACTTGCAACATGGCTCCAAGAGATACTAAAATGGGAGATGCATATTATCTCCCAATGGAAAGTATTCTAGCTAAATCCATGCTATAACCATTTTATTGACTCCAAGTACCAGAGAGAAGGTTATAAGTGACTCTTTTACAAGTCATTTTGCTGTTAAATTTAGCTGTCCTATTTTCATTATCCCCATGGCTTTGGCAAGGGTGAGCAGCCTTCCCTAAAAGGCCTCGTTTCATACAGTAAGTTATTTGCTTCTCTCCTGACAGATATCTAAGCTTATAAGGTTTGTCTGCTCCACTCAATACAAGTATCAGCCTTCAATCTTATGTGATTAGCATCAGCATCTTGGATTTGCTTTTGGCTCCCCATCTGACAGCTTTCCATGTTGCTGAGAACTGGGGCATTGGGATGGTGTAACGTTGGATCATCTGATTTTGATTCCCAGGCTTCATGGTATGCCCAAAAGATTTGGATAAATGGTTCATCTGCTTTTCCCCCCATTTCCTCTATTGCCCAGCAAAGGTAATAGATTGGTTCTGCTGATTTCGCGGTTGTCAGGTCTGCAAAATATTGAGTTGATAGAGCAATGTGTTGTGAAATGATGGGCAATTGAACATAAGAGGTGATGATGTTAAAAGAAATGTTCCAGAAGGGAAAGATTTATCCCAGCAGGTTAAACTTTTCCATATTTCCAAACCCATTTCCCCCTGCAGAGAGGGACCTTGGCCCAGCCTTGGTGGCCATGGGCAACCAGTGCCTCCTTCAAGGTCACGGGAGGCAGCAGATGAACTCATGGGATGGAGCCTGTCCTTGTGGGCAGTGTGGATGGAAGCTGCTGGGCTCTGGGCTTTTTGGGGCAAACAGAGGATGTTTCCCCCAGAAACAACCCTCCAGAGCCCCAGGGCTCTCTAGCTGTGCCCTCGAGGCTGCCCAGCAGGATGCAGCACAGATAAACACTCCCTCATCCACAGCCTTGGTCCTTCCCCTGGCAATGAGCCAAGACCTTCCCCAGAGCTTCCCCCTGCAAGGAGGTTGGGTCCCCAGTCTCAGTCTGGTAGGTACGAATCCAGCCCCTTCCTCAGTGATACTCACTTAAAGCGGTGCCTGCACCACCCTGCCCAGCGTCCCGCGCTGGGACTCAGACTCACCCTCCCGGGCCCGCTCACGGCCGTGCCTTTCAGGAAATGCTGAAAATGCCTCAGAATGCACCCAGCCCAGCCCTGTGCAAGTTCTGGGAGCCAGCCAAGGCCCAGCTGGGCGGCCTCGCCACAGGAGGGGGCCAAGCCGGGCACCCGGCTGCCCCGCGGGTCGGCTCCGAATTGCTGGGCTGGCATTTCCATGCCCCCATCCTCCCTTTTCCCGACCCTTTTCCCAGGGCAGTCTTTGAGGGACAGGGCAGGACATGGGTTAGGGACAACGACTGGGAGACCCACAGCCTGAGGAGGTTGCTGGGGCAGGGAAGATGATACCCCAACCCCAGTTCCTAAAACCCTCTCCTGAGCCCCCACCATCTTGGCGTTGCCCCCAAGGATGCTTTGTGGTCCCTGAGCTCTGCCCACAGCTCCTGTGTCCTCAAGGACAGCCCATGCTCAGGCGAGGGTGCATCCCCCACGGGTGGGCAGCTCCGTCCCGGTGGCACGTGGGCTGGGCAGTGGGGTGGCCCTGCACCCTCCGCACCCCGTCCCACCCCCGCACCATGTAGGGCACCAGCTGCTCTCAGCCCAGAGCTTATAGGAAAAGGAAACCCTGTCTCTTCGCAGAGAAGGAAACCCGACAGCCCAGATGCGCACAGAGAAACACCGATAGCGCTTTTACTTTCTTTTTTTTTTTCCCCCCCTCCTCTCTGCAAACAGAGTTGCAGGAGCAGCGCTGGGCACGGCCCGACCCACGGCACAGCGAGCAGCGGGGCTGGCAGGACGCTGCGGCACAGCCCTGGCGCAGCCATGGGGCAGAAGTGCATGGAGAAGGTGTCCTCCTTCCTCTTCGAGTATGACACCCCCAGGATGGTGCTGGTGAGGAACAAGAAGGTGGGACTGACCTTCCGGCTGATCCAGCTCATCGTCCTGGCGTACATCATCGGGTAAGGCTCCCCAGCGCCTGCTTTGCTCTGAATTAATGCTTTGCCACCGGGGTAAAAAGCAACGAAGGGGCTCCCATATCCTGTGGCAGGGAGGGGGTTGTGGCCGATGGCATCACATCCCCCTGGCCATGGCCACTGCTGTGCTGCCCAGTGTCCCACCATGGCTCTTCCAGAGGGCGACCCGGTCCCCAAGTCTTCCCGCAGCCTGGAGGCTCTGCGCGCCGGGGCCCCGGCTCCTCGCTGAGCCGCATCCAAATCCCACTCCAGCTGTTGGACCGCGGCCTGAGAATCTGTTGTTATTTTTATTTTCATTTATACTAACTAAGAGTCAGCTGGGGCCAGCGCGATGATTTGTGAGACCCAAGCGGCTCGAGACAAGGCCATAAATCTCCCCGTCCACCGTCCCGCCAAGGAGGCCAGGCCAACCCAGCGCTGGGGCCAGGATGGAGCCTTGCTCCAAATCCCGGCTTTGCTTTGCTAGTGGGAGGCAGCCCTGAGAGCAGCCGCCGTGCGAGAACTGCTTAAAACAGGCAGCGAGGAGAAGGCAGACTCGGAGCCATGCGAGGATGGGTGTTCCCGGGTGCCCCATGACTGCTGCTCCCCCCATGGCACCTCGGTGCCATGCTCACAGGATGCGGTGGTTGGTGGAAGGCTTTGCTGTGCCCTCATGGCTGCTGTGGGCTCAGCCCTCCAGAGAGACCAGCACCCTTCCATCGGGCAGGGTCCCACGGCAGAAGGTTTCCAGGGAAAGGGGGGCTCTGGCCATGAATAGGAAAAAAAAGGGTATTCTGGGGGCACGGGGTGCCTCGTGTAGCCCAGAGGAGACACAGTAGCTCCCAGTACAAGTGATAGTGGTGGAGAGCAGTGGAGCCCATCCTGCTTTTAGCACAGAACCCCTGGGAAGCAGGAAAAGCTTCCCAGCATTGCTCCCACCCTGCTCACCAGTGCTTTGGTACAAGGGGAATCCTCATCCCAAACTGCTGCCGAGCCAAGAACTCAAGGATGCTCTGTTGTGAAGGGTTTTGCACTGGCCCAGACTGGTGTTACTGGGAGCACTGCTGACTCCTCAAGGCTGAGCCCATGAAGCCCCAGGGCTCCAGCAACCCCAGCCCAAGGCAGCTGCTCCTGCGGGTGGGCAACCCGCAGAGACCGTTGCTCAGAGCAGGACTTCCGAAGGAAACGTGGCTTGAGCAACCCGGCTACAACAGGATAGGCAGCCAGGAGGGAGCAAAAGGAGAACCAGCCTGGGCTGAGGGCAGAGGGGAGGAGCTTGGCATGAAGTTGCTCAAATTCCTATATTTTTGCTGTTTTGGTGGTGTTGGGCTCTGCTAGCCGAGGGCTGCCCGTGAGTGCGGCTGCCCACAGCCCGCCAGCCATCAGTATCCCCTCACTGCCTGCCTGGGCCACCAAGCTTGAGATTTCGTCTTCTCTGAAAGCAAGTTTGGCAGGCAGATATTTATTTACAATTACAGAATCACAGAATGGTGAAAGTGACCTTTGGAGATCATCTCGTCCAACCCCCCTGCTCCAGCAGGTCACCCAGAGCAGGGTGCCCAGGATCACATCCAGGCAGGTTTAGAATCTCTCAAGAGAAGGAGATAATCAATTTTCAGTATTCAACTGGAAATATTCGATATTGAAATATTCAATATTCAATTATCCCAGCCCTGGCCACCCTCGGCAGCAGGCATGGGATGCTCGTGGGGCTGCGTGCTGATGCGTGGCGGTGCTGGAGGGATGTGTGGCAGTGGTGCAGAGGAGGCATGTGGGGCTGACCCTTGGGGAGCAGCTCTTCTTTCTGCTGTTAGGCTGAGATAAGGTGGTATCGCTGCGGGGCAGGCAATGCTGGACACTCCCCGTATGGACATTGCTTTCTGGCTTTTGATCCCTGAAAACCTCACATGTGAGGAGGCTGCGGGATGGGGCCAGTGAGGGAACACGTCAGCATGAACCCTGCCACGTCAGGGAGTGACACCAGAGGACTTCTACCACCTGGGCAATGCTTGAGGTAGCATCTACAGCATAATGAGGAAATGATACCTTGTTTGCAGTCACCACTGCTCAGCAGCAAGGTGGGGACCACATCCTGCCCTGCCACGGGAGGCTGTGTCACAGTGGGATGCCCAGCCCTGTTTGCCGAAGTCACCTCTGCTAGGGAGGGATGGGGTGGGAGCAGCAGAGGCTGCGCTGGAGGCAGGCTTAGGGAAATACTCCACCATAGTGGTACCCAGCTCACAGCCCCGAGGGCATCAGAGAAGATCCTCAGTGTAACCCGGTATGGCCTTGGAGGAGGAGGTTGGAGCAGGGGTCCCAGCTGGGATGGCAGCAGTGCCGAATTTCTGATGCCATCCCTGAGGTCCCCTGTCCCGAGATACTGGTGGGGCTGCAAGCCAAAAAGCACCATCCTCAAGAAGTCCCCATAAGGTGCAGCACCCATAGGACAGACCTCTGGGCAAGCACCTGGAGTTAACCCCTTTTCCCCCACACCCATCAGTTGGGTGCCCAAGGATGGGCTGAGACGGGGGGCTGGCATCACGGGCTGTCCCACGGGCAGCACGCAGCCTCTGCCGTGGCCAGCGGGACTGGTGCCCGCGGCAGCGGGGACAAAAAACAGATCTCTCCTTTTTTAGTGCCGGGAACGCTGCGCGCCGCCGGAGCGCTACCCGAAATGGTCGCTCGCCCATGTTTATAGTCTCCCTGAGCCAGAGTTAATCCAGCGGCAGCTTGTTTATGCCATAGGTTAAATAGTGTCAGGAGCCGGCCCTAATGGCTGCGTGATGGCTTGGGACACGCAGGGAGAGCCCCATGCGAGCCACAGCAGTGTCCCCACCCCTGCTCCTGCAGCCCTCCTGCACCCAGGGCCACAGCTCCGTGGTTCCCCTTGCTGAACATGGTGGCCCTGGACGTGAGCCGTGTCCAGACTTGGCCCTGGAGACACTGATTTTTGGAGAGTGCCTGTGAAGCAGATCAGGAGGGGCTGGGTGGGTTGCTGAGCTCAGCACACTGCAAACCTGCCAGAGGCTTTAATCCCAAATGGCCGATGGGCACCCTGCTCCACCTGCCTTCACATGCCCTCAGCCACAAAACGTGTCCCAGAACCGCAAATAAATCATCCCACCATGGAAGTCAGGTCCCACAGTGACTGCATGCCTCAGGCAAAGGTTGGGGAGCTCAGTGACATGTCCCTCATCCAGCTGAAGGAAATTTAGCAAATAAACCCCCAGGTGAGACTTGGTAGAAAAAGCCCCAGTCCACAGTCATGTGCTGAGACTTGGGACTTCTGCAGATGAGCACCAGTGGCCATGCTCACCCCACCACTTTTCCCTATCTAGGTGGGTTTTCCTCTATGAGAAGGGCTACCAGTCTCAGGACAGCATCGTCAGCTCCGTCTCGGTGAAGCTGAAAGGCCTGACACTGACCAACGAGAGTGTCTTGGGCCCTCACATCTGGGACGTGGTGGATTATGTTTTCCCACCCCAGGTAAGGAGGCAGAGTGGGTGGGTTAGGGGGCTTGCTTTTGTCCCAACAGCTGATTTTCCCAATGTGCTGGGGTGCAGATGGACTCCTTGGTGTAGGCTTTCCATGAGGCCAACCATGACATGGTGTCTCCATGGCGGAAAGCAAGTTGCTCTCTGCCTACATACCATCCCTGGGGAGCATTTAGTGCTTGGGACCTCCCATGGTTGATGTGGCATGTTTGAGGCTGCCTCCAAAAAGATCAAGGCTCCTCTGGTGCCTCCAGATGAGCATCTCAGGCAGCAAGGGGGTTCTCCACTGTCCCTGGGGCTGGTGACACTTCAGCTCCCCAGGGCCACCACCAGCTTCCCGAGCTGCAGCAGAGGAGGGCAGAGGACCCAAAGTCTGGGAGAAGGGTGCCATCTGCATGGACATGCCCTCTTGATTTGGGTGCCCTACCCCTTGCCCCAGGGAGAGGCTCCTCACAGAGACTCCATCAGAAAACGCTGTGCTGGCTGTGAGCTCGTTGCCTGTGTCTCCACAGGGGGACAACTCATTTGTGGTGATGACCAACTTCATTGTCACCCCCGGACAGAAACAAGGAACCTGCCCAGAGGTAAATGCACTGGCTTCCTTCAGCGACCTCAGCTTCTGTAATTTATGGGGGTTGTGGTGGAGGCACTGGGGAGGGGTTTTCCTGACGTTGAGAGTTTAGTAACAGCCTGAGCCAGGTCCCGTGTTATTATTTCTTACTTTTGAGTGCTACATGAAGGCTTTGATTCTGCTGAAAACCAGCCAGCATCCATTTGAGTTTTCTTCCCTTTGAGATGATCAAGCAGAGCAGACTCGAGGCTTCAATAAAAGCATCTGCCTGGAGTTTAAAAAATGAAATCCCCCCTTTTTCCTGCTAAATCTGGACATCCTTGGTTGGGAAGCAGTGTACGGACGAGGCTCTGGCTGCAGCCGAGCGGCGTTTCCCCCGAGGACAGCCCTGCCTGGGGAGGCAGGAGGGCAAGAGGGACCGAACCCGCGGGGTGTGATGCTGAGAGGGGGCTTTCTCCAAACAGCTGCCGGACGCCGGGCTCTGCTCGCAGGACAGCGACTGCAGCAAAGGGAAATACAGCCGCCAAGGACAAGGTACGGCACGCAGCCCCGGGGCTCGGCACCGGCGTTTCTGGTGAGACACGCTGAGCGTGGCGTGCTCTGGAGAAGCTGCGTGGCCGGGGTGGCTGGCAAGGGGACCTGCTTTGGACCACCAGCTGACAGGGTTTGGGAAAAGCTTCTGAGATGCTGGGTGGGGATTCCACCTGGGCTGCTCCTGCTTTCCTCTTCTGAAAGAGCTCCAAAAAGCTCCATCAATGAAAGGTTAAAAAAGACTACACCATGTCCCCGAAACTGCTGTCCTTCTAAGAGCTCGGCATTTTCTGGGGTGTATTTTAGCAAGAAAAATGCCCCATTGCTCCTCTGTAGAACAGTGCAAGAGAAGCCACTGCCCTGAGCCAAGAGACCACAATTAATTACCCTTTTTATAAAGAAGCACCAAAGCCCTGAGTATTTTGTGCCCTGGATGTCTGTGGCAGGGCTGAAGGTCCAACCAGATCCCATCCATCTCAGTGTGAGCTGGGATTTCCCAGTATCCAGGGGTGTGACCAGCTGTCCTTCTCACCCACAGGGCTCAAGACGGGCAAGTGTGTGCATTTCAACAGCTCTGTGAAGACCTGTGAGATCTTTGGCTGGTGCCCCGTTGAAGTTGATTATCACGTTCCCAGGTAAGGAATGACGTTGTTGACCCCTTTTCCTCCCTGGTCCCACCCCAGCAGCACTCAGTTTAGGGCAGAGCAAGCTGGGATTCTGTGGCTTGCTGGCAGGACAGCCTGGGTCGATGCAGGCCCTGTGGCTGTACATGCTGCCTGGTGTCCCCAGGGGATTTGTGCCTTGCCTGGCATGGTTTGCTCCTGACCTTGCTGGTGGCTCACCCTATGTCTTGTGGATGCTCTGTGCATGGACCAGCAATGCCCTTCTATGCCATTTGCCTTCAGAGCAAGGTTGTGCTCTGCTCATAAGATGTTCTCCACCTCCTCACCTTCACTGTGAAGCACCACCTGGTAGATGCAAAGCCTTTTTCTTCCTTGTCTCCCCTCTTTGCAGGGGGAACACATGGACAGCCACAGGTCCATCAAGGAGCCCAGGGAAGCATGCAAGTCCTTGAGCTCTCTTCCAGACACCTCAATTTTGTTTCTTAACTGAAATCTCAGCACCTAGCTCCCTCCCCTAACAGGCACTTCCATCCTTCCTTGGGGCTTTTCTGAACCTTGTTAGGATCTTTCACTTAGGGAAGGGATGACATCGCCAGTTTTTCTGGGTGCTGCTCATCCCTGTTTGGATGAATCTCCACCAAACAGGGCTTTCCCTAGAGGCTGGATTGCTGAGTGATGGACACATGTCAACACTTGTGCTTTTCAGCCCTGCCCTGTTGTCAGAAGCAGAGAAGTTCACCTTGTTCATTAAGAACAGCATCACCTTCCCCAGGTTCAAGGTGTCCAGGTAAGAGGAGGTCTGGGGGGATGATTTCTGCTCGGTTTCCTCAGCCGTGTCCTTCGGGGCAGCTCGTGGGTGTAGCTGGGTGTGTGATACAGAGGATGTTGTCCCTCATCAATGAGCCCAGGACTACTCTAACTGCTGCACTGATCACCAGATCACTCGATAGGAACTGAGATGGTTCCCTCCTAAATCTGTCCCACCTCAGCTGGTAGCTGTGGCTGCAGAAAAGGTTTCTGGAATTAATGTCCCCTGAGTTACCCTCACATGATGCACATGAAAATACAAGTTTCTCTGATTCTTCATTTTTCTTTTCCCTTTTCCTTCCCGAAGATACAGTAAAATACCACATGGCACAGTGGGATGTGAGCAGCCAGGACAAGCCTGGTGCCCAGAAATGCGTAGAGGCCCCTCTTAACATCACGGTTCCCACCTGTTTCTGCGGTGGGTTATAGGGTCAGCCCCTTGCAGGCAGCGCTGGAAACAGTGCTGCCGCGAGAGGATTTGTGATGACACCGATTATGTATCTGATCTGGCACAAACTCCCAGAAGCTGTTTGTGCTGAAGACGGCGGATTCTTCTCGCTAAGCGGAACGCGTCCCTGTGCCGTAGCCAAGGTTAAACGCAGTGGCAGCTTGGCAAAGCCTCGAGCTGACCTCGCGCTGCACCCTGAGAGGTGGCTGGGAGAGGGGATCCCCCACCAGCAGCGAGGAGAGGGGGCATCTGAGCGAGGGCAGGCAGGGAGGGGACATGGTGGGGGAGAGCAGGTCCTGGGAGGTGAGGGTGGCCGGGCTGGCTGCGGCTGCGGGAGCTGGCTGGGGTCATGGGAAATCTTCCTGCCTTTGATCGCTGCTGCTAATTAACTGCTGAGCATAAATGATGGGACAGGGTTGAGCAAGGCAAAAGTCTTACAAAACCATCTGAGTCAGGGAGGCTTCACGGAAAGAATATTTTTAGGTGAAAGGGCAGAGTGGAGTGGAAGGCAAGACATTGTCCTTTCCTTTTCACCCTTTCTGGAGGAGATAGCAAAATCCAGCTAAATGTGAAAGCTTGAGATACAATATCCATGAGCTATCCCAGATGAAAACTGCTGGTGCACGGTGCATTGCCTGGGAGAACCCACGGATGAGCTGACGTGTGAACAGGAGAGGCATCTGGGAGGGGTGGTGGAGGTCACGGGAGGGCTTGCAAAGCTGAGGAATGAGACAGCGGGTTGCTAGAAGAGATGAGGACAGGCAGATGTGCTGGACTGGGGCAGCGGGCAAAGCAGCAAACCCAAAGCAGAGGTGGAGAACATCTGCAGGCAAGGAAACTGCAGAGGGGCTTCCTCTGTAAGAGGAGGTTCAGGGAAAATGAGTTGCTGATGGGGTGGGAGAAACCAGGCAGGGGTGGAGGAAAGAGCCTGTTCTCCATGTGTGGGGTCTAATGAGCATGCTGAGGAGGAGATCAGGGGCCTGAGATTTGACATTACCTGACTTCGAGCAGTAGGTTGGATCAGGGACCTCCAGAGGTCCTTTCCCACCCAAATTATTGGGTTGCTCAGACTCTTTCTGACTCTCTTTTCATTCACAGGCGCAACTTGGTTGAGAGCGTTACCAAACAGTACCTGAAGAAATGCACCTATCACAAAGTCACCGATTCCTTATGCCCCGTGTTTGAACTGGGATACATAGTGAAGGAATCGGGGCAGAATTTCACCTTCCTGGCTATTAAGGTACTTCAATTTCAAATGATGTTTCTTGCTGACATGAGGAGGGGGACAGAGCAATCACCTCTAAGCCGTTGAGACGTGAGGGATCTGTTTTCTGAAGGACTACTGAGGCAGTGTCAAAATTAGCCGTTAAAGATTATGAATCTCCTTGGACACAGCCTAATGTTTAAGCCTTCCTTGGAAACTCCCCTGTAAGACTGACCAGATTTGAAGTGCTGGCACTAAATCCAGGGTGCAGTTTGTTTTAATTTGTGTAATGAATAATTAGTGCGGTCAAATCCCATTCAGCTGAGCTCAGACGCCTTGGCTGGATGGTCAAATACTGGTCAGTGCACAAGGCAAACTGCAGCCTCTTCCCAGGCTCAGAAGTGCGGCTCTGCCCAGCGCTTCCCAGGGTGGTATGCTGGAGTATCTGCTATTCCTGCTTGGCACAGCCTTACACTAACTTGGCCAAGCATTAAATAAAATGAGAAGTTTGCATATATTAAAGGTGCAAAAAGACCAGCCTCTGAGGCACAGAATCACAGAATGGTAGGGGTTGGAAGGGACCTCTAGAGATCATCTAGTCCAACCCCCCTGCCAAAGCAGGTTCATCTAGGCAAGGTCACACAGGAATGCGTCTTGAAAGCCTCCAGAGAAGGAGACTCCACAACCTCCCTGAGCGGCCTGGGCCAGGGCCCTGTCACCCTCACAGTAAAGAAGTTTCTCCTCATGTTGAGGTGGAACTTCTTGGGTTCCACTTTGTGCCCGCAGCTGGTTACAGCCTGGAGTGAGCTCAGGAGGGACTGTTTCATTTCCTAGCAGGTGGCCACTTCTCCTAGAGGAGGTTTTCTTCTGATTTTCATGGGTTCATTTCACTCTCCTCCATAGACCATGTTAAATTGCCTTTGCTCTTCCCTGGTTTTGGCTTGGTGGCAGGGTTAAGCTGCAGGAAAGGTAAATCTTGTGGGCAAAATCAGGCAAGGGAAGGCTGTCCCACAAGGACTGTGGGGGATCTGCAGTGAGCACTATTTCTCAGGACCATGCCTTGGGCACAAGTTGCTGATCAAGAGCAAGAGGCATGAATTTACTGTGAGGGTGTCGGAGCCTGGCCCAGGCTGCCCAGAGAGGTTGTGGAGTCTCCTTCTCTGGAGAGATTCCAAACGTGCCTGGACGTGATCCTGGGCACCTGCTCTGGGTGACCTGCTGGAGCAGGGGGGTTGGATGAGATGATCTCCAGAGGTCCCTTCCAACCCCTCCATGGTGAGATCCTGTGAATTTAGTTGTGTATCTGGCATTGAGGGCAGAAGCAAGCACCTCTGCATAGAGTGGTGTATAGGGCACAAAGCCAAGGCTGCCCAGGCAGTCTGGGGCAGCGGTGGGGTCCATATACCCTGGAGAGCCAGGACATCTCTCGGCATTGAGAAAGGCCACATATGAGTGGGGAAAGCATTTGTCTGTGCGGGCCAGGTCCAAGGAAGGCCAACCTTGTGACTCACCTCTCGGCTGCAGGGTGGAGTGGTGGGCATCACTATAGACTGGAACTGCGACCTCGACTGGCCCATCCGGTACTGCAAACCCATCTACCAGTTCCATGGCCTTTACAATGATGACAGTAACGTTTCGCCGGGCTTCAACTTCAGGTAAGGCGGCCCCTGTTACCTCTCCAGGCAGAATTCAGGGGTGACATCTTTCCAGATCCCACAGCACTCAAGGGATGGTGGAGAATCAGAGACTGCTCTCCAAAACGCTCACTACCTTTGCAGTGCTAGACAGCAGTGATCTCTTGAGAATGACATGAGAAAAGTCATAACCCATCCTTTGGCCTCATAACTACCCTGTTGCCTTTCCCCGTACACCTCCTCCCCCTCGCAGACTCTCCTGCTTAGCTGAGCTCTCAGAAAGCCCCTTGAAACACTGGAGATGGTGCAGGGTCACCTCAGATGATCCCACACTTCAAAGCATTCAGCCACAGCGTGACTTTCAGGCATGGGCTGCTGCTCTAACTGCTGCCCTGTGGGAAGCTGCCACTAGTGCTGCACTGTCATGTAGCACTTGGGGTCGTCAGGTATCTGCACAAGCAGGAGCTTTAACACCAACTTGCAGGCAGGGGAAGTGAGGCACAGAGAGAAGAGGTGCCAACAGCCCAGCTCCTTCAGAGAGGTTATAGAGAGGGTCAGGAGCAGGTCTGTGACAGCACATCCCCAGATCTTTGTCCTGCTCTGCAGCCCACCAAGATCCTGATGCTGTTGGGTTGCAGGGGGCTGTTAAACACCCTGGCAGGCCACTAATGCTCACCATCCCATCGGACAGATATGCCAAATACTACAAAGAAGAAGGGATCGAAAAGAGAACGCTCTACAAGGTGTTTGGGATCCGGTTTGACATTTTGGTGAATGGCAAGGTAAGGTGGCCGGGTGGTGGGTTCACCCCCAGGTCCCTGGGACAGCAGTGCCATGTCCTCAGGAGGGTCCCAGCTCTGTAACCCAGCACCAGCATCTCATGGGGCCAGGAAAAGCTGTGCGAGTGGTTTCCTTGGGTGCCGGCCTGCTCACAGCAACCCTTGGACAAGAAGAAATGGCCTCAGGTTGTGCCAGGGGAGGTTTACATTGGATATTAGGAAAAAATTTTTTACTGAAAGAGTGATTAAGCATTGGAGTAGGCTGCCCAGGGAAGTGGTGGAGTCATCATCCCTGGAGGTGTTCAAAAAACGTGTAGACGTGGCACTTCAGGACATAGTTTAGCGGTCATGGTAGTGCTGGGTTGACGGTTGGACTTGAGGATCTTAGAGGTCTTTTCCAACCTCTGTAATTCTTTGATTCTATGACTCAGAAGTGCTGGGGAAGGGAACATAGAGAGGTTGCCCATTTTACAGGTCACATCTATCAGCTGCAGTTAGGTCAGTGGTTTTGTCCCAAGAAAACATCATGGTGGGTTGGGGGGGAATTATGGAAGGTCAAAACCTTCTATGGATATTTCCAAAAGCTGAACATTTGCAGTTTTCTGTTTTGCCTATTTTTCCCACTGGGAGAGAAGGCTTTCCTCTTTGTGTTCCTACTGGTAATATATATATGTATTTATTTATTTCATAAAAATTACAGGAAGCAAAGTCATTTCGATTTGTGTCAGCCTAAAACCAACCTACCATATTTCTCTGTTTGACCAGTGAGCTTAAAACCATCTCTTACCCGACTCCTGTAGCTGTGGCTTGGGTTGCTGCAAGGCACTTTAGCTCAGCCCCATGTACAGCCATGGCACCCTTTTTGTTTTTCCCTACTCTGATTGTTCCTTATCACCTATTTTCTCTGATTTTATTCAGGCAGGAAAATTTGACATCATCCCAACCATGACCACAATTGGCTCTGGAATTGGTATTTTTGGAGTGGTAAGTCTAGCTATTTCCAGCCTCTCTATGGGGACTCAAATTATTCTCCTTGCCTGTAACATCCATGGGGAAGTGTCCCTGAGCTGCAGTGAAACACTGGTTCCTGCTCAGGCAACACGGGGCTGGGGAAAGGAGCTGCTCTCCTACCTCTAGCTCAGGAAAAGAGATTCCTGCTGACTGTCAGAGCTGGTGCTGGGGGATTTGGAGGCAATGGGCAGTATTTCATGCACGACAGAAAACCCACATCCTATTTAGTTATGGTCATTAAAGCCTTCGGCATGACTCAAAGGGTGTTGTGCTCTGCATATACCTAAAGTGGAAACATTTCATTTCTGTTGGCTTGAACTGCCCAGCACTGAAGCCAGCACACTTCACTTCTGTCCTAAATGGACGTTCAGGGGTTGTACGCTCTCTAGCAGCTGCCACGTTGTGGGTTGAAGCAGAAGGGACGCTTATTTGTGGGGCAAACTGGAACAAGCTGGAAGGACAGGGTGGCACAGGTGAGCTTGGAGGGCAACCCCAACCTTAAATGCACTTTGATTTAAGGCCTCTGTCCTCTGTGACCTGCTCCTGCTGCATTTTCTCCAAGGACGGGACTACTATAAGCAGAAGAAATTCAAATACGCGGAACCGGAGCCTGTAAGTAACAGCGAGTCCCTGCCCCGTGGAGCTTCTCACGGGTGTGAGAGTGGATGTGTGCATGAGTAATGAAGCCGTAACACAGACAATATTTATACTGAGGAGCAGCCAGGCGCCTTCCTTGGCCCTTGGGACTGTCAGAGGCTGGGATCCGTGAATCTTCTCTCCAAAATTACAGAGATCTCATGTGTGACGCACTGTTAATAGCTTTATTCCCTCCCTTTATCCCCAGATAGTCCAATATCTGGTAACACTTGCGTTGCTCTAAGGGAAGCAGTGCTTTAGCAAACTGGAAAATGTCCCCTTCTCTGCTTTCTGAGAACATCTCCATGACCTTGGCAAGTTTCGTAGCCTTTCATAGGTAATATATATATCTTCCCCCAAATTCATTTGAAAATACGCTTGTACATTGGGGATTAGAAGTTGCTATTCCACTGCATTTTTCCCTAGCATTAGAAAGAGGCAGATCTGTAAAAGAATCATTGTTTTCTCTCATTTAACCTGCAGTCGAAGTCACATAAGAAGGAAAAGGAGCCGGCCAACACGCAGTGAGAGGTGAGTGGTGTTTCCCCAGCCCTGCTCACATAGAGCTGGCAGGGGTGAGGGCTGTGGGTCTCAGGGCTGTCCCAAAGCCCCCCGGGAAGGCAGCAGGGCTCCAGGGAAGGCGTGGAAGAGATCTGAACTGTGGGCTGTAATGTCTAACCTGGGGTCAGCATTTCCCAGGGCAAGTGCACAGGCAGCACTAGGTGCGGTATGTGGGACTGACATCGCATCTCCAACGGCAGCATCGCTTGAAGAGGGGCAGTGAGGGGCAAGACACCAGAAATCACTGTGCACCTCTCTCTCTTGGCAGAATCCACACTGACCAAGAAACCTGCACCCTCTTCCTCCTTCTCCTCCTCTCCTAAAACATGGTTGTCATCCCCTGCCACCACCCTGTGTCAGCCCCAAGGCCAGCAGGAGCAGCATCCAACACCAGCTCATGAGAACATGGTGACCTGCAGCCAGGGCAGGGTCCGGCTGGCCGGGTGCTCTGTCCCTGGTGGAACATGCTGCGATGCTGTGGGATCCCCAGAGCCCTCCACCAGCCCTAGCTTTGCAGGCACTTTCAAAGGGCTCCCGCTGCACCCTGCCTGGTCTGCCAGGGCATCCCTCACCCTGAAGCCCCTGGGGAGGCCATTGCTGCCTCTCCTTCCCCAGCAGCACCCTTGGACAGCTCCAAACTGAGGAGAGGGGGAGGGAAGGAGAGCTGGCAAGAACCATCCCCAGTCTCTCAGCATGGGAGAAAAATGGTTATTTTGTAAGGATGTATTTTATTAAAAAAAAAATAAATAATAAACCTTTAGTTTTTCTACTACATCCCTTTGCAGTGCCCGTGCCTTGCCCCGGGGTATTCAGTGCTTTTTGGCACCGGAGGGTGCTTGTGCATGCGAAGCAATCCTGTAAATCAGGCTGGAGCATGGGGCCTCTGCGATGGGCGCAGCGCAGGCTTCCCCAGGCTCTGCCTTCCCGTGCAGGGCCCCTGGGCCTCCAGCCACAAGCAGGGGTTGTTATCAGAGTTGTCACTTGGGTTTCCTCCTCAGACAGGCCGGCTGGCAGAGAGCGCTGGCGTGCTGCCGGCCATCGAGAACAGCTGCCCAGTGCCAGCTCTGCCTCCGGCTGCCCTCGCCGGTCAGTATGAGATGGTCAGAATTGACCTTCTGGGTGGTAGCCTCTCAAACCAGCTCTTGGCACCCAGGAACAGAACTTGCCCTCTCTGCTAGAAGATCTGCACTACTCAGCATGTGCAGTTGGACATCATGACCTATGGCCCAGCCCCTGCTCTGTGCTGCCAGCTCTCTTCATTTCTCCAGGACACACCAGCACAGACTTTCTGCACAGTGGCTCTCTGAATGTCGTTTTGCACACCCCAGAGGAAATTTTGCCTTGATCACTTCAAAACTGGATCCCTGATGCCATGGAAAAGTCAGGGAAGAAGCTATCGGATTGCTCTGGCTGTGGCCGAAATGTTGCTGATGGTGGTGGGGAGCAGGAGCCAGCAGCCTGCGGGATGGACACACCACGCTGGGCTCGTAGGGGCACAGAGGCACGTGCCACGCAGTTGCAGGTGATACTTGGTCATAAGCTCAGCAAACGTCTGAAGCCAGACATTCCCCGTGGGGACATTATTTGCTCTCAGAAGTATGCCTTAGCTTTCACAGGCAGGGTTTGTGTTTTTAAGATTATCCATTTTGGCTAAGTTTTCATCCTTTCTCATAGAATGGTTTGGGTTGGAAGGGACCTATAAAGCTAATCTTGTCCAACCCCCCTGCAGGGAGCAGGGACTAGAGCAGGTTGTTCAGAGCCCCGGCCAACCTCACCTGCAATGGTTCCAGGGATGGGGCAGCGACCACCTCGCTGGGCAACCTGGGCCAGGCTCTCACCACCCTCAGTGTAGAAAATGTCTTCTTTCTTTCTAGTCTAAATGTCCCTCTTTTCATTTAAAACCATCCCCCCCTTGTCCTGTCACAACAGGCCCTGCTAAAAAGTTTGTCCCCATCTTTCTGACAGGCCCCTTTAAGTATGGAAAGGCTTCAACAAGGTCTCCCTGGAGCCTTCTCCTCTCCAGGCTGAACAAGCCCAACTCTCCCAGCCTGGCCTCCCAGCAGAGGTTCCACCCTCCCATCATTGCTGGGGCCTCCTCTGGCCCCGCTCCACCAGGTCCATGTCTCTGCTGTGCTGAGGACTCCAGAGCTGCCCCAGCACTGCAGGGGGGTCTCCCAGAGCGCAGCAGAGGGGCAGGATCCCCTCCCTGCCCTGCTGCCCACGCTGCTGGGGATGCAGCCCAGGAGGACGTTGGCTGCTGGGCTGCGAGCGCACGGGGCCAGCTCAGCTCCAGCTCCTCACCCCCAGCACCCCCAGGTCCTTCTCTGCAGGGCTGCTCTCCAGCCCTTCATCCCCAGCTGATACCAGGGATTGCCCCTACCCAGGTGCAGGACCTTGCCCATGATGCTGTCCTGTGTAAGAGAGGTGCCAGGTGCTTATATTACAGATGGAGAGGTGAGAGTGAGGAAAAGCTCCCTGGTCTCTGGAGGAGTTAGTGCCACCTTCAAGGGTGCTGGGGGCATAGAGCTGGTGGCCTCCCTGCACAACCTGTGCTTTCCTCCAGCCATCACTGTGTGGTGCAACAGTGCAGCTCTCCACCAAGCTGCAACCAGCAGAGGGGACTGAAAGACCAGTTCACACAGGCGTGCCTGGGGAAAATTCCGTGCCCAAAGATTAGAGGCAGTGAAGCGAGAGTGTTCAGGTAAGCTTTCGCACCCACTTCAACTGGGTCAAGCTCCAGTCATAACTTAAAATAACCGGCGCAAGGCTGCAGGTAGAGCAGGGGGTTGTTTCTGTCTGCTTAATCTTTCAAGCTGCTTGTAATGCAAAGCCCCTCTTCTTTTCTAGGAAGTATTAAAAGGCAGAATAGGAAATTAGGAAAAAAGCTACTTGTAAATGATCCCCTGTAGCTGCTATTTAAAACCTCTGAGCTGGGATCTCTGAAAGTCCCCAAACTGCTTTAAAAATCGTGGGAGGGTTTATTTTAATCTCCTTGCTTTTTTTTTTTTTTTTTTAAATGCACAATCTTTGGAGATCCTTTACTTTGCTTTTTCCTTCAGCAACTATTTCTGCACCCAGCAGAATGAGATATCTTAATTTGAATTCTTCCACCGAAACAAGCTCCTCCTCTAAGCCAGGCTCCCCAGGACCTGTGGCTTTCAGGTGGGTGCCATGCGGAGAGACAGCTGTCTGGAGAAAATGGAGCAAGTGTCTGATTTTAACATATGCTGCTCTCCTTTGTGGTATGAAAAGGCAGAAAAAACCCACAGAAATCGTTTAGGTCCCTCCTTTTGCCAGAGGGGCTGGAGCTGGTGCTCAGGAGTGGGTGAGCAAGGAGCAAGGGCTGGTCCGTTCAGCTCTGGGGAACCTTCATTGGTGTGAAAAACGGTTTCAGATTTGCCCTGAGAAAGGTTGTGCGCTGGTGTTGTTACTGAGCTTGTTGCGTGGAGGTCTTTCAGTGCAAGTCCCAGTGGGGAGGTGTGGGCGACCAGCAGGACCACACTTCTGTCCTCTTGGTTTGATCTCATCTTGCTCTTACGGTCAGGAAAAGTTTCCTGTGCTTGGCATCTGTTGTAGCGAGACAGGGACTGCATCTGAAGCTGTAAATACACGGCCAGTGTATCCTGCTGCTCTCTGACCTCCGAGCAGCGAGCCAAAGTGTCACAGAAACCCAAGGGATTTGGTCATCGTGCCAAGACCCCTTCGATGACAATTTGTTGTGTTGTTTCCTATTTATCCTGTGGCAATTGAGGGTTGGGTTGTTTTTTTTTTTTAAAAAAAATCCTCCTTGTTTAATTGCATTTTGGTTTTTACAAGGTTATTTAGCTAATCGAAAAAAGCTCCAGCAAATCAAACACTGCCTCCCGTCCTTTCAGCCAGAAAACAGACAAAAAAGAATATCTGTTCTGTAGCTAATCCCTAATTATTACAGCAGCACTAACAAGCCCTTGTAGGTAATGTTGTCAGGAGGGTCTGTTAGATGGAGCGAGCCATGAGGGCAGTGTTACTAGTCCCGTTTTACAGAAAGAGAAACCAAGACACAAGCAAATAATTTCTGAACGTGTATGCAAATGTGGTGAGCAGACTCTGATAAGTTATTACTGCCTGTGAAGGTTACCAGGTTGGGCCTGGCCCAAATAGATCTTTTCATCCCCTCAGGCGTGGTTACTCCGAAGGAAATCAAGTGGCAGAGATACTCCAGAAAGAGCAGTTGCAGGAAAACTTATTGGGCAATATTATGCTGGTTAGCGATGCTGCAGAGATGAGGAATCATATTTCAACCTCTGCAGAGCTGGCAACATTTAATCATGATGTTTGCGCACAGTTCCCAGCACAATGAGGCCCTGATTTCCACCTGGTGCTTCCAGACACTGTAACAATGGAAATTAAAAATGAATAACGCTAAAGAAAGATTGCTCCTTCCCTCTGCAATCTCTCTATGTCTAAGCCCACTCATCCTTTCTCTGGCGTAGCAGACTCCCTTTTATTTTTAACCCAATCCTTCACTTAGGACATTCTTTTTTTCCCTAAAAAAGCACCTGCCTTTCTGGTTACATTAATTCCCTTTCTCTTTTGATGTAGGAGCATGTTTTCAGTCGGATAAATCCTCTGGCTGACACACAGGGAAGGACTGACAGGAATATTTATGTCCTCCCAGCTCTAAAGGATGCTTTTATTTCCGTCTGTCCCAAAGATGTGCATTCTCGGGCCAAATTGTGCTGGGTGGCAAAAGGACCCTCTGCCATTAGAGCACGAGACCTCTGCAGCCCGGCCTGCAGTGATGCTCCCGGTGACAGCACGGTTGCTACAGCTCATTTGCGCTGCTGCCAGCTCTGTGTTAATTACCCCATGCCATTTTCTTTTGCTTTCTTCAGTGAAGTGCTCTCTCCTCCTATTGTCTGTTTCTAATCGCTTTATTGCCTTATTTTCGAAAGCGTAACCGTCAAAAGTGTCCAAATGCATTCTGAAGATAGCAACAGCGCAGGCAGCCAACGGGCTCTTTCTCAGGGATGAATCAGGATTGTCCCAGTTAATGGAGCTCTGCCTGCTGGGACCGAGCACAGATCCTGCTCAGCTTTATGGCACCAAAAAGAGATTTGGCCCAAGTGGTTCTTAAAAGAAATGATGGCTTCAACTCCTCCTTTATCTAAACATACTTGGGAAGTGCTGTCATGCCTGTAACACAAGGACAGGCTATATAAACACCCTCCCAGTCCTTGCGCCCAGAAAACACGTGGGAAATAACAGTTACCAACTACACCCAACTGGTCTTGAACAGAAATACCAAAGTCTTATCTAACATTGTTGCAGCCATCAGAGAGCATCTGCGAGACATTATTTGGGACTCTTTTTGCCCTGGTCATTGCTGCTCTGCAGTGTAATCATCTGAGCATTGTGAAAAAGGGAAACAGTTTTGGTTTGTTTTCTGGAAGAAATGGGAGTTTCTCAGTGAGTCTAGCTGACCAGGTTATTCATCAGGTCAAGTGGAGCAGTCTTTGCCAGAGGGGATAGTTTCAACCCTGACACTGGTGCTAAAACTGCGCTTCAGGCGTCACTGGGGATTTAAACTGCCTGATGCTAAAGGAGACAGATCTTTAGGGGACAATCCTCAGCACTTTCCAAACAGGCAGCATCTTCTTGGCATCTCAAAGCCAAACGAGAAGCAGCCCAAATGACTTCTGAAACCCTGGAAAATACTTCTCAGCAGTAGGTATGGCAAGAGGAGCAGGAGTCTGATAGTTTTAGTCGCTGCTCGATGGAAGTTAGGTTGTCCCCCTAAACCTCCCCTGGTGCAATCTGGGGTTGTTTCTTCTTGACCTGCTGCTTGTTCCTTGGGAGAGGAAACCAAATCTCGCCTCATTCCAAGCTCCTTTCAGGGAGCCGTCAAGAGTGAGAAGGTCTCCCCTGAGCCTCCTGTTCTCCAGGCTGAACAACCCCAGGTCCCTCAGCCGCTCCTCATCAAACTTTTTCTCTAGACCTTTTCCCAGCTTTGTTGCCCTTCTCTGGACACATAAAGGAACCAGGGAACTTCTAGAGAAGGACCAGCCAAATCCCTGCTCCTAAATGCCCTGGTTTTAGCCAAATGAAGCTCCACTGCCTTGAGCAGAGACTGAACATGGGCTGGGAGACATCCCAGAAAACCTGGGCAGGGTGAGATGCTGGAAACCTTTTGTGCCAGGCTTTGGTGTTGAAAATACATCCTGGCATTTGCTTGCCTTATTTCTGTCAGAAAGCCTTTCTGCATGGAAAGAGAAATGAAAAAGCACTTCCAGCTGCCAGTGGCTTATCCAAGGGTGGAGAAACGCTGTCCCAACCACGCTCCTTCAGAACCCATGGGCCCTCAATGCACCATTTACATTTTTGTTTCGGTTTCTTTGCTCTGGCTGCCATAGGAATGAATTGTATGTACGTGAAGTGCAAAACTGGACCAAATAATAGTTAAAGACATGAAACCACAGAAACACTGTTAAATTATGAATAAAATATGTTGAAGGAACCTGACAAATTGCCAGTAAAAGCTAGAAAACAGTTTGTTAGTCACTCTAAAACCCTCTCGCTGGGTCACGTCACACTGATGTTCACCTGGTCCAAGAGCCTGTCTCTGCTGCAGGGCTTCCTGCTCATGGAAGATCTTCTCTGCTGGATTTTCTCTGTGGTGAGCTGAAAGAACAATCCTTTCGAGCTTTCTCAGGGGTCATTTCACTGAATGTGACAACTCTTTAACAGCCAAGTTTAGAAACATACAAATACTGGATTTCTAGCTTGCTATTTAAAGAAAAAAAAAAACCTACTTCTTTTTGTTTTCTGCCTTGCAAAATAAATCTGGAGACAGAGTATGCTGTGGCCATACAATTGGATCCATTATTTTATTAGCCATTTCAAAGATTAACAGTAGGCAAATGAGTTCTTAAAGGTTTCAAGTGACATGCAAAACATTTCAAAGTATTTTTTGACTGAAAATTGGCAAATGGAACGGATAAATATTTCAGGTGGAAGTGAAAGGCCATTAGCCCTGGATAAATCTGTTCATCCGTAGGGAGCTGCTCGGCTGCCTGCGACCAACCAGGGTGACAAAGCACATTCCTGCAGGAAACAAGACTTGGATGCACAGGGCAAATCGCAGCAGGGTTATGTCTGACTTTAAGACACATACCTACAGAATGAGTAACTGAAAAAGTTCGTGGTCTCTTCGAAAGGCTTACAAGAGAACTTTCCTGTTTTAATCACTAGTGTCTCTTAATTACACTTTGATACTTCTCTAAACACAGTGACAACTCGAGCAAGTTTTTTGAGGATGGGAAACAAAGTTGGTAGTAACCCACAAGCTGTACTATTAGTATGTTGAGCTGTTCTGAGATATGAAAACCATGGTAAGAAATTTGTTCCTAAAGCAGAGAACTATTTGAGACCCACTGGAAGCAGGCACTGGCTTATCTATCTGCTTGTTGTCACAGCAGGACGGAGCTGCAGTCAGCAGTGGGTTGAGTCGGGATGTGGATTTAATCCAACTCTTGCTCTCCAGCTAAAGCCAAGATCCCCTGGTGGGGATGCTGACAGTGAGTGGGGTCACAGTAGAGCGCAGCCAGCCCGGCTGCGTGTCTCTTGCCACAAAATCAACATCCCCACGGGTCCCACAGGAAACACCCCTTCACAGCTGGGTGCAGGGCTGCTGTGGGAACCCCTCGACCCAGGGGCATGGTCAACCCTGAGCCGAGTAGGTGAAAGAGGGCAGGCAAAAATAAAAGCCAAAACACGAGTCATGAAACGCAGAGGGCATTTACTTGGAGGAATTCCTTGCGTGGTGGCAGCGGAATTAGTTGATGCGCTGTAAGCCTCCGAAAATGCTCGTGCACAGGACGGCAGCTGGCTGTTACTCATCTAGAGACGGAGCCTGGATGAGGGGACACCTGGCCACACGGAGGGCGAGCAGGCCGGAGCACAAGGCCACCCTGCCCGAGGAAGCGCACTCACCTCCTCGGCGCCTGCGGAGAGAACACGGGCATGGTGCTTCGGCACAGGGAACCCCACCCACAGCCCGGCCGCCCACCCACCACCCGGCGAGCGGCCTCCTTGCTGCCCGTCCCCACACCGCCGGCGTCCCCCCCGGCCCGTCCTCACACCGCCTCCCTCAGCCTGGAACAGGCCCCGCAGAGCCCGCGCTCCCTGCCCCGCCAGCGCCGGGGGGCAAAAATCCCCGCGTTTTTACCCAAGAGCCT
>VZZY01024620.1:0-43525 GCA_013400335.1 Eurystomus gularis | reverse complement strand
CGCGGCTTCAGCGCTGCTGCTTTTACCGAGCGCAGAATAAATGAAAAAAGAAATAAAATCCTGCTGAAAACTGAGGTTTTGGCCGGTTTGCGTGTCACACCGGTCACCCCTCTCTGGAGGGAGGGAGAGAGAGGAGAAGGTAAGAAGCGTGGTGAGCTCCCTGCGGGTTTGTCCCTGCTTCCTAATCCTCCTTGCTGCCCTTGGGGATCAGCCTGAGCTCCCCGGAGTTTGGATTGTTGCCTGGGTCAGCGCTTTGGTCTGAGCTGTCCTGCCCTGGCAGTGTCTCGGAGCACACGCCTCGCAGCCGGGCTTGGTGTGAAGGGGAGCTTATCTTCCTCTCCCTGCTCACCTTGGCTCTGAGGGACAATAAACGGCTGCTCTCAAAGGCTGCTACGCTGTGAGCAAGGAAAACTGCTGATCCTGCAGGGATATCACTTTCTTCAGCTGCTCTGATGAAGCTGAAATTACCCTTCTGTTGTGGCTGTAACTTAATGGGAAAAGGTTTCGTTTAACAGAAACTGTTGCTTTGCTGTTTGCGATAGTCTGGTTCCAAGTTAAGCTTAAACCAGCACTTCCCATAATGAGTTAATTTCCTCCTTGTGAGGCATCTCTGGCAGCTTCAATTTGTTCTGGCGTTTGACATGAGATGGCTTTGAAGTGTTGCTTTTGAAACTGGATAAGGCAAGCAGAGAGCCGTTATCTCGGTTGCTTGAAGAGAACCAAAGCCAGAGTGCTGGGGCCGTGCTCCTACATGTCCCCGCGCATGGCCTGGCTTGCTGTGCTGCACCCCGGGCTGGGGCGTGTGGTGTGACTAGGATTAATCTCCAGGCATAGCAATAAATTGCTTTCCTGGGCTGGTTCCCTTGGCTTTTGCCTGGAGAAGGCCACATCTTAGCAACCAGGGGCGTCAGCACCAGCCTCTTATCATTCCAGCGAGGAGTTCAGGCATGTTATTGTTGGATATGGTATGAAGGCTGGGCTTTGGGTCACAGTAGGTGCTGGGACACTGGTTCCTGGTGGTTGCAGATTGAAGGCTCTTCATGCCAGTGAACACAGCTTGACTCAGAAAAGAAAACTCTCCAGGTATTTCTTCTACTTGTTTTTGGGATATGTAGTGCGGGGTGGAGCTGGCATGCTTGGAGTGGGATAAGTGTGCGTGCATATGCTCCCAGGACAGCTTCTGTCTCAGGGAGGGGGGGCAGAGCTCCTCATCCAGCCTCTTCTGGAGCTGACCTGCAAGGGGACCTCATCTGTTCCAGCACTGCCCCAGAGAGCAGTGAAGTGCCCCATCACTTCACACAGCCTGTTGGTGCTTTACTTCTGCTGTGGCTTTCAAAGCCTGTGCTGCTGGGAGCACAGGGCATCTGTGCCCCCTAATTAAGGTGCTCGTTAAGCCCTAAGTGTCTTTGCCTGATACAATTAATTGTCCTTGCACTAACTAGCCTTTCAAGGCCCATCTTTCTTTTGCTGGGAAGCGATTTGGGGATTTCTCTTCCCTTATGGGCTCTTGTAGGGTGGCTACAGTGGGAATCTCATGAGCCTGTAGCAGAGGAGATGTTTGGAAGGACAGTAGCAGTGCTCTGTTTGCTGGAGGAAGCAGCTCTGTTTAGGCAGCGGTCACCACAAGCGCTTATGTGGTTTAGGTCTTGGCTGGGTTTGAAGAGGTGGCACTGTGCTGAGCCTGTCACTCTGTACTTGAGCCAAGGCTCTGCTTGCCAGAGTACAGCAGCTCTTCTTGCTGGTGTTTGTCCCTGAAGTTACTGAAGGGTGTATGAACCCAGTCGTTTGTGCCAGTGTCTCTTGAACTGTGGGAAGAACAGTCCTGTTGGAAAGCCAAGTCTTCTGTTAAGTGTCAGTGCTGACCTTAGAAGAGCCTTTACAGGGTCATCGCTATATGGGAGCAGGGGAAGGAGAGATTCCTTTTATAAGAGGCTTCAGGAAAGCCTTCTCCTGAAGGGAAACCTTTCCCTGGGGGTGCTGGATGGCTTCTGCAGATTATTAGCAGAGTGGTTTGGGTCTCCAGAGGACCTACCTGCGTGGCAGAGAGGATAAACTTGCTGCAAATCAGGACACACCAAGCCGGTGGAGAGAAAGGGTTGTGTGTTGGTGGGGAGCTCAGTGTGAGGGTTTTGTCTGTGCTGGAGTTGTAGAAGGTGGTTTGATAACGTCTGAAATCAATACAGCCAATTACTCAGCCTTGGGAAGATACCTGGAGAAAACATACCCCTTACTGCCCGAAAGCGCAGGGTCGCTGGGTCTGTTCAGCAGCTCAAAGCGCTGGCAAACACCGGGTGAAGGGGAGGCAGGCTCTGCTGGTGTGGGAGATCACATCTGGCTTCAGGGCTCCGCATCCATGCGGAGCACACACTGCTAGGCAGTGTAAGTAGGAGAAAGGTGGGGGGAAAAAATGGCTCAGGGGCAGAGCTCAGCTTTGGGGAGCATCAGGCTGTAGTAGGAGCTCTCCTGACACCCGAGTATGGGCAAAGAAGGCTTCTGGGTGGTTTGTTACCCACGTCTAAGCTGAGCTGTGGGGGAGATGTCTTCTTGCACAGCCTCTGACATGCTTGCTGCTACTCAGCCCTGCCTCTGAAGTTCAGCAGTTGGAGAAGAAAGGATGCTGAGCCTGGCCCTTTGCTGAGAACCAGCGAGGAGGGAAGTTACCCTTTTGCCTTTTGGACTGAGCCGTCAGCATAAAAGCCAAGTATAAAGTTGGTATAAGATAAAGTATTATAGACTTGTGCCTTAAAGGTAGAAAAGCAGGCAATCTAGGGAAAACCAGGCATACAGTAACCCTCATCAAAACTCTTCCTCTTAGGTCTCTCTTCACGCTTTCTTCTCTTCTTCTCTGATCTTCAGTCCTTTATTTTTTTGGCCCAGGATGTCACTTTGAGAAGCAAGCATCCAAGATGCAGGGAGGTGAGCCAGTCATCAGAAACTAAGTGGCTGAAGAAATGGATGTGGGTAGCTGGCTGTCAAAGCGGTGGGGATGATCGAAGTGTACAGAAGCGATTGCTGACATAACACAGTCATCGTGGCAGATCCCGAGGTTAGTTAGTGATGTTTGCGATAGATAAAGCACCAAAGTATTGGGTGCAGCAGATAAATGAAGGATATTAAATAACATAATGTAGTCAAGCATGTGGTTTTAATTCAGACAGTGGTTAAGCTTAGCATGTTTGGAGAAAAATGTCTGAAATCTTCTAAGGGAAGAAATCCTAATAATTGATTGTGGTAGGATACTAATCTGGGAGATAATGGTGGGAAGAAGCTGCAGTGACTTCATGGATGTGTGGGAGGGTGGCTGCTGATCTGTGGATGAGGTGTAAGTAGACATGCATGTCTCCAACTCTTCAGAAACTCAGATGTTTCTCAGGTGTGTGTGGCTGGCCACAGGTGTTGGCTTCCAGGATTGAATCCTTAATCACAGAAAACCATGACCAGTTGGACACATCTGCACCAGACCAGGGTGTTGCAGATTCCTTTGGAGGGTTTTGCTGAATTGTCAAGAAATGAAGCTGCTCAGGTGCTGGGTGGCAGCAGCAGCTCTTCTCCTGTAAGTGTGGTGTGCCTCAGGCCCAGAGCTGCCTGCCCTACAGATGGGGCCCCTTGCTCTTGGTCTGGATGAGAAGTGGCACTTAGCAGCAGGTATGGGGGAGAAGGGCTGAAACCAGAGATGTGGTGAAGCAGGGAGATCTCCTGTGGGTTCCGTACTTCATGCATTGTTATGATTTAACAAGTGTAGCTTTTTTCCAGAATCAAACATCAGGGCTATAAAAAAAAGCCATCTGGAAATCTGACTCAACCTTTCCCATCTTCCTAGTTTCCAGCTACTGTGTTGCTTTCCAGTCTTTTTTTCCCTGTATCCTATACAAGTATAGTGATTTTATAGACTTCACTAATGATGGGGTACAGTCAAGCATGGTGTAACTTGCAGTTCTAACTTGCTTAGGAATTTGCAGTCTGGATTTGTTGGTCACTTTTCCTACTTCCTGTAGACTGTTCCATCACAGTCTTCAGTTTTATTTTTTGCATAAGTGATATGGACAGAAAGAGAGGGAGAAGAATAAATATTTGTCATAAGTGTCAAGTATATGACATTGGAGTTTGGTTTGTTTGTTGTTTTTTTCATTGCTTTCATGTGCTGGTGTCCCTGGATGGGGAAGTTCTCCTGAAAGGTTGACCTTTTGATGACACAGCATCTTAGTGGGCTGAGGCTTGCAGCTGAAAAGGGAGGCTGTCCCATGGCAGCTGGGAGCTCCTCAGCCCAGAAACCTGCTGGTTTAGGGAGTGAACCCTGCTGAATATGAAGCCTTGTCTTTTATTTCTTGATGGCACCCAGCACATGAGCTGAGTCATGCCTTGTGGATAAAGGTGTGGTCTGTTGAGGTCTTGTTTCTTTTGGGTTGCTGCCCTGGACAGGTATTATTTTAGGGTAAGTACCTCTGAAATAGTTGTAGTTCTTTTTGCCAGGAGCCATGTGGGATTAGTTTAGCATGTTTGTCTCTGGGGTGGTTTCAGTGGTTCTGCAGATTGGTGGCTGTGTTCGGGGAAGGCTGTGAAATGTTGTGATTAATTCTTCAGTACTGTTCAGAGAGTTTATGGTGAAGTTGTTAGCTAGTTAACAGTGACTGCTGTAATTATTCTGGTGTGAGTGTAAACAGTGAGGCTGCGACTACCACTGTGTGCTGGAGCAGCACTTGAGTATGTCTCAGATACAGGCATCTGTCCCTCCCCTTTTTCCTCTTCCCATGCTGTACTCCCTGCAGAGCAGCCATGTGTATGTCTTGGACAAGCAGGAAAGCCATGGAATTCCAGCCTTCCTTTCTGCTGATACTGGTGCTGAGTGGCAACTACTCCCCTGAGGTCAGTGGAGCCAAATTCATTACCTCACTCTTTTTTGCCCCTTTCTGCAGTTCCCTGTCTCCAGTAGTTTGCACTCACATCAGTATAAGTGAGGAGGACTGTCTCACCCTTTTCAGGTGGCAGCAGAGCTGGGGTTTTGCTGGGGGTCCTTGCTGCAGAGCAGAGATGGGACGGAGGGGTTTGTGTTAAGCCATCAGGAGCACAGAGCTGTGTACCAAGGTGGGAGGACAAGAGCAACTCCCTGAAACGTGCAGTGCCCGTGCAATATCCCATGAATGTTTCTGGGGTGTGCCGATTGTTTCTCTCAGCCGAGTGGCTCTGGAATTGTGTGACCTTGTGAGGACAAAGCACTAATGACCCATTGTGGCTGGATGTTAGGTCCTTGTTCCCATGGGGAACCTGTGCAGGGCAGGACTCCTGACGTTGCACAGCTTGTGCAGATAACATTTGCTTCGGCTTCACAGGAAAAACTCTTGTCTGGTATTCTCCCTTTACACAAATTTCTGGTACAGCTGTTGGATCTAGCGTGCTACGTAGAATTAAGTCTGACAGGCCCACAAGGCTTTCAACTGCAGAGGGATGATTTGGTATGTGAGATGTTAAATTAACACCAAGAAGACTCATTCGGTTGTTTCCTGTGGCTACAGATTTCCTTGGTGACCTGGAGCTCCAATTCACAGATAGACCCAAGCGCTGAGCTCTTTGCATGGGTGTTAAACTAGGAGCAGGCATGAGGGGCTCAGCTGGGGTGGGAAAAGGGGGAATAAGGAAGTGCTGTGCAAGCCTAGGCTGAATAACACCTTCTGAGGATGTGTTAGTGTTGGATTTGTGACTGCTGGTGGCTGTGGTGAAGGTGTGAATCAGTTGTACCAAGGGGTGTGAGATCATCATAGTCTAGTGACCTGGGCTTCAGTGTCTACATCTGGCAGTTTGGTACATTTGTACAGTTTGTGCAGTGCTCTGTGGTCAGATGCTGCTCTCCTCCTCCTGGTGGCTTGTGTTTCTCAGCTGTCCCTCTTTAGAGGTTCTTCACAATTTTATCTTGTAGTCTTGTGAGTCCAGCAAAGCTTGGAGCAGCCACCCTGTAGTTTCTTGGGTTTGCCCTGCTTTTGTATGATGTACATATTAACGCAAAGACTATTTTGCTTTTGATCCCATGTAGTCATGAGAGACTTTATCATGGGTCTCTGTCTCTTCTTCCACTCTCCTGCTCTAGGCAATAGTTCAGGTTTTTATTTTGTAGACTAGAAGTGAGCCCTAAGACCACAGAAGAGCTGGTGAGGATAGGATGTCTTTGCATACAAATAGCATGGGCACAGCCTCATGAAGCCCACAGTTGCTGGCTGTCACACCTACAGCAGATAAAGCTGAAGGAATCAGGCAGCAGCACGAAAAAGTAGTGCCAGCACAGCTTTGCAGAGCACTGTGTGCCTGCATCCCTACGTGAGGCTGGCTCTAATTACCAGCTCCCATGCTGTTCTGCTGCCACATCCAGCTCTGTCAAGTTACACTCAACTAGCTCCTGCCTTTGTGCTTCCTCACCATGGTACTGGCAACACGCAGGCACCAGTGGAGCTTTTCTCCTGCCTCTGGACCTCCTCTTGTGCTAGATGCAGCTGGTGGTCTTAGTCTGATCTGCTGCTATGATGTGGGCTCTGGGAGAGACATTGGGATGCTCGAAGAGCCCCCTGCTAGAAGAGGATCTGTAGCTGTTGCTTCATGCTGGGTGTCTGCTACCAGTCTCTCCCTTCCCCTCATACAACCCCAGCACATGGGGCCTTGCCTGTTTGTGGACAAGCAGCTGGAAGATGTGTGAGCTGCCTCCTTATTAGGAGCCTGGGATGGGCGGGATCTGAGGATGACTCGTGGCTCTGGCAGGGAAGGAAGCTTCCTTGCTGCAGCGTGTGAAAAGTGATTGATGGCAACATCAAAGAAAAAGGATGAATTTGCCCCTCAAGGGAGTTGAGTCCTGTCTTGGAAAAGTATAATCTGCTTCTTCAGAGCTTCCTCCCCTGCGTTTGAGTGGTTACAGATCAGTGTGGAAAAACTGGAAGGGGAGGGAACTGGGTTTGGATACTGGTCGTATGGAAAGTGGTAGCCCTGTGTTGAAGAAATCTAGAGACTTGAAAGGCAGCAGGGCCTGGTGCAGACAAATTATTACAGTGCACTTGTGTAAACCAACCACTTAGACAAGGCAAGTCTTAACTTTGGCACTTCTTAACACCTGCTTCTGGTGATGCTGTCTGGGTAGTGCTCTTCTGTGATGTTATTTGTGCTGGAACCAAGAGTTTAGGTCTGCTTGTGCTAATGGCTGTATGAGGACAGAAGATTCATCCACTGACCTCTTACTGATGAGATGCTTTGACGATGAAGTCTGGACTGACCCTTCTATAGCTGTCAAGTAACTTGACTGACAAAGTGTAACGAGATCTGAGGCTCCCAGCTCTGTGAGGTAGAGTGTAAAACAGACCTGAGATGAATTTTTTTTTTTTTTGCCTTGCTGTGTCAGCACCTCATCCCCAGGCTGAGAGATGGGCCTGGAGAAGTGGAAGATGTCTGAGTGCATCAGACTTGGAGGGGTCAGCCCCTCCAAGTATGAGGTTACTGCGTGTGCAGGGTGTGATTTGTTGGAGTGGTGAGAACAAGATCCTCTGGCTCAGCTTGTCTAATGTGCACAGTGCTGGCAGGAAAGGCTGGCAAAGTGTGAACGCCTGAGGAAAGTGGCAGAAGGAAGGGTTGTATGCAAACTTGAGAGGGCTTGTAGCTTCCTGCCCGGCCCATTCAGGGGGATGATGTAGACTTTGCCCACTGTTGTCCTGTAGTAGCGGTCATGAACTTCAGTGCTCTCGATGGGCAAATCAGGCCAAGTTACTACTGTGCATTTACGTGTTGGAGAGCTCAGGCATCTCTTCCAGCATGTTTCCGTACTCTGATCAGGCTCCTGCTCTTTCCATTCTCATACAGTATTGATGTGAGCAGTGCTTGAATTTGCCTTGAAGCAATAGGAAGAACGCACAGTTTATTCATAGCAATTGCCAGGAGTCCATTCCTTAATGCCAGATGGATTGATTTAAGTCAGAGTGTAGAATAGAACTGGCATTTTTTGTTAATTTTTCAGTTTGCTCTTTCCAAGGAGCCAGAAAGTGGCTCTGGTCCACCTGAATGCCACTATATCTGTCTGCCATCCAGAATGATTGTCACAGATGCAAAAGGGCAGTATCAGATTATGCCCCGCTGTGGGAATCAGTTCTTCTGTGCCACGTCCTCCCAGACACTGAATAGATGAACAAGCAAAACCAGTACGGCTTTCCCCATGCTCTTCCAAACATCTGCTTGCTTCTCTGCTTCTGTCCCAGTGGGACAAAGGCAGGGATCATCCCCTTGGACTCGGCACTGGTGAGGCCACACCTTGAATCCTGGGTTCAGTTTTGGGCCCCTCACTCCAAGAAGGACGTTGAGGGGCTGGAGAATGTCCAGAGAAGGGTAATGAAGCTGTTGAAGGGTCTAGAGAACAAGTCTTGTGAGGAGCAGCTGAGGGACTCAGTGTTGTTGAGCCTGGAGAAAAGGAGGCTTAGGGGAGGCCTTCTTGCTCTCCACAACTCCCTGAAAGCAGGTTGGAATGAGGTGGAGGTCAGTCTGTTCTCTTAAAGAGCGAGTGACAGGACAAGAGGAAACAGCCTCAAGTTGCACCAGGGGAGGTTGAGGTTGGACATGAGGAACAATTTCTTCACTGAAAGGGTTGTGAAGGGCTGTGCCAGGCTGGGCAGGGCAGTGGTGGAGTCCCCATCCCTGGAGGGGTTTCCAAGCCGTGGAGATGTGGTGCTGAGGGACATGGATTAGTGGTGCCCTGGCAGTGCTGGGTTTAACGGATGTACTTGATGATCTTAAAGTTCTTTTTCGAGCTAAATGATTCTGTGATTCTGAGAGCGTAAACTTGACAGCAGGAACCAGTGTTTTCTCTGTACAGCATCAGGCGCAGGTGGTAACTGTGTCTGAAAGACCAGGGCAATGGAAAATAAGCCTCCAGCTCTGAGGCAAAGAACTGCAGACGCTCTGGGGATGCAAAGCCAAAGGGCTGTTTAACTACAGTGATATCTTGGATTTGACTCCAGAGTGATGTGTTGCTGAGCTGCTTTTCGTTCAGTACCTGCCCGGCTTCCCTGGAGAAGCCCCCTCCCTTCATCCCCAGAGATGTCCCTGGCCCTCACAGCTCTTGGGGCTGAGGCTCCTCACCCTTGCTTACTGCTGGTGGTGGGTGCACCAGCCTCCTGCCAATGGCATGGCTGCAGTGCCAAGGTGTTCTTGAGGCTTTGCTGTGAGCTGGAGAAAAACACCTGAACTCACTGAGGGTGTGTTGTGGTTACTGCAAAGTGCTGAGAGTCTCATTCCACTGAGATGTTGTGGAGGAAAGGAAACCTTCCAGAGTCTTTAATATTCCACGCTCTTTAGGTATGAATAAATGTTTCCTTGGCCTGAAACATTCTCTTACTGTGAAATCCATTCCAGTCTCTTTGTCTAAGACAATCAGTCTCTTTCTTTCCTTTTTTCCTCACATGCCCCAGCTTTTATTAACCTAGAAATGTGATGGCACTTCACCATCAGACCAGTTTCTAGAATGTTAGGGAGCTCTGCAGAGTGTCTCTGAGTTGTCAGTGTAGCTGCATGCAGGAGAAGAGGAAGGTGCTCGGGGTTGTTAATCTCCTGGGGAATTTGCTCTTCCTTGCTGTTGGCTTTCTGCAAAGTGTCTGACAGCTCTGTCCATGTCTATCTGTTCTCCTCTAAAGGAAGGGTGTGGGGTTGATGAGTCAATGAAGAAAGAGATTTCATCATTGTGCTTTAATACACTTATTTTTGACAGTGCTCTTCCCTGTAGAGAATCTCTATCCCACCATGCAAGTGTACTGATTTGAGCCTCTTTGAAGCTGGCTGCTCCACTGGCATGACCTGTGGATCGCTTGGTGCCTCTGCTGTTCTTGCTCTACTTTCTTGGCAAGAAGCCTGTGACTCACACTAAGCCCCTTCCTGCTCCACTCCCCGGGAGGCTGAGCTAATACTCTCATAAAACAGTGTTTTGGTTCATCTGTGGGATTTCTGCAGTCTCCTGATTGGTGGCCAGTGTGGCTCCTGAGGGGCAGGAGGCTTGAGTGAAGCTCCTGGAGTTCAGGAGCAGGTACGGGTGACTGCACTGCTCAGGACGGACTGAACTCCTGCTAGCAGCTGAAGGCAGCTGGTTTGTACCTGGCCAGTTAATACCTTGAAGCAAAGTCATCCCAGCCGTTCCTTACTGATGTGGAGAAGCACCATTTCCAGCAGCAACTTGCTTGTTCCAAGGTCCTTTACCTCCTCTGAATCTTTCTGCAGCCCTGGTATCTTCCAAGCTGAGCGTTGCTGTCACTTGGGAACTTCAGTGTCCAGGCTGAGGGACTTAGAGTCAGCCATCTCTGGCATGTCCTCTGTCCTGATGGCTTCCAGGCTCACAGGGCCTGGCTCTTCCTGCCCTGCGCAGCCCTGTCCCCTGACTAGACAGTCCTGTGGAGACTCACCAGAGCCCAAGGCTCTGTGGGGATCAGCTGAGCAGCTCCTGGAGGCAGGCAGGAAGCCAAGAGCTGGGGCACAAGCTGCTGAGCAGGAGAGGGTGTGGAGAAGCCTGCCTAAAAGGGACTCTGAAGATGCTCTGATGTCACTGTTAAGTCTGAACAGCTGCAGCAACAATCTGTTTGGAACCTGACCTGCAAAAGCTGGTACCTTAAAGAATGTGACAGGGCAAGGATTGAAACACCCCTTGGTTGTGGTGAAGGCCTGGGCTATATGGCCTTGGGAATCCACATCCTCCTTGCCTTGTTTCTGTGCAAAGCTGGGGCTGCTGGGAACACAGCAGAGCTGCTGCAGTGCCTGTCACTGAGACCAGCTGGAACTGGTGAAGGAGTAAGTGTGACACCAGCAAAATCGCAGAAGCAAACCAGTCTTCTGATTGCTGGGTCACCTCTTCAGAAAGAGAGGCGGGTCTCTGAGGTTGAGATGGCTGTCTCTGACCAAGCGTAAACCACAGCCTTGCTGTTCATCCCAGTCTCCATGCAGAAGCTGCCACAAGCTGTGGCCATGGCAGGAGGGACAGAATCATAGAATGTTTTAGGCTGGAAGGGACCTCTAGAGGTCATCTGGTTCAACCTCCCTACACAAGTAGGGACATCTCTACCTAGGGCAGGTTGCTCAGAGCCCCATCAAGCCTGACCTTGAATGACTCCAGGGATGGGGCCTCCACCACCTCTCTGGGCAGCCCATTCCAGTGATCACCCTCATGTTGAAGAACATTTTTCTAATACTTAGCCTAAATCTGTCCTTTCCTAGCTTAAAACCATTACTCCTTGTCCTGTCATTACAAACCCTTTAAAATAGACCTTCCCCTGCCTTTCTGTAGGCCCCTTTCAGATACTGGAAGGTCTCCCTGGAGCCTTCTCTTCTCCAGGCTGAACAGCCCCAACTCTCTCTCAGCCTGTCAATTTGGATGCCCAAATTGTCATTGGGCTTTGGGTCCCTTCACTTTAGACTCCTGAAAACTGCAAGGATAACACCTCCCTGGCATCTGGGGGTGATGTTGATGAAAGGATGTTCCCCACATTAAAATCAGAGGGACTGTAGCTTCTCTTTCGTGTCTGCAGCTGGAAGCTGTTGGGCTTCCCACGCCTCTCGCAGATGCTGGGGAGCAGCTGCTCCTTCCCCTGGCAGGTCCTGCATCCAGCTCTGCAGTGTACTGAACCAAACAAGCTCTGGTGGTGAGGGTGGGCAGAGTCTCTCTCCTATCAAACTGTTTCTTCTGGCTTCAATTTTGTCTGCTTGGAAACTTGTCACTTTTTTTTCCAGCCTTTCAAGCCCACCTCCCGGAGAGTGGGAATTGTAAGTATTTAGGCATATAATAAGAATGATGTAATTAAAATCCTTAATTTTCTTTTTCTTGTTTGAGTTTTTTAATTCCTTTGATTTAAAGGGTGGGAGTAGCTAATTGGATTCTGGGCCAGACTCGCACAGGCAGCTGGGGGGAGGAAGGGCCTGCAAATGAGCCTAGCCAGGAAATTGCACATTTAAATATAGTTCTTGGTAGGGTCAGCAAAACACCCAAGGGACAAATTAAGAATGAAATTTCTGCTGTAATGTGTTCATTTAGCTGCAGGCATCATCTTCAGGGAAACAAAAGGGAAGCTTGGGAGTGGGGGGGAGCAAGGGGAAGGGTAAGTGTCCCTTCTGCAGTGCATTTGTACTGCTGCAGCTCTCTCCCAGGCAGTAGCATCCCTCTCCTGTCCTCTGGGTTGGCTGGCGTGTTGGCAGATTCCAAGAGGAAACCACTGAAGGGATTTTTGGGGTTGGTGGTTTTGCTGGAGGAGGTAAATCCATAGTTCACGTAACGCCGTGGGGCTGTTGTTGCTGTTAACATATGGCACAGATTGCCTGGGTCATGCTGTTCATCGGTGGGGTTGGTCCCACCTCACAGCTTTCACCTTGCTATTTGAGTGGCATACAGACACACCAGGGGATCATAGAGAAACAGATGAAACCTTGGATTTGGAAGGCTCCAAACCTGGAAGATAAATGAAGCATTAAGGAAGGAGCAAAATGTTGTGGTTTGGTTTGTTGGTTTGTTTTTGTGTGGTTTTTTTTTTTTTCAATCTGGGATTGCGATTCATCTCCTGAGTGGTCAGTATGTCACAGATGCTGCTCTATTGGACGAGAATTTTGAAAACGACAGCCCTGTGGCACTTGGTAGGGTTTTCCGTGCAGGGTTGTTTGTGCAGTTGCCCAGCTGGGGCCCTTTCAAGGGAGTTCAGCACTCACTTAAATGCACTGGCCTTCTAGGGATAATTTCTTAAACTCACTTTTTAACGCCTGCTTTGATTATAAGCTTTTGGAGCCAACGCTTGCCTTTCAGTGTGCTTCACAGCGTTAAGCACAGTGGGGCAGGGAGCTCTATAGCCTGGCAACAGCACCAATTAATATTGAAAGGTTGTAATAACCTGGCCAAATCTTCAAGTGCTGGTCTAGGCTTTCTGCCTGGATGTCAGAAAGGGAAAGCTAATTACAGTGTGAACCAAGGAGAACAGGCTGGCCTGAAGGAAATGTCATTAAGGTTCTCTTCAGGCCCCAGGTCAGCCCATGTCAAATCACAGCAGCATCAACCTCTAAATTTCTTCTTCCTTCAATTAAATTACCACTGAGTGATTTCTTGCAAGTGTAACCACCTTTTATATCAAGAGGCTGAGCACTGGCTGTTTTCTCTCAATCCAAATAATAGAGGTTGGGTTGGAATTGCAGAAGCAGATAAAGAGGACAGTTTCTTCCCTTGCCCTTCCTTCTTGCTCCGTAACACTGTACAGAGTGTTTGTTGGCTTCCTGTGTCAGAGTCTGCCCTGGGGCAGTTGATGTCTGGGGGGTTTATCCTCTCTGGTACCATGTGAGATGGATGTTGAAGGTGCCTGAACTTCCCTGTGTGGCTGCAGGCGTGGCCCGAGCAGTGCTTTCTGTGCAGTGCTGTCATGCTGCAGAGCTCAATGCCCTACAGTGTTGTGGAGGCTGGAAAAAAGAAATAGCTTCAAAATGGTGGTAGACATTCAGAGATGTCCTTGCAGGGCTCCCTGAGTGACTGCTTGAAGCTGGGAGGTGCTGTCAGGAGGACAAACTCTAAACTTTTCCTAGTTATCATTACTAGTTTTAAACTCTTAATTTCTGCACCAGCACCCCTCCAAGCATCCACTGCTGGCCCCTCTTGGAGACAGAAATCAGGGCAAGGTGGATAGGTGGCCTGTCTCAGTGTGGCTTTTCCTATAAGCAATCTGCTGGCTTGTTTTCTAGAAGCTCTTGACCTACATCTTGAACTTGGTGCTGGTTCAGGAAGGAAGAGCAGTCACGAGTCTATAATGCGTGAGTGCAGAGTTTCATCGTTATCTCTCGCAGCTTCTTCTCAAGATGGGAGGATTTGGTGTCAGCTGGGCCAGGAGGTGGGACTAGGACCATTAAATCAGAGTGTGCTATAAAAAAAGAAAACAAAAATTAACCTGGTTTTCTTCTGAAGCTAGCCGCTGTGTGAAAGACAAGCCAGACTTCTTGTGCCCTCAGCACAAGAAGGACGTGGAACTGTTGGAGAGGGTCCAGAGGAGGGCTACAAAGAGGATTAGAGGGCTGGAACAGCTCTCTTATGAAGACAGGCTGAGTGAATTGGGCTTATTCAGCCTGGAGAAGAGAAGGCTCAGGGGAGACCTTGTTGTGGCCTTCCAGTATCTGAAGGGGGCCTACAAGAAGTCTGGGTTTTCACAAGAGGAAGGCTGACTTTTCACAAAGACCTGTAGTGATAGTACAAGGGGTAATGGGTTCAAACTGGAAGAGGGGAGATTTAGATTAGGAATTAGAAGGGAATTCTTCACCCTGAGGGTGGTGAGACACTGGCACAGGTTGCCCAGTGGGGGTATGGATGCTCCATCCCTGGAGGTGTCCAAGGCCAGGTTGGACAGGGCCTTGAGCAACCTTGTCTAGTGGGAGGTGTCCCTGCCCATGTCAGAGGGGTTGGAACTAGATGATCTTTGAGGTCCCTTCCAACCCAAACCATTCTATGATTCTATAATCTTCTGTGTATCTCATGTCAGTCCTGTCTCCTAACCTGCCACCCATCAGCATCTGGACCCTTTGTCCTCCTGGAGTCAAGTGTCTTCCAGTGGTTAAGGCTTCAAAGATTTGTTACAAGTTTTCATGGAAATGGATGGCTGGGTAGAGGGAGAAGATGTTATGGTGAGGGGCTCCACTCATTACTTCTAATCATACCAGCACAAGGTGATGTAATGCTGCTTCTCACCATCAGTCTCTTTCCTGCCATCCTTCTAGTGCTGGTCTTTCCCTTTTTTTGCCTACAGTGCTTGATCCTGAAGGATCCTTGTCCCATGGCCAGTTCTGAGGCTGAACAGGTACTGCTGAACTGGTTTGGGGCTGGGCTGCTGGAGGGGCAGTGCTGGTCAAAGCCTGGGTCATTTTGGAGGAGCAGTGGGGCAGCAGTGCTGGGATGTGTGGAGATGGAGCCTCAGAGCTGCTGCATGCTCTCTGTGATGGAGCAGAGAGCTTGGGGAGACTGGCATGTCAGAGGTCCACAAGCAGGTAGCTTGCCTGACCACAGTAGAGAAACCTGAACCCTAAGAAGACACCTTAGAAGCCTTCAGAGGACTGCCAGCCAGGCTAACTTGGGTGATGCTGCATGGCCATGCTGTTGCTACACCAGTTCAGTTGGCGTTAGTTTTCATCCTCAAGGATTGTCCATCTTGGACTGTGGTCCTGAGGCTTTCTGAAACTGGTTTTTCTTTTTTCCCCCTTTAAAAGTTCAGATGAGGAGTAAATATGAACAGAGAAATCCCTGAAAGAGAAACAATCCTACAGTGTTCAGCTGGACACAGCTCCCCAGGAAACAACTTGTGGTGCTCTCCAACGCTTCACTATCCTCCAGCGGTCTGTGGGCCGGCAGTGTTGAGCCCTGTTGCAGAGAGGGAGGAAGATGCTGCGTTTTGAGGTCAGGGTGAACTGAATAGTGTCAGATCTCGTAGTGAACTGACCTACGTGCCTCGGGTCACCAGTCATTGAGGAAGTTAGCGGGAAGAAGCCTGTGGAGTGGGCAAATGCAGTTTGACTTGGGTGCTGGCTAATAAAGAGTGTCGTACAGAAAATAAAATCCTCGGAGGAGGTTTAATAACTGGGGAGAATAATTGTGAAGTACTTCAGAATATTAACCAATGGCTGAATGTGTCTAATTAGCTTAATGAAGCTGGGTGGTTGGGTTCTTTTTTAATCAAACAGATGGGCAAAACATTATGCACAGAAAATGAGATCTGAATACAATGAACACATTTAATTGGCAAATAAAAGACAGAAAAAGGGTTTGTTTTTCAACTTGAGAAGCCAGAGATTCTTCACTGAATGCTCAAAAAGAACCTTAAATGTCACGGTTTCTCGGAAGTCTCAGGTTGTTACAGTTATTATTTGTGACGGCTTGGGTGTGTGAGGTGGAGTTGGGCTGGGGCTGACTGTAGGGGCAGGGAGTGCTGCATGGCACGGAGGAATCATTGCCTGCTTGGTGTGGGTTGGGTTCCTCAAGGGTGGACCTGGAAGCAGTGATAGTGCTTAACCCGCTGCTCCAAAGTCTTTCACCTGAGTGTTTATATGTGAAGACCTCTCTGTTCAGAGGAAGGGGAAAGTGAGGAAGCAGAGCCCAAGATTAAGCGGGGTCTAAGTTCAGTGTCAATCATACGGTGCTGGTCAAGGTACCCTCAGTATCCCAGACGCCAGCAGAGCCTTTCACTGAGGGATTGTCCATGCCTGGGGCTCCTGCAGCCACCCTTCTGTAGTGCTGCTGGCCCCAGTCAGCGAGATCAATTCCTGCTGCTGGTTTCAGGGGCCTTGCTGCAGAGCTGGCTCCGGTCCCTGTTGGTGCCCGTTACAACACGCACACTCTGCTCGCAGCTGTCTAACCAGTTCTGCTGTGCCATGGAAACCTGGTGCGAATCGATGCCTTGCCTTTCCACACGGGAGACTCCTCTCCATGCGAACCTCGAGTGCTATTGTAGGTGTGTAACGCAGACCTGTAGTGTCGGAGGCTTGTGAAGGCTGGGAGCGTTTGTTCCAGTCTAGTATTATAAGCTGAACAAGCCATTTTGATATTAAGCCTATAATAATAACACCTTGTAGCTAAAGAGTCTGTTTTTCCCCGTTGGTGGATTACTCAGCTCTGTTCTTTTGAGGCAGTGTTTAACCAAAGCAGAAATTTTCCCAGACTATATTTAATTAAACAGAGCTCAGCAATCTCTTCAGCTTCATTTTAACGCAGTGACTACGTTACTCTGCAGTCTCATCTCTGGGGCAGTTAGAAAGGGAGCTTGGGGTCTGCACGGGCCAGGTGGGTCACTCCCCTGTCCAGATGTGCCTGTCCAGATGTGCCAGTCCTGGAGGGGCTCGTGTACATAGGGACCCACTGGCTTTTTAGTGTGACAGGGAATGTGGCGCTTGGGGCAGCCTCTGAAGCTGAGCAGGTGCTTGCGTTGAGACGTGGCCCATTCAAGTGGTAGCTCCGTTAACAGCTTTGTGTTACAGCTGAGTTTGGGGGTCTTCATTTCTATCTGCTTCCTTTCTTGTCGCTAATGTAAGTATGGGAGCATTTTGAGTATGATGGCTTGGTTATCCACAATTAGGTACTAAGTGAAGACTTGAATTTGAAGGCTCTTTATTTCTGTCTTAGGAGGCATCTCTGAGCAGATGGTGATATGCTCTGGTTTTGCTTATTGTTGCAGATTATTTGCCAGATAATTTTTCTGACTAATCCTTTGGCCTGTAGACTGTTTAAAATCCTGGAGTTGGGTTTCTTGTGTTTGCAAATTTTAAAATCTGTTCCTGTGCCTGCTTGCTGATGTCACTGTGAGCAGGAGACTTTTCTCTGGGTGGCAGATGCCCTCTGCTCCTTGGGACAGGGACAGCTCCTCAAGCAGAACCTCCTTCCCTCTGGCAGGATGGAATGTAGCACCTTCATGCCCGGTTTGGGGTTTATTTTATTTTATCCTGTGTGATCTCCTCTAGGATCCTGCTCTAGCAGGGGGGGCTGGACTAGAAGATCTTCAGAGGGCCCTTCCAACCCCTACCACTCAGTGATTCCGTGTAAAGCGTGGTATGGCTGAAGTCCTAACCTCAGCATCAGTACTACCATCCAGACCTCCCCTGAGGTCACATTGCTGCTTCACATGTACGGAGGAAGTCCCGCTGACACAGAGGTTGTTTCGTGCAGGTGATGCCCCCAGTGCAGAGCAGGGATCGGGTGCTTTGCCTGGATGTAGCTGGGCAGGATGCTGGTAGCAGCACTGACGGTGCAGCCACCGGCACAGCTCGCTCTCTCTGCTGAAAGGCTGCTGGGATTCTTTTTTGTTTTTTTAATTCTTCTTATTTTCCCCCTCATCTCTTGCCACCTCTCCCTTTTAGAAAAATAAACCCAAACCTCTTTGATGTCTCTGGAGCTGGCTGTGGTGACTGCTTGACTGATTTATTCTAGTATTTTAACATTTACTGGATTTACATAACAGCCAAACAATCTGTTTCATGAGTTTAATATAAACCCAACCGTAGTGAGTCACATCCATGTTAGCAATAATGCGAAGAGAGGCAGCTGGGGGAGCGAGGAGGTGACTTTTTCTGGGTTTCTGCATGGGAATATCTGGCTGCCTGAAATATCTCCCAATACCTCATAGCTGAGTGACGCTGCCAGTTCTCTGCCATCAGGGATTTGTTCTGAAACTTTGAATAAGCAATGGACGCATCACTTCAGTGCTCCCATCGCTGCTCTTGGCCGAGCTTGATGGCCTTTCCTGAGCTACCCAGACAGTGCTGTGTGTCCCTGAACTCCTGAGCCTGGAGGTGTTAGGTCCCTTTACCTGGTGTGTGCATCTTTGAAAGAGAGGGAGGGTAGCAGTGAGCTAAAGCCTGTGGTGATTTGCTGCCTGCTTTTTCCATTAAAAACCATGAAGCCTTTACGCCAGAACTTTGGGGGCCAGGTCTTCAAGGTGTGCAGATCAGCACAGCAGCAAGTGGGATGCTGCTTTGTACCAGCACCTCCTCCTGGGATCTGGTGACCCACGTGTGGGGTTTTGGGGCTGGGGTGGGTGTGAGCCCAGCTGGGTGGGAGCTGGCCCCGCGCAGTCACAGCCAGGTGAGCAGGGCTTGTTCCTCAGGGACAGCAGGAGTGAGATCCACCAGGGTGACGAACTGCAGGGGTTTCCCAAAGCGTGCTATGGAACCTGCTGCTTCAGATCCTATCCGGGCAGAGTAATTTTGGGACTTCCTCAGTTGCCTCCTACAGTTGTAGGAACGCAGCAAACCTCCAGAGCAGCTCTGCCATGGGCAGCCTGGCCCTCCTTGCTCTGGAGGCTCTGTCACCTCGCTAATGGTGGGGTTGGAAGGTGGTCAGGCAAAACAGGTCACCAACTTGAGTTGTCATTTCTGAAAAACCCGAGCAAGAGGCAGCAGGAAGGGTTTGTGTTTGTGTTTGTGTTGCTGCCTGCGTTAGAGGCTGGCTGCTCAGCTAAGCAAGTGCTTCTCTTGCTGCAGCTTGCTCATTTGAATTCTTGTCTTCAGAATGGAAAATAAATGCTGGCTGATGAGATCCATTACAGCACTAATTTTAGAGCATGCCAAACACTAGGAAATTGTTTTAAATCTTCAGTCTTATTTCTCCTTTATTTCCCCTTCCATTTGTGAAAACCGCCTTTGCCATTCATCTAAATGCCTGGTGATGCCCCGCTCACTGGTATCTTCAGGCATTCTCCTTCCAGCCCTCTTTTCTGATGCTTCTTTGTTCAGCCACTTGACACTGCTGTTATAAAAGCTGTCTCTGCAGCTGCAGGCAGCTGTGTTGGCACGACGCAGGCAGTGGGCACTCGGCCAGCCGGTGCGGGATGCCAGCAGAGCCCCTGCAAGAGAGAGGGGGAGGCAGCATCAGAGTGGAATTTCTTATCCTTGGGCAACCAGGGCTTTAAGAGTCTTTCCAGCCCCACCTCAACTTGCTCTCTTGATGAGCAAGAGGGAAAATATGAATTTCCCTCTGGTCTGCTGGAGAGTTTAGGAGGCAGTCCCAAAGCTTCAGCGTTTGTCCTTGGCACTAATGGCAACCCAAGTCGTTGCTCAAGAGGATGGAGCTGGCAGTGAGTTAGGAATTGAAATCCTTGATCAGTGCCCAAGGGAACAGCAGTGCACAAAATGTACATTTTTTTGGAAACAGGACTCTGTTTCATCAGCTGGAAGCTCACGCTGGTTTGAGAAGGGCCTGCATGCTTACCCGGTTGTCTCCTTTGAAACCTTTGGGGTGGCTGCAGACACTAGTGCTTCCTTTAGTGCTGCTCCTTGCTTGCAGTGTTTAGCAGAGCTCTGGATTAAAGTTGGTGGCAGAAGTCCAGTGGTTTTACCCCATGCAGTTTTCACAGGCTTTCTGGAATACATGGTTCTTGGGTTTGGCAACCAGATGTCCCTGACAGCAGCTGCTGTGACCAGAAGCAGACAGATTGCTGAAAGACTTGGTGCCTGCCTTTGAACATCTTCCCCCTCCTGCCCCTGGCTCCCTCACACTTCTCTGATCTGGAGAGCCCAGTCTGCTGGTAGCCGGTGGTAGCTGTATCCCTCAAAAAGAGCTGTCCCTTGCCCTGGTTTCTTGTGTCAGTGACTGGTGAAAAAGTCCCTACTCTAGCAATTACCATTTCACGCCTTCCCGGGCGTGCTCCGAGCCCTGCGGCTGCTCGAGGTGTCAGCCTACAGGAATTCAGCAGGCGAATGTCTTCATAGTCTTCATCGGCCTTTGTGAACATGGCTGAGATAAAGCCTTTACTGAACTAAATGCGGCAACAGCTAATCCCTTGGAAACAGTCACCTGGGCCCTGCGCGATGAAAAGAGGCTTTGCTGCTCTGATTAACAGCACTGGCAAGAACATTAACTCACTTTTCTTTGGAAATGAAAAGCACCTCTCCAGGAGAGTTTAAGGGATTAGGTACTGGCTGGAATATTAAGGTAGGTTTTCTTTGCACCTTCCTTCTAAATACGTAGTTGAAAAGCCCTGGTGGGATGGGTGGTTATGGCTGAGTGTCCCTGTGCCGTGGTAGAGAAGAGGCTTGACGTGGCACAGAGCTGTCACCCAAGAAGCTTTCCTGGGAGCACAGCAGCGGTGAGCAGCTTCTGGCACCGGCTGCCTGTGCTGAGGTGCCTTGCCATACTGAGCCCTGGTGCCCTGCAAATTAACCCGTCAGATGGCCAGCACCCACTTAAAGGGCTGAATCTCATTCAAGCCTTGCTAGGAGACAAATGACACTGACCTTTTCCAGCCCCTTCTTAGCAAATGCCGAAGGTTGTGGAGAACATTCCAGCTGTTTTGGCAAGTCTGCTTTCTTTTTGGGGGGAGACATTTGCACTGATTTCTTTATTATTATTTTAACACAACGCTTGGGTTTTTAAAACTTCCATCTATACTAAAAGCAAAGCTCTTTTGCTTCACTGAAGACCACTTTGGGCTTTATTTTTGAGGCCAGGCTTTTATCTCGGGGCTGGTTTCCATGAGGCTGCATGTTCCAGCTGTGCCTGGGCTGGAGCTCAGCCTGACCAGCCAGCATCACGTGGGATGCTTGCTGATGAAGGCTGTGCCTGGCTGAAGGAGTTAAAACAGGTTTCCAAAACTTGTCTATAAAATAAAGTAAGATTGAGAAAAGATCAAATACTTGTATTACATACTTGTTGTTTGGAGCAGTCTGGGTGCTCAAAATGCTCCCAAAATCCTGTTACCTTTCAACCTGGTTTTCTCCTACTGAATTTTCTATTTTAAGTAAATAGCCCAGAGTTAGCTCAGAAGGGAAAAGATACAAGCGTCACTGTTCAAAGTGTGCTTTACTGGTTAGGTATTTATGGGAGATGTTCAGGAAATGAGCAAACACTTGAAAGTTTATGTATTATTTATTATTATAGCTAATTAATTGCCACTTGAAACCTTTTGGTTGGTGTTATGGCTATGTATACTCTTCACCAAGCCGTGCTCCAGCCGTGTAGACCCTGGCATTTGTCCCAGTTAAACACTGCAGGAGATGAAAGTGCTGCAGTTGATTTATGGAAGTTGGGAGTTTGAGCCCTGGAAGATGACAGCGTGGCACCTGGTGCAAGCACTGGTGGAAGGGAGCGAGATCTGCAAGCAGAGGGGACTGGTGAGACTTGTGGTGATGGCTCAGTCCCCTCAGCACCAGGATGAGGAGCTGCTGGTCCTGTTTTGTGCAGAAGCAGCAAGGAGGGGTTAACGTGTCTGACTGTGATGAAGTGATGACAGCCAGGAATAAAGTGTGGCTCCCAAGCAGCAGGCTGCCAACAGGGTCTGGAACTCCCTGCTCCTACAGCGTACAGAAATGCCGAGTAATTGCTTGAAAAAAGGAAATGGCTCTTACATGTCCCAGCCATGCAACTGGTCCTGAATCCATGGGTTTGCTGTGCAGCAACCTGCTGGCTCCACATCCTCCCTGGACACGTCGTTAGGTGTTGCTATATGTAAGCCCATGCACTACCATCTCTCTTCCTGCCTCAGTTCCTGAGCTGTGACTTCAATTCACATGAAGCCCACCCAAAGCACTGGGTGAGCAGAGCCCAGATCCATCAGCAGTTCTTCCCTAAGCAATCTGCACTCTTGAGCATTTGCTCTAACAAGACCTAAGCAAGTAAGATGTGTTGAGGTTATTATGTAGTTCTGATCTGCACATCTGGAAGAATAACATGATAAAAATCACAGTGGAAGGAGTGGTGGGACTCTCTCTGCCTTCAGCAAAGTAGATGTGATGCTTGGTTATGGGAAGAATCCCCTTCCTCTTGCTACTGCTACTGGAGGTGGACTGTTTCCTCCAGCATCAGCCATCCCTGCAGGGACATGCTCGTTTAACCCTTCTGCAAAAAAAGTTTGCAGAATGCTGCAATCAGAAAAGTTCCTGAATCAAATGACTGCAGGAGAGAAGTGAGGGGGCCTGGGAAGGAATGGGAGAGTCATGAGAGATGTAGGAAAAAGCTTTTTATGGAAGGAATAATTTTTGGTGCAGAGGCGGCAGCATCATATTTAATTCTAATCTGGGGATTTTTTGGGAACGTGTGATTGACGCCCGATGAGGGGTGCAGGATGTTGTTTCTCAGCAGGCTGTCATTCCTGCGCTCTCTTTACCTGTCAGTACTCCCGTGGAGACTCCTCTCTTTGGATGCGTTTAACCCATTTCCCACAACACATCCCTGCAGCTTCTCTGGGGAGCTGGCAGCACATGAGGGGCCCTGTCCAGTCCCCAAAGCTGTGGGGAACCACTTTGGGGTTGTGCTTTGGCTTGTTTTTCTCGGCTGTATGGTTTCTGTGAGCAGGAGCCTTCCTGCTCTAAGTCCATCAGTGGCTTGTTGCTGACGGGTCAGGCAGAGCCTGGTGCTGCCCAGCCCTGAGCTGGGTGGTGCCCCATCAGCTACAGGCTCTCTCCTGCCAATACAACGCGGTTTTCCTTACCTTGCATACAGCCATCTCTACCTCTCCTCTCCCTGACATGGCTGGCATGTCTCTGGAGAAGGTCTGGCTCTGGTTGTACAGACCCTGCTGGATCAGGAGAAGCGATGGCACCGGGGCTCCTTTTTTTCCCATACTGGCCTTGATCAGGAGAAGAGGAACTGCTAGACCTATCAGTCTGGAACAGGCTGCCCAGGGCAGTGGTGGAGTCACCATCCCTGGAGGCATTCAAAAAATGAGTAGTTGTGGTGCTTCAGGACGTGGCCTAGTGGTCAGGGAGATGTTGGGATGAAGGTTGGACGTGATGATCCTAGAGGTCTTTTCCAACCGTAATGATTCTATAATTCTATGCTTCTGAAAAGAGCCATTAAGAGTTTTGTTTTGCTGCAGTATAAATTTCAACCCAATTCTTCCTCTTATCCCTGTCCCCTTAATTAAGAGTGTGGTAAATGCCGTGAGCCGACCAGTCGCATTGCAAAGTAAACTGAGAGCATGGGGCTGAGGCGAGTCTTTTGTTACTGCTGTACAGGGCTTATGCTAATAGCAACAGCGGAGATTGAACCCAATCCCTGATGAGCTTTCCAAGAGTCTGATTAATCTGTTTAACAATGGATCTGGGTTTTTGTTTTGATCTTTTTCAAGAGAGTTAAATTTTGGTCCCTTTCAGAGCATCTGTGGATCATGTAAGCACAACAGAGTTGCTTTCCTAATTGGCTTTGCCTTTATCCGTATCTATTATGTTAAGGGTTTGCAAGAGCACCCGTCACCATGGCACCAGAATGCTTCTTATGCCAAAAACACTTGATAAAAAGATACATATACGTGTGCGCACACTTCTCTTTGGTCTGTTGGAAAGTATGAAGACATTCTGCTGGAAGATGATGGTGTTGCGGGATTGTATTCCCCAAATAGTTAGCTTTGCAAATCACTCGTTTCTGCTCATGCTGAAGATTACTATTGCTCTGGTCCACGTGCCAATGAAGAGAGAGACATCTTTCCAATGAGCTTTGGACCTGACCGTGTACAAGCAGAATTTTGCAGTTCTATTATTTATGGTTCATACTGTGGGGATGGTGCTGGTGCCGTACAAAGAGACAGCAACAGACCTTGACTCAAACTGACTGTCTACAGGCCGAGATATAGCAAGGGGAGGAGAGAAGGATGGAGGAGCAGGGGAAGGGGTAGAAATATTTAGTCAGACAAGTGTCTGCCCTGGGCAGGCCAAAAATGGTCTGTCTGACTTGGACTTTCTGAAGAGTACAGCAGCAGTATGGGGGAAGCAGGATGTTTAAAGTGAAGATGCAGATGTTGAAGGTAATGGGATTTCAAGGCCGTGTGGCACAAAATACAACACAGCACGGAGCTGGAGGAACCAGGGTGCGCTCAGAGCAATGTTCCACTATTTATAGCAAAGGCTTCTTCCTCTCTTGATTTCACCTCTTCTTGAATGCAGTCAGTGATTGCTTTTCATGTCTGAATGCTTGTAAAAATGGAGCTCCCTAAACAGACGTGAAATGTTTATATGAGTTAATGACTTCGGAGAGCTCTGCTTGTTTAAAAACAGAGTGGTGCTGAAGTTGCCTTGGCCATGGTCAGCAGTTCTCCACGGAGCAGATCCGGTGCCGGCAGTGGGACAAGGCAGTGGTGTCTGCACACAGCTCTGTCCTTGGGGAGCCTCCTTGTTACGGGCTTCATTAACATGTTTGTGGTGGGGTGGGAAGGAGTCTTCCTGGGGGTGAGAAATCCACGTGAAGTGTATAACCTCTTCGGGATTTGCACTGTCACAGAGCAGAGGGTGAATGAAATATCACTGGTGATTTCCAGCTGGAGCAGGGTGGAACTCTGAGCCTCAAACCAGGGGCTTGTAGTGGGGTGGGGGCTTTATAAAGTCTTTATTCTGGGTGTTTTCCTGCTGCTTTTTTGCTCCTCACAGTCCCCTTTGAATTCAGCTGCCAGGAAAGGGACCTGCATCAGTGTGTTACCGGGGGGGACTGACCTGCCTTGCCCCCAGGTCAGGTGCCAACAGCTGAGGGAGTATTTCCAGGGGTGAGACTGACCTTATGAGTCTTCAGCAGACTCCCAGACAACAGGATTAGAAACACTAGTAAGCTCCTTTCTGTCTGCCTCTCTCTCCCCAAGGTACAGATACCCATTTGCTGGGAGCATCGGTCTGTCTTAGGGTTTGCTTTTCACCAGTGCCAGAGTAAATTCAAAGTACCATGGCAGTGTGCTCATCTGTAATCCTCCAGCAGCCAGCGAGTGCCTTGTGTGATGGCCAGGAGAGCTGGAGGTGGCCGGTGAAGTCTTGCTGCCTCATCAATGCTTGAGAGAGTGGCTTGGGCAGAGACAGACGAGCGGTTATCGCAGCAGGGAGCAGACAGATCTCCTGACGTTATAACCATAGCAGGTAATTATTACCTTTTGTTTTGTGTGATGCCTTTAGTGTGAGAGAGGGGATGTTTGCATCAGTGTGAAGTGGATTTGCAGTGGAGCTGCTGTGCACCTTTCTTGAAGGTTGTTGGGTTTTCCTTCCATGTGGAGACTTTGCATCTGATGTGATCGCTCTGGAGAGCAACAGATGATGATGTGCTGGTGGGATCTGAGCGGTCTGGTTAAATTTGTGTGCGTGTCTGTCTGTGGTCACAGCTGAGCTGTTGGTCCCCAGGACCTTCACCCAAACCTTTCAGAGGTGTGTGTTGACCCACCTGCAGCTTTAGCAGCGTTCACTGTAATGATCCTGAAAACCAGCTTATCCTTTGCTAATCTTGTACCTGCACTCTCAGGCAGCTGTTCTGAGCCTTTGTGGAGATTTTCAGCCTTTCCATCCTTCCTCATCAATGCTGGCAGCTGCTGCTTTGTGGTAATTTTGGCTTAGTTCTAACAGCCAGGTTTTTCTGGGCTGTTTCTTTGGATGTAAGCTTCTCCACCATCAGGCCAGCCTGTTCTATTCCCTTCTGCTACCCAAGATGGGTTATTTTCAACGTTAGTAGATTATTTCAGTGGTGAAGTTGAAGTTCTTGGAGGGAAGGAGGTTGTAGAAAGGTGGCCAGAAGGCATGGGTAGACAAAGTCTGATGTTTCAGCTGAGGAACATCACTGCAATGCTCTGGCACAGCAGCTGTGGAGCCAAGGCTGACTGTCTTTAAGGGGACTGAGTCCCATTTTCTGACCTCAGTTTGCGAGAGGTTGAGTTGTGATCACTGGATTTAGTGCACAGGGGTGCAAAGCTTTCCTCTGGGCCGGAGGGAATAATGAAGGCAAAGCAGCTTCAGATCTGTGGAGATAGCAGGTGGGTGTTGGCAACTGTTAACAACATTAGTCCAGCACAGGCAAATTCCAAATTCACTCCCAGGTGAGAGATCTGTTATTTTATATTTGTTTATGTAAAGGCAGATGCTCCCAGGGCTGACCAGCTTGGTGAAAGCCCTGGCTATATTCTCCTGTGAGTTTGTTGAAGGATTCAGAAGACCTAAACCTGTGGAAATGCAGCACCAAGACACTGGTCATAGTGTGACGCTGGTGGTGCAGAGCAATTTAAATTAGTTCTGTGGAGTTATTCCCCTTACAAGTGGATTTTTTTGTGCTGAGTAATTGAACATGGAGAAATTAGATTCCAGTAGAAAGGCTGTGCATGGGATTGTAAAACAGATCGTAGAGTCACAGAATGGTTTAGGTGGGAAGGGACCTTTCAAACTCATCTAGTCCAACCCCCCTGCAGGGAGCAGGGACATCTGCAGCTAGAGCAGGTTGCTCAGAGCCCCGGCCAACCTCACCTGCAATGGTGCCAGGGATGGGGCAGTGACCACCTCTCTGGGCAACCTGCGCCAGGCTCTCACCACCCTCAGTGTAGAAAATCTCTTCCTTCTCTCTAGTCTAAATCTCCCTCTTTTTGTTTAAAACCATTACCCCTTGGCCTGTCACAACAGACCCTGGCTAGAGCTGGGCCCAGCACTGCAGGGGGGTCTCACAGAGCGGAGCAGAGGGGCAGGATCCCCTCCCTGCCCTGCTGCCCACGCTGCTGGGGATGCAGCCCAGGAGGACGTTGGCTGTGAGCGTGTGTGCTCAGGCTGTTTGCTGGGCGTGTTTGTGCTGCTTTGCTCGTGGCCGCTCTGATGCAGCACAGCGGGCGAGGGGCCTTCGGAGCAGAGACCAGACCTGCTGATGTCCTCACCTGGAAGAGGGCAGAGGGGCCTCTGCCATAGACCTACTGTCAGATCTTAAGCTGGGGTTTCAAAGGCATTAAAGTGTCTGAAGTATTTATGGGAATCACATCTGCTTCCTGGTGCTCTATTTCCCTGCCCATCTGTGTATCCCATGGGATGTTTGTGAAGATGAGCGCATTTGTTGTGCGAGGTGTCCTCCAGAACATATCCTCCTATTCCTCCAGAATGGAGAGGTATTGGAGTATCATAAATGGTTTAACTTAATGCTTTTGCAGCTTTGTACAAGAGCTTTTGCGAGCGTAACAGAAGGAGGTTGAAAGAGTTTGGCTGCAGTCCTGGCACCTGCCTGCACAGAGCCCCGCTGGCTCCCGAGCTGGGCTCTGCCCGTTCCCCCTGCCAAGAGCAGGGCTCGTGGTTGTGTTTGCCACGGTGCTGAGCTGCACGAGTGGCTGCTGCCAGCAGCTTGTACACAATTAACCCAAGTGTTTGCTGAGGTTGGAGGCGTCTCCAAAGTTGACTTTCCGAACACTAAATGCAAACTTGCAATGCTATTTTCTGCTGTTTCAGCACAGGGTTTCCTAGCACTGCTCCGTCTAACTTAGCATGACAAATCAACACCGGTTGCACTGGTGTTGGAAATGGGAACCCCTTCCTGACCTTGGAGTGCTGCTGCATTGCATATAGAATGGACGAGTGATTTTGGTAATAAAATGATGTGGATTTGGACATGGATTGAATGAGTCTTCTAGAGCCAATGTGTTTACTCATCAGATGACTCACGTCTTAGTCACTTCTAGAATAAGTGCTTCTGCTTTTGGGTGTTTCCAGAATGGCATGGGTAGCGATGAGCTTTAAATTTCCACCTCCCCCGGGATAATTTATTTTTTAAAAAAGTATCTTAAAAAAGAGTGATTGTGGGAGGGAAGGTTTTACAGTCAAATCAAGGTTTTGGAAAGAGTGTGATGGGATCCTCTTTGGACAGAAGAGGAAACAGCTCTACCTGGCAAGTAAGGTGCTTCCCAGGAGCTTAGCTTGAATTCTTCAGCATTATGGGACTTTTAATTACTTTGCTCTTTGCTTCCTGATCGGGCAGAATGATCTCATGCCTCAAATCAGACTTCTCAAGCTTTGTTCTCAGGGTACTCAGGTGAGTTCATGTTGTGGGTAGGTGCAAGCCTGAGCCTATTCTCAAATTCCTGTCCCACCAGCAGTATATAAAAGCATCCTTAGATGGAAGCTGGCCCCTGAGACACTCTCATGATTGCTGTGCAAGTAAAACCCTGCTGTTCGCAACTTTGTAAAGATGTAATTATATTTTTCCATTACCAAAACATTGAAGAAGTTGACTTGAAACCTGGTTGTTCAGAAATGTGCACATGTTTAAGGAAGTGTATAGAATATCTGAGAACCTGGGGAAACACGGAAAAATTGCTTTGTAATCCACTGCGAGCTTTATAGTGCAAATAACCCGGTGTTTGGTTTCCTTTTTCTTTCTAATCTTTCTTCTTTCTAATCTCACAGTCATTCTGCTACAAATCTCATGTAGATTATTGCTGGTCTCACCAAGCTCCTGATGAATCTGTTGAGTGAGCTCAGAGTGGCACAGTGTGGGCTCTGTCTGTCTTGACTCGTGTGGCCTAAGCGAGAGAGCTATTGCAGGGAGCGACACGGGGCAGTGCCACCGGCTTAGGCCTGGGCTTTGCTAAGATGGATGTGGTTAAACTCTTGTCGGTGCTTCAGGTGTTGAAAACGGGAATGCACTGACTGTCAGTCACAGGTCTGTAAGCCAGACTCCAGTGCAGGCATTTTGAGTTCTGTCAGGAATGATGTAGTGTTGTTATAAAAAACAATGCTGGAATTACTCTTACAAGGGTTGGTTCAGTTATAAGGAGAGTACAAAGGAAAGTGGAAGGTTCTCCTCTTCTCTGCTTTGCCCTGGTGAGGCCAAATCTCAAGTACTGTGTCTAGTTCTGGGCTCCTCAGTTCCAGAGAGACAGTGAGAGAGGCCAGTGGAGGCTAAGAGGACAGTTAAGGGGCTGGAACATCCCTCTTATGGAAAGGCTGAGAGCCCTGGGGCTGTTCAGCCTGGAGAAGAGAAGGCTGAGATGGGATCTGATCAATGTTCATAAATATCTGAAGGGTGGGTGTCAAGAGGATGGGGCCAGGCTCTTTTCAGTGGTGCCCAGTGACAGGATGAGGGGCAGTGGGCACAAGCTGGAACACTGGAAGTTCCATCACAATATCAGGAAAAACTTCTTTCCTGTGAGGATGACGGAGCCTGGCCCAGGCTGCCCAGAGAGGTTGTGGAGTCTCCTTCTCTGGAGAGATTCCAAACCCGCCTAGACATGTTCTTGTACAACCTGCCCTATGTGAACCTGCTTTGGCAGGGAGGTTGGACGGGATGATCTCCAGAGGTCCCTTCCAACCCCCACCATTCTGTGATTCTGTGAAATGAAGCAGCCAGATGTCAGGAATCGGAAATCTGGGATTCTCTAGTGAGCATTGCAGAGCTGCCTGGGTGACCCTGAGCAAGAGTGTCTCTTCCAAACTCCTCTCTGTAAATGTTCTTTTGGCCCTTGGTGAAGAGGCACCAGCTGTAAAACACGAGCAGGTCAGGGCAGGTGACGGGCACTATGTAAATGAGAATTTCCCATTGACATGTATTAGGCTACAGTTTCAAAAACAGGAAGCTGGAGAATAAGGTTTTATTGTTAAACAGAACTGGTGAAAGGAAAGCCAAAAATAGTTTTCTTACAAGTGTCCTTTGTCAGGTACTGGAGAATAATTCACAAGCTTGTAGGTTTAAGGTCTCCAATTGTCCGTGCTAGATCTCCTGGGTCACAAACGTGGAGGATTTTACCAGCAGTCCCTTCTGGAGAATTCAAGTCGAGAGGAATTTATCGCTTCCTGAGAAGTTTCTGGTTTGTTTGGCCTCTTGTAACTGCAGAAGTTGTTTCTCGGTGTTCCCTGTTTTGAAATGTAACTAATTCAAAAGACCGTTGCTAAACCTCAAAGGTAAAGGAATTATACTAATACATGACAATAATATTATTGTGCTAATAAATGCAAGTGTTAGTGATTTGGTGTGGTTACTGCCCAGAAAGCTTTCCCGATGAGGTTAGCCCACGTTCAGAGAATGCAGGTAAAGCCGTAGATAAAGCTGCCTCCAAGGGGGTTATCTCTGTGCATTTATTTGTTCTTCTGCTCAGTGTTTGGTTGATGATACTGAGTGTTTCTGGCGTTCGCCTCCCAGACATCAACAAGCAATTAGAGCAGGGGAGATGACCACGCTCCCTACCCCATCCCGAGCACCTCTCCAGCCACGGTGGTTTAGGGCCAGAGAGGGACGACGTGAGAGGAATGGAGCAGGAGCTGCTGGAGCATCATCAGCCTGCGATGGGAGCAGCGATTTTGGCAGACTCAATTGGAGCGTGGCTGATCTGTGTGACCGGGTGAGACCTTCCCCCAGCCCTCTGCCACCCCACAGCAGGATGATGTCCTCGCTCCCTGTGTCTTGGATACAGGCAGCTAGAAACTCCTCACCCGCTGTGTGGCTCGCCACGGCGCTCAGGCTGGCTGGTTGTGTGTTGCACTTGCGCAGGTGGAAGGAAGAAGGTGGATAGAGACAGACCTCATCGAAGAGGATGGATGCAATGGGAATTATTTGCCATGCTTCCCTGCCATGAGCCCTGCTAGTCCAGAAGGTGTACATGCAAGTGGGAAAGAAAATGCTGTCATCCTCCTCCGCTCCTTGGAAAGGAGCCCTGGGATGGCTCCAGTGTAACTGGGCAGCTCTCTCGTTTAGGCTCTTGTGAAACGTTCACCCAGACACTCATATGAATATTTCCACATTTTTGAGGCTGAGATTTTCAGTGTTGTTCATGCTTTAGCACATGAACATTGTCCTTCCTGATGTCCTGAGACCATAGTTAAAGTTCAAGTACGTGCTTAAGTGTTTTTCTGGAGCAGGGCCGGCATCGCAATCACAGAGAGCAGCGTGTTGGGAAACTTGGTGGCGTCACACAGGCTAATTGTTCTGAGATGCCTCCTGGAAGGTGCTGAGCACCTTGGCTGGGAGCCACCAAGGCTTTTAAACACATGCTTTACTTATTTTTTTCCGCATTGTTACCAGTTTTGTTCTGTGATTTCTTTTCCCCTGGCAACCCGAGCAGGATATCTGAGTAGCCAGAGCAGCGCAACTCAGCTGCCAGGGACACCTGAGCTGTACCGCAGGGATGTCTCGCAGGGCATGGGGTGGCTGGTGGGAGCAGGTATTGCTGCCAATGCCCAAGTCGCTTGGCTTCATCTTTTCTCTTCTGCATTCTCCTGCTGGGCATGGGGCAGATGTTGCATGAGCAACGCTCAGACTACGTTTGGAACCCACATTCTATCTTTCCACATGGCTTTGCTCGCTATTAAACTGCACAAATGGTATGTCTGTCAGTTCACCACAATGTCCTTCCCCCTTTTCCTCTTTCACTGTATTCACCTTTCCCCTGCCTTGAAAATTTTGGTGGCAAACTGCCAAATTGAGGTTTTATTTGGAAGTGGCATCATCTGTAGCGGAGCCTGGGGCAGGGCAGAGAGGAACCTAAAAATCCTGTGCAGGTTGATGGCTTCTTGGGTTTTCAAGGCGTTGTCCTTTGGCTTTGTCCACTGTGTGTAAGTGAAAGGTGCTGCAGCCCTAGTTGGGGGCTGGGAAGGGGGCTTTGATTCTGCAGAGTGTGCTTGCAGGTGGAGATACTCCCTCTTCTGCTCCTGTCCCTGCTGGCTTGATGGCCAGAAACGTTCCCACTCTGCTTTTCCCTCTCTTCATGTGGCTCTGCATAAGTGACAGATCTGTTGGGTGGGTTTGCATCATTTCTAACGCCTCAGAAGGGTCCAGGTGGTCGAGTACAATGTGCAGAACTTGTCCTGAGCCACAGAGAACAGAGGGACTGCTCTGGTGTCCTAGGGCAGCCTGGTGCCCCAGCCACGGCTGCTGCTCAGCCCCAGGCTCCCTGTGCACAGCCGGGATTGCTGGGGTGCAGCTAGCATGCCTCAAGGTGGCATTTTCACACCTTTTTTTCCAAATAAAGCTACACCTGGAAACCTTCGGTGGTCCTTTGGTGCTGCAAAGCCTTTTTCATGCTCTGACAGACGCAGAGATTATCTCAGCCTACATTTCTGGAATAGCATTGTGGTGACTCAAAAGAACAGCCCTCTCCCCAGCAGCCTTTCCTGGTGACTGGCTGGATAATCTCCAGTCATTGACCTTGGGGCTTTGAAAGTGCATTTTGGCTTAAAAGAGCTAAAGCTTAAGGCTTCAAAGGAATTGGGAAGCCTGCTACCCTTTAAATTTCCAGGCAGCGGTGTGTTATGTGGGTGCGGGCAATAACTGCAGGGGTGGTTTACCTGGTTCTGACTCCTGCGGGATCTGTCGCTCGTCCCCCGGAGCCGGTGCCCTCTGTACAGAGCCTCCCTGCTGCTGCCTTTGATTTTGTGCAGGTTAACTGAGGCTGTGTTTTCAAGTCCTGGGGTTTCTAGAGATGTGAGGGTTATCAGAAGATGGGAGTTATCCATGTGGAAGTATGGCAAATACTTTAAGCTCCGAATTTGAAGTCCACTTGTTTCTTACAGCGTTCTCTGCTTTTTTTGCCTTGCCCTGTGTAGTTGTTCTGTGCTTTGCCTTTTGCCTTGGGATATGCAGGTTGGTGGAGTTGATGAAGACCCACAGACATTTAGAGGTGGGTCCTGGGATTATTTCCCTGGTTAAAACTCTTTGCAGCGATCACCTTGAATGTAAATTTCTGCCCATATTTGAACTGCTGGGAAGAAGAAAGCTTGCTGAGTTCTGGGCTGCATGTTTTGTTGTAGATTGGCAACCCTGGAAGAGCTGGAAATCGATGTTTTTAAAATGTGGGAAAGTCTTTTCACTGCAGCCGGCTTACAGAACTAAGCAATTCAATATATCCCCTGAACTACCTCAGATCTCTCAAAGGCAGCCAAAAGCTTTTTCCTTATCTGGGAGGCAGATAAACCTCTAAGACTGACCTGTATAAGTGTGAACTTGATCTGCCCAGTGGCGTGTTCAGTTTGTTGTGGATGCTTTTGAAACAACACAAACTAGTGCTGGTCTGTGCTGTGAGATCTGAGGCCGGCAGAAGTATCTGATGCTGATTTACTTTGCTATGCTGATGATCACAGAACCATGGAATGGTTTGGGCTGGAAGGACCTTTAAAGGTCATGTAGTCCAACCCTCCTGCACTGAGCAGGGACATCTGCAACTAGAGCAGGTTGCTCAGAGCCCTGGCCAACCTCACCTGCAATGGTGCCAGGGATGGGGCAGTGACCACCTCTCTGGGCAGCCTGGGCCAGGCTCTCACCACCCTCAGCATAAAAAAAAATTCTTCCTTCTCTCTAGTCTAAGTCTTCATCTTTTCATTTAAAACCATCACCCCTTGTCTGATTGCAACAGGTCCTGCTAAAAAGTCTGTCCCCATCTTTCTTATAGGCCCCCTTGAAGTACTGAAAGGCTGCAATATAATCTATATTCTAGATATATAATCTATTTTCCAGATTCCAGTTTGCCTTTCCTAAACTATACCGGCTTCGCTCTGCAGTGAATTGCTTTTCTGTCATTGGATTCTTATATATTGTTCAGCAACAGGAAATCTGAGCATCCATGAGCACCGCAGGAGCAGAGTTAACCACGGCAGTTGCTATGAAAGGTGCTAACGGGTGTATGGGAGGAGGCAGGTAGGACGGAGAAACATGCTGGTGAAATAAATGGAGAGGAGGAAAGAAGAGGCCTGGGAGCATGGAGGGTGCTGCTCTGGGCTGAGACACCGCTGCGGAAGCTGCAGCCTGGCTGCACAAGTCCACGTTGCTGCTTGCTTCCTCCTTAATTTGTTAATCTATAGTGTATATCGTTAATATCGTGAGCTCTGCTGAGGAAGCCAGATGCTGCTCATGCTCACAGGGCCTTGCTGCAGACTATATCCCCAAAATTCTGGAATTTGAGTAGAAAAACAGTTGCAGGTTGAGCTGGCAGCATTCATGGCTGGGAAAGCCCTTGGTTCACTTGTAGCCTGCGTAGGTTTGATGCAGAGCGCTGGAAGCAGTGCCACTTAACCTGCTTTTTGTGAGACTTCTGTAAACTCCTCCTGGCAGGAGGAAGGTGAAGTGTTTTCTTCTCTGCACCTCCTTTCTGCAGCTTTTGAGTCCGGTTGGGCAGAGGAGGAGCCCTCGGAGGCGTGACGCTCCTGCATGTGTGGTGGACGTTGGCAGCAGGAGGGGATGGGGCTGGAAGAAGGCTGGGGGTGGTCTTCTCCACGTGTGTAAAGCCTGATGGAGGGAGGCAGTGAAGGAGATGGAGGCAGCTCTGTCTCAGTGGTGCTCAGTGAACAGACCAGAGGTATGGGCACAAACTGAAATACAGAAGACTATATTTAAAGAGAAAAAATCCTTTTCTTTACTGTGTAGCAGGCAGCTGAATGGAGGCTGCCATCCTTGAACAAAGTTGCCTCACAAAGGGAGCAGGGAGGCTGTTCCTCATGGTCAGAGGAGGGTGGGCACAGCTGTATATGATGCGTGGTCCTTGTGGCTTCTGGTCTCTGGTTTGACATGTGTGAGCAGCTCCTGAAGGCTCCTGGTCACACTCTGGTGCAGGAGGGACCACACAGCCCTACCACGGAGCAACCCTAGTAGATCAGCTGTTGCTTATACTTGTTTTCTGTTCTTCAGGGTCACAGATTGGTGGGTGGGTGCTGCTTTGCCTGGTTGGCAACCTCCCCTGCTTTTCTGGAGCCTTTGCTGCAGGCTGGGCTTATTGACCTGAAAAACCAGACCTTACACAAAAACCAGACCTTACACAAAAACCAGAGGGCAGATGCCATGTCCTGTGCCTCTTCATGCAAATCTGGGCAAATGCTCGCTGCTGTGCATTGTGTTTTCAGTTCTATTTCTCTTATATTCCCTTTTCTTTCTCTCCATGCCACAAGAGATGCTTTCCGTAGGCTGCTTGCTGGTGCCCTGGGCCAATTTGGATCGGATGCGTCCTGCTCTGCAGCAGTCACCCAAAGGCACTGCGGCAATTGCGGTGGTTTAGAGACAGGTTGGATTTGAGTGCTCAATTCTACTCTCATGAGATGAGCAGAGATTTGGCCATTGTGGAGGGTTAGACCTTGCCCTTGCACACTGATGTGCTGTGCGGGTCTTCTCGATTTCTTCATTTTTGCTTTGTTCATTGCTATATCATCTTCTGTGGCAATTTGAAGGTATCATTACAAACTGCAGCAAAAGATGGCTCATCTGAGACAAATTCCTTTCCCTTAGAAAAATTGAAACCTTTTTTTTTCTATAACTTGCCATTTACCTCACCACAGTACAGCCGTTTGAAAAGTCATTATTGGAATGAAGACCCTCAATATTAAAGACTCCTTCATTCTGAGGTAGTTATTTTCCTCGTGAATCAACGCGATCTGGCTGCTGCCTTGCTTGTTCGTATTTTACAAATACTCTAAGCCTTTCAAACTTGCTGTAATCTGACATTCTCAGTTATTTTTTGAAACACCCCCCAGCCGCCCAGCTCTTTAAATGCCACCTCCAGCAAGCTGTGCTCCCTGCCACTGCTGCCCCCTCTCCTGGGAATCACTGTCTCTCTGCTCAGCAAGTGACAGCAGCCCTGACATTTCCTCCTCCTCTTCCTCCTCCTCCTCCCTGCTCAGTTTCAGCCCCAGGAGTCTCCTCCCTCCACTGCACAAACGCTGCACTGACCCTAGGAACCTCTGGGAGTTGATGTTGCCCAGGCCCACCTCTGCAACCTGAAGCTCGAACAGAATGTGCTCCCATCGTTGGTGGTCAGAAGGCTGCTCTTCACTGGGTTATGGGGTTCAGCTTTCCCTGTGCATGGTGCAAGTTGCATTTGGGGTATTTCCTGTGCTCTTGATGGGTGTTGGAAGAGGAGGTTGGGGTAGGGAGGCTCCAAGGTCTGAGTCAGTGTTGGCTGAGTGCCAGATAGGAGCACATGCAGGAGCAGCTTTGGAAATGGAAGTCTCCTGAGTTTTTTCTGTCCTCTGACATCAGAGTGGCTCAGATGCTGTCCAGGCTGTGTGTGTGCATTAACGGGCCCAATTCCTTCATACTGCTTTCTCTAGGGTCACTTGGAGGTAGGGCAGACCATCCAGTATGGCTGGGGACCTGCTGGGACATCCTCTGTGTGATCCCACAGCATGACAGGGCTCAGTGTTCTCTGCCCACACCAACCTCCTCCATCCTCCCGTCCTTCATTGCCACGATGTCGGGGGCTGACGTCAAACTGGCACAGTGGCCAGGGTCCTTCCCCTGCAAGGCTTTTGTGTCCCTTGTCACAAGGGCAAATGGGATTTGCTATAATCTGAGCTCAGGTCATCTGCAGGGACAGGGTGGATGTGTGGGGTTGGGTGTTGGGCAGCGCTGTGTTTGTGCTCACTGCTGGGGTGTTGTAAAGATGGTGAGTTGAAGCATTGAGCGTCATTGCAAGTAAAACCTGGGGGTTGCAGCCTGAGTGCCTCTTGTTGACTGTTCCCCGTGCTTGCCGAGCTGTCATTTGCAAAACAAACCCACTTTCCATGCTCATACACTGCTGAACAGCTTTGAACGATTAAAGCAGAAGCGAATCTTGTATCAGAAATAATATTTCTTGTATCAGAAATAGCGTGTACAGGCTTGTATCAGCACTAGTGTGGCCAGCAGGACCAGGGCAGGGATCATCCTCCCTGGACTCGGCACTGGGGAGCCTGCGCCTGGAATCCTAGGGTCAGTTTTGGGCACCTAAATACAAGATAAACATTGAGGGGCTAGAGCAGGTCCAAAGAAGGGCAGCAAAGCTGGGGAAGGGTCTAGAGAACAAGTCTTGTGAGGAACAGCTGAGGGACCTGCGGTTTTTTAGTCTGAAGAAGAGGCTCAGGCGAGACCTTCTTGCTTTCTACAACTCCCTGGAAGGAGGTTATAGAGAGGTGGGTGCTGGTCTCTTCTCACAAGTAACAAGTGATAGGACAAGAGGAAACTGGCTCTAGTTGCATCAGGGGAGGTTTTGGCTGGACATTAGGAAAAAATTTTTCACTGAAAGAGTTGTCAAGCCCTGGCCCAGGCTGCCCAGGGCAGTGGTTGAATCACCATCCCTGGATGTGTTTAAAAGTCATGTAGATGTGGTGCTGAGGGACATGGTTTAGCAGTGGACTTGGTAGAGTTAGGTTATGGTTGGACGGGATGATCTTAAAGGTCTTTTCCAACCTAAATGAGTCTATTAATATAGTCCAGCCTCAGGGTGTGATGCCCACAAGTCTTGCTGAACCTCCCTCCACTATAAAACACGGCAGCCAAGCCTGTTGTATGCAAGTAGTTTGTAGCCAGGGCTTGAGTAGAAAGAACAACTCCTCTTGGATTTGTTGAGGTTGTCCCACTGAAGCCATGGTTAAAATGTGCCGCTGTAGCTGCACCCATACGGATGCTGTGCTGGCAGAGTTCCTGTTTCACTGGCACTGTCAGGAGTGTTTAATGTGAATACCACTTGGATAGCTTTGACACTCCTCAATGTTTTCTTGTTACAGGAATTTCCTTAAGTAGAAACTTTTTCTTCAGAGTAATTTTGGGTTGATTATTGCTTATATATGCAATTAGTGTAATTGCATCTGATTATGCAGATTCGTTTAATCGTGTAATTAGAACATGGAGGGATGAAATATAATGCCGTTGGGAAATCTTTTGTAAAACCTCCTGAGCTCGGTGCTCTGCACAGGGTGGTCGTTCTCTTGCGCTGGAGGCTGGGAGACTGGGAATTTTAGTTCCGCGTCATGGCTAGTTTCAAAGCACATTTAAAATATGCTGTTAATTGCTCTTAAAATTGGTTATGTGGCCTTTGTGGTGTGGAGGTGTGTAACTTTATTTCTTAGATGTTAATATCAAGAGCTTGCTGCTGAGCTCAGCTCTGCTGTCTCACACCTGTCTGCACCCACACCTTACACCCAGGGACATGAAAGTGTCAGTCCTGCTTCACACCCAAGCCCTGGATCCTTTCTGAGCCAGGGTCTCTCATGGAGAAGACGGAGAGGAGGATAAGCACGGAGTGATGGGTCCTTGTCATAGAAACATAGAATCATTAAGGTTGGAAAAGACCTCTAAGATCATCAAGTCCAACCGTCAACCCAACCCTACCATGACCGCTAAACCATGTCCTGAAATGCCATGTCTACACATTGTCTGTAGCTCAAGGGCTGAGCTGGCCCTGAAATCCCCTTTGAAAACACCCTGCAGTGGTAAGGCCTTAGAAGGAGGAGGCAGAAATGGTGCTTTTTCCAGACTGTGGTCTGGGGATGTTTATTGTCATTCAAGAAATCTGGCAGGAGCAGGGGCCCGAACCTGCTTTTCAAATTTCTCGCACAGTGCTTGAGTTGCAAAAAATACTGTTCTTTGTCATTCAGCGGTTACTTTTAAAGCTGTGCTTGGAGCTTCTATGATCTAATTCTCAGCTGTGGCACAACAGCCAGGCTCGCTGCCAAGAGCTGGAGAGAGAAGAGGGGAAAAGGATGAGGGTGATTACAGCAGGATTGAGTGATTTCTCAGCAAGACATAGTTGTCTGTGCTGAAACAAGAGCCTCGTAAACCGCAGGACAAAGCACACATATGGCGTGTATGCAAGAACAAGGAGTATATTCTTATTTATTATTTGGGTTGTGTTGATGTCTCCTGGTTCTAGTTGGGAGTCTACCAAAAGTGATAACCCTCTTCCCAACACGAACGCAGTCCAAGTGGCCGGTCTGGTGTGTATCTGTCTTGATTATCTCTGAAGGACGGCAGGGATTGGCTTTCCTTTGGCTTGAAAGAGCTGCAGCTTCTCGTCCTCTTCACCTCTTGCTTTGGGCTGCCTTTTGGCCAGGGGATGTCTGAAAGTGGTTTTCACAGATACCAAGAAGCTCATGTGCTTCTCTGAGGCTGGAGTGGAGGTGGGCAGGAGGCACCTTTAGGTGCCCTGTTCGGTGTGCTGGAGGTGAGCAGAGCTGCAAGGAAGGCCAGTGTGCTCTGAGGTGAAATGCTGCATCAAAAACGAGCCCTCTGCCTGCTCCCCCACCACAGCAGTGAGACCCATGGCTGGCTCCTTAGATCTGAAGAACCATGTGTTGCAAAGCGCTTTGTGCTTGTGGGCCTCGTGGCAGCTCAGATGTTGCTCCAGTTCTGGCTGTGGGACACAAGCTCCTCTTCAGCTTCTCTAGACTGAAGGTGTCAGAGTGAGCTGGCTGGATTCTGGGCAAGTGCCTCCCTGTGTATAAAAAGTTGATGGGGTCAGGGTGAGAGTGTGGAGCTATCTCCCTTGGGTCAGGATAGTGGACTAGTGCTGAGTGCTTGGGGATGTCCTGTGGACCTGACTGCAGAACAGGGAATGCAGGAGAGACTCCGGGATGGAAATAGTTATAGGTTGTATTGCTTGGTGTGGGGAGACAGCTCAGAGGCTCTGGAAGGGACTTGCTGACCTAATATGTCAAAAATGTGATTCGAGGAGCTGTTCGGGACTTGGCAGCCCAGCCCAGGATTTGCTGCTTCTCTCCTTAAAGGGAGTTTCTGGTGCCGGTTGACAGCAATCAGAGCAGATTCTTCATCCTGGCTGTGCTGCTGTGGGGGATCATCTGAAGGAGACGCAACACAAGCACGGGGGGATACAAGATGGGGCTGGATGTGCAGCCCAGGTCTGCCCCAAGGCAAGACCTGAGCTGAAGGATGCTGGTGATGGAGATGACAGCCCCTCTGCAGGGAGCCTCTCCTAGTACCTGGCTTCCTGCACCATTTAGAAATCCTGACCCAGTTCCTGACCTTGCTGGTGTGTATTAAAGCAGCAGACTAAAGCCTTCTGAGATCTTTGGGACCTCACTTTGTCAGAGTGCTGTGGGTCTTGTGTGGTCAAGAGGCACCTAATAGATGTGGCCTTCAAACAGGGTTTCAGTGCGATGTCCCTATCAGTCCCCATGCTGGTGGGGAGGACACCATCCACGGGAAGTCTCCAACTGAGCAGCAGCACCATTGCTGCCTGAACGCTTTCCATGCAAATGCTCACTGTAGTCATGATTCACTGTGACCTGTTGTACTGCAGAGGCCCTTGGTGCCTCGACACAGGGCAGATGTGTCTTCAGAAAGAATGGGGAAGTGGGATGAGGTGACCTGAGGGCAGCGTCATTCCTTTGAACCTGGGAACTGCAACAGAAAAAGCTGTAAAGTCACTTTTCTGGGTAGCCTGTAGCAAAATCAGGAAATGAAGCTGGATTTGGTGAAGCCCAGGGCCTTTTAACCTCTCCATCCTTCCTCATAGGAACATTTCTAGTTGGCCAAACGGATGAACCAAGCAGTAAACTAGATTCACAAGTCTTTTTTTCAAACAATACTTTAAAATTCTGTATTGAGCAGTCAAATTAATTTTATTCGCTTGTCTCCTGCTCCCACCTGCAATACAGAGGCTCTCTCCAGAATCAAATTCCTTTCAGAAGGGTTTTCTGGACCATGCTCTGCTTGGTGCCTGTCTGGGAAACATGTGCAGCCGTTTGATAAATAGATTGTGGAAAACAGCCTTGCAGTGGCAGCCTGCCTGCAGCAAGGGAATAGCTACCGGGAAAAATGGTAAAGAAGATATGTGTAAGTAAATTAATTTTGCTCATATAAGCTTGTTTTCGGCTTTAGTTCACATCTGCAGCATAATCCTGGGATCCACAGCAGGAGTTTAGTGTCGGGGCAGTCAGGCTGGTGGCCACGTGGAGAGCATCGCACCCAAAGCTGCTCGGGAGGAGGTGGTGGTGCTGCCTCTGTCGCGGGGGTTTCCCGTCGCAGTGAGATGCGGTTGAGTTACAGCCCGACAAACAGCAAATCCACCGTTGATTTTTGCCTTGCGGATATAAAGAATTGCCTTTTGTACTGAGTTTTGTGCACAGTAAGACGGGTCTGTGCGTAGCTGATCGGCTTATTCACAAACCATTGCTTTCCAATACACTTTTGGAGGATTTATCAGTGAAAAGGAATCCTGCAAAACAGCAGAACCTGAAACAAAGCCCAGCTCGGCAGGGGAAAAGTTATTTTTCCTTTAAGTCTTGCTGGATTTTTTTAGCATGCTTTTAGCAGCTCTAGATTGTCATGATGCTGCGTGGGTCTATTGTATTGATCGGATGAACTGATTTATGGGCTTTATCTTAAGTTTATCTATTTAAGTTGCCGATTAGCTGAAGATTTCTTTTGCAGCCTGAGCTGTGGGTTAGAGCTGTGTGAGCGGGGTTCTGCTTTTGAGGGGGTGACACTCTGGGGTGCCTGCTCTGGGAAGCAAAGAGCCACACACGTGGCTACCACGAGCATCGCTGTTTGTCGGGACCTGGCTGCTGTTCCCAGCGCTTCTGGCTTTTTGTCACGTTGGCTGAGCAGTGTGAGGCACCCAAGGGTTCCATCCAGGTGGGTGACTTGTGGCCTTCTGGCTGCTGCGCAGCAACACGGGCAGATGCTTCCCTCCCCTTGCTCCTGCGTGTGAGGAGAACCTCGTGGCAAGAAGGAGGGAGCTGCCGATTTCAGTTCCTGGTTGAGTTTCTTCTTGGTGCTCCCTAAGAGTGAGGGGAGCCCTGGCTGGCCAGAAGCTAAAGCTGCTGCAAGGAAAGGCCTTGGGTTTGTTTCTCTGAAGGTCTGGTTGGGAAATGCTCTTCACTTTGAGCATGGTGAGACACTGGAACAGGTTGCACAGGGAGTTTGTGGATGCTCCATCTTTGGAGATGTTCAAGATCAGGTTGGATGGGGCCTTGAGCAACCTGGTCTAGTGGGAGGTGTCCCTGCCATGGCAGGGGGTTGGAACGAGATGATCTTTGAGGTCCCTTCCAACCCAAACCATTCTATGATTCTATGTGTCGCTCTGGAGCGCAAGGAAAGCTTCTGCAGGGAGAGCGGGGTGGCCACAGGCTTGTGGTTGCCTTGACCTGATGCTCCTAAGTCAGCTTGGAAGCTTTCCAAGTGCAAACCTCACATGAGCTTTTTGCAGACAAGCCCTCCATGGGCTCTCTCCAGATCTGTTCTGAAGCACAGGATCATTGCTGAGCCAGCACAGGGCTGCAGCTGGATTTTGAGCTGGAAGCCGGGTTTTGAGGAGCAAGGAGGTCTAGCAGAGGGGAAGCTTGCACTGCTTTACTGGTGGGCTTGTGGGACCATGTGCAGTATGTGCTGGGCTGAACCCTGCACCCCTTCCCTTGCAGCCAGGAGCCACCCCCAGGGCCTGCAGCCTGGCTCTGACAGGGACTGCTGCTTTGGGGTTTAAACAGAGTTCTAAGAGCAGCTTTTAAAGCTGCTCTCACCTTTTCATTACTGTTTTGAGCAAGTGACACTTCTGCCAGTTTGTTTCCTGCAGAAAAAGCAGGAGAAGGGGAGAAGCTTTTACCCAGGAGGAGGTGAAGAGTGGGCTGTGGGGAGGCTGTCTGAGATCTGGGTGTTTCATTTCCATGACGCCGAGGGCCCAGCTTGTCCCCAGTGACTGTCACACAACCTAGAGTGAAGCCTCCCATCCAGATCTTTCTCTAGTTTCCTTACTGGTATAAAAGTTCACTGAGCTTGGCTGCTGCGCTTCTGCAGGCGACTCGGGAGGTCCCCTCTCTTTGCAGCAGAGCTGTGCTCTGTTTCACTGAGCATTGTTGGGCAGCTTCGAGCCAGGCTCAGCCTTTGCTCCGTGCTCCTCGATGAGGGTGTTGTGTGTGTCCCAGGCTGATGCTGGACGTGGCTTTTTGAACTCACTCACCCCCACCCTTCCTCCTGTAAATTAAACGTAGCCAGCGTGAAAACAAGGTGACACAAGTGTCGCCTGGCTCGCAGGGATTTTCATGCACAACCTGCTTTGCATGTAGAGAACCAAAGGTTGCAGTGTTTCGGAGTTAAGCCTGCGCTGCAATTCACTGGATGCCGGCCAGGATGCTGCGACTAAAGCTAAGTTCTTCCCCGCTGTCCTTTGAGAGGATGCATCCTGCAGCACTGCATCTTCAGAGGTGATAACGGGGTGACGGCCGCGTCCTGTGCAGGAGCGTTTCCTGCTCTGGGCTGTGCTGGGAAGCCTGAAATCTCTTTTAAATTGAGCCTGAATTAGCACCCAGGAAACGGCGATTTTATTCAGCAGTTCTAGCTTTGTCTTGCATTTGTGTTCTCTAGGTCTTTTCCGAAGGAAAAGCTGGTTCCCACTTGCTGGTAATCAGTATTTGTTGGTTTGCAACTCAGTATAGCTTTTATATGTGGTTAACGCGTGTGTTTGCACATAGGCTGCGATGGTGGGGGCCCAGGGGTGACCCTGGAACCAGACTTGCTTTTAAATTCTGCCTCTGCTATTGACTATGTGTGAGCATGGAAGTCACCAGCCATGGCTTGGCTTCCCGGCCGTTCTGTGACACTCTCTAGGGCCTACACGGCAACAAAGAGACTACTGTGAAGCCCTGAATC
>VZZY01024619.1:29544-39619 GCA_013400335.1 Eurystomus gularis | reverse complement strand
CCAGAGGTCTCTTCCAACTCCCATCACACTGGGATGCTTTGTCATTCTGTGATTCTGTGATTCTTCTTCCACCTGAAACTTATCTTAGTAGTTTCTTTGGTGCCTCTACCTTATCAGCATTATTGCTGTCTCACTCTTTGAACACCTTAAGATTTTCTTATCGTTAACATGCATCGAAAAGAATATAATAAAGATGATTAAGCTGTGCAAACATACACATCTGTCTCAGTTGTAGCTGTCTCCTGTGATATCAATTTTTGTCCTGGTTTCTGGGCTTTACTGAAGGGACCACAGCAATGACACGAGGGCTGGAAGCCCTCTGCTGGGAGGCCAGGCTGAGAGAGTTGGGCTTGTTCAGCCTAGAGAAGAGAAGGGTCCGCAGAGACCTTCTGTGGCCTTTCAAACTGGATCTTCAGAAGCCTCAAATAGGCTTGATGAGCTCCAAAAGAACAGGGTGCTAGGACCTAGGTGGTTTTTGGAGAGATTCAGTTAACTGTGCTTTGACACTGGGATCTCCACATTCCTGTTCTCCCTTCAGCATTGCTCGGTTACTCCAGAAGTCCCCCCTCATACGGCGTTAATTAAAACTCCAACAGAACTCCTTTCACTCAAACTCCTCCTTGGGCAGATGCTTGCCAGCAACTATATATAATAAATTTCCAGCAACTCTGCCCATTCTTTTTTGGTTTTTGGAAAACAACCATCATTATGAGTCCTCGGGCTCCATTTCTGCTGGTGCTGGTGGTTTTGGCTGCGGGCAGCTCTAAGTACAAGCCATTTTGTTACTAATAAACGACCTTTGAAAGAATCCTTTATAGTGCTTTGAGGGAAAAAAATGGTTGGGAGTGGGGATACTTGGGCTTTACACCCGAGAGTATTGCAAGATTCTTGGAGAGACCATGTAATGTCTCCGTGTCTCGGTGTCGTTGACATGGGGATAACACTTCTCTGCTTCACAGAGGAATGTACATTTAATGTATTTTTTCCAGAGCCTCTTATGAGAGTTGTACAAATCCTATATATAAAAAAAAAAAGAGTATTATCAGACCTTTTACAGGAATACTCCCAAAATATTTTCAGACCCTGGATTGGCATTCATGCACGCCCCCATCTCCAGCTGGGCAAGAGAAATTCCAGGCACAACCTCTTCAGTGTCTATCATTACAGTGAGATTATTCCTCTTGTTCCCATTTTTCCTTCTTTTTAAAATTACATATTTTAGCTGTGAAAGATCATTTACAAGTGTTATCACCCAGGGAAAGGAGACAAGGTGGGTTCTAGTCTTCATGCCCTCGTTCAAGTTAACGAGCCAGTCCATAGCTACACGGCTCTAATGTGCAAAAGCAAATAACAGGCACTACAGTCCATCAGGATCCATGGAGCTCCCCGGTCAACTAGTGCTCTCCTTATTTCCAGGGTCAGTGTAGCACTCGGTAGATTTGTGATCCAAAATAATTGACAAAGTCATGAAGGTTGCAAGGGGTCATGGATGAGCATTTTAGATCACTTGAAAGAGTTTGTAAATGTGCGACTTAACGGAGTTTGAGGGGGAAGGTTCACCCTATAGGGAGGTGATCGTGCCCCTGGACTTGGCACTCGTGAGACCGCATGTTGAGCACTGTGTCCAGTTCTGGGCACCCACAGGACAAGAAGGACATTGAGGTGCTGTCCATCAGTATTTGTGCAGAGATGCTCTTTTATCCTTTAGTGACATTTCTCTGACATTTTTTTGTGCATGTAAGCTATCCAAACTCTCACCTGCTTAGAGCGTCCAGCACCTTCTGCTATTTTAACTCTGTTTTGCACCAGGCTCGATGTAGCAGAGGAAGCTTCACTGCTCTGAGTGTTTGATGTTGTCACTGGAAAAGTCCCAGCTGGAAAGTGCTTATTTAATGGTTTTCATTTGGACTTCTTTTAAATGAAGAGCCAGACCAGGGTGAAAGTGACCTGCTTCGGCTAAAGCAAGCAGCCAGCAAGAAGGAGAGGTTTTATGACAAGTTCTAGGATTATATGAGCATTTTGAAGTTTCTAGACCTTTCAGTATTTCATAGAATCATAACATCATTTAGGTTGGAAAATACATTTAGGATCATCTAGTCCAACCTTCATCCAGCATCTCCCTAACCCTTAGACCATGTCCCGAAGCACCACGTCTACCCATTTTTTGAACACAAAAATTTGAGACATTAAGAGTTTGGGGGTTTGGTTTTTTTAGCACGTGAAGCAGTATTTTTACTTAGTGTGTAGATTCATTTCCATGAAAATATTGTATAGTCTTGTTTCATTCCAGTCTGTACACAGGGAAACAGGCGCAGAAATGCACAGCAGCGCAGGAACCTGTTATATGGTCTGACTGCAGAATTCAGGTGGTGAAACTTTCGTGAGTGCAACTATTGTTGATTTGAGTAAAAATTGCAAAGAATCCCGAGGCATGTAGAGGTAGAATCATAGAATCATAGAATGTTAGGGGTTGGAAGGGGCCTCTGGAGATCATCGAGTCCAACCCCCCTGCCAAGCAGAACCATGGAATCTAGGGCAGGTCACACAGGAACGCATCCAGACGAGTCTTGAAAGTCTCCAGAGAAGGAGACTGCACAACCTTCCTGGGGAGCCCATTCCAGTGCTCTGGAACCCTCACAGGAAAGAAGTTCCTCCTCATGTTGAGATGGCACTTCCTGTGCTCTAGCTTGTATCCATTGCCCCTTGTGCTATTGCAGGGCACAAGTGAGAAGAGGTTGCCCCTTTCTTCTTGACACCCAGCCCTCATCTATTGATCCACATTCATTAGATCTCCTCTCAGTCTTCTCTTCTCCAGACTAAAAAGCCCCAGGGCTCTCAACCTTTCCTCAGAAGGCAGGTGTTCCTGTCCCCTCATCATCCTCGTAGCCCTCTGCTGGACTCTCTCCAGTAGATCTCTGTCCCTCTTGAACTGGGGAGCCCAGAATTGAACACAGTACTCCAGGTGAGGTCTCACTAGGGTAGAGTAGAGGAGGAGGAGGACCTCCCTCCATCTGCTGGACACACTCTTCTTAATGCACCCCAGGTAAAGAGAATTTAATATGTAGGCTTTAATTGCTTTTAAAAGTTACGTAGTGTTGCCAGTCTGCTCCCTTTCCTTCATTATTACATGTTTTGGAGGTTTTAATTCTGTTTGACTGTGTTTTCTTTCTCTGTTTTATTAGATACTATTTTATTTGACTTTGGCAAAATAGAGTTTACCAGTTTCTGGAAAGTTCTGATCAATATGCTCTAATACGAGACCTAGCTGAGCATTTTAGAAAAGAGCAAAGAATCTGATGAAAGTAAAATTAATGGCTATAGAGCTACTTCGTCCATCTAGCAATTTTACATCCGTTTTTGTTTCCACATGTGAAATGGAGAGTGTTACACAACTGTATGACAAATGTGACACAGAAGTTTTAAGCCAGGAATAAAATAAATCGGAGATTATAAATCTATGAAGAGCACTCATGGAACAGGTAGTATCTTCAGGAACTTTTGGTCTATAATCTCTCTTAGATCTGCTTTCACCTCTATAGCATAGAGTGTCTCTACACTTAGCAGGCAGGTCTGCAATTTCACAGGTATGTGTAGCTTTCAAATGTCTTTTCAGAAAAGCAATATTTATATAATAAGGGGAAGCATCAAGGGCTTTTCCTCTTGAACTTTATGATGCTGTCTCCATGTTCTGATACCTTACATGAGTGAAATGCTTATGATTGTTGAGAAAAATGACTTTTTGTTGAACCAGCTCTTTAGAGTTTAATAATACTTCAAAGTACAACTGATGTGTAAAGCCAAGCTTAACCCTTATGCCCTGTTAGTGTAAGTACAGCTCAAGGAACCTTGCGATGAAGTGAAAGTGTTGAATGCTGTTGGCTTTTTTAAAGAAGGATAATAAAGCCCGTCTTTTTCTGTAGAGCGACTTAACTTTCCCGCTTTACTCTTTGCATAGCGTGTTGACTTCAAAAACCCCAAACCAAACAACAGAGCAAACCCACTGTTTTTTATGGCAAAGTAACCTCCAGCAAGACATCCAAACGGGAATTTGTTCTTACTGCTGAGGGTGGACGCAGCTCCGCCCTCCTGAAGGAGGCTTTTGTCAGACCCTTACAGCTGAACATAAAAAAAAAAAACCCAATTTTGTTTCCATGGTACTTTTGTACTGTCCTATACCACTCTCCCTGTGGCATTACTGAGCATTTGCAGCCATGGAACAGGAACAGACATCGTAGTATTTCTAAGTTAGAAACACAGGCTCATTTGCCCTTTGGCAATTTCTGTCTCTCCAAAACACCGTGGAGATGTTTTTGTGGACACAGGACACGTTTGTGTTTTCAGTCTCTCTATTCTTTTGCTTCTCAGTGGCTACAGACACCTCTTCATGAACTTAACTCGGTCTGGTGATTCTTTAGCTGTTTAATTTTTGCAGTAATATTTCTTAGAAATGCACACATGAGGTGGTGGAGTCACCATCCCTGGAGGTGTTTAAAAAACGAGTGGATGTAGCACTTGAGGCTATGGCCTAGTGGTTAGGGAGATGTTGGGATGAAGGTTGGACTTGATGATCCTGGAGATCCTTTCCTACCATAATGATTCTGTGATTCTGTGATGAGGAGCCTCCCTGACCAGGGCTGGCTGCCCTTACCTGTTGAGCCCAAAGTACCGGGTGATGCATCCACCCTGTGTGGCACAGGGGAGATGGAAGCTGTGGCCACAGCCCATCTCCCAGCCGGTGATGGCAGCCCTGCTCTTGCCACAGACGAAGCAGACCTGGAAAGGGCAGAGCAGCCACCAGCAGCAGCAGGCTCAGAGCCTCAGCAGCCAGCCCCACACCTCCAGGCAGGGCATGGGTTGTGCCCGTGGCTGGGTCACACCCCGCAGGTCTGTCTGAGGGAGGAGGCTTCTGTGCTGGAGCCTCTGTGGAGCTGCTGACAGCCAGACCTGTGTCTCAGAGCTGGCTGGAAGGGCTGGAATTTCTTTCTCAGGGTCTGGGATAAGCTCCTGCAAACCCTTCCTGGCACAAACCTCCTGTTCTTGTCAGGTCCCTGCCTTCTCTGCTGCCCACTTGATGGCACATCTAATATCCCCAAGGTGAAATCCTACACATCCTTTCACAGAATCACAGAATTGTTATGGTTGGAAAGGACCTCCAGGGTCATCAAGTCCAACCTTCTCCTAGCATCACTCTAACCACTACACCACTACACCAAATCCTCTCTAACCACTACACCATATCCTCAAGCACTGCATCTATTCGTTCCTTAAACATCCTTTGCATCCTTCTTTGTCAACAGCTTGGGGAGGAATGTAGTTGGCAAAAAACTGCAGAAGAGAATAGACGAAGAGCTGATGAGGAGAGTGTGGCCTGTTGGAAAGTGGGAGAAAGTCCCTGAAGGAGCTCACCAGGCAAAAGGAATGGAAACAGAGCCCTCGATACTCCTGTTCTGGCCCACAGGTAGATGGGTTCGCCTGTGCTCGGCAGCACAGCATGCACAGGACAGTGCCTAAATGTCACCTAAATGGCCCAACATCTTTCTCCTGAACTCCTTAGTGCTTTGGTGAGGTGCTGCCTCCACCACAAAAAGCAGCGGGACCACAAGCTGGGGAGTCATGATGGAAATGACCTTTCTCCACAGCTATAAGCTGTGTTTCAGAGTGGGTGTGAGCTGAACCTTGGTGGGGTAGGAAGCTTCAAGTGGCTGTGGGGAAGCTTTGGAGGTGATGATGGGAATGTTGATCTGTTTGAGGGTCAAAAGGCTCCACAGAGGGTTCTGCAAGGGCTGGACCAATGGACTGAGGGGATTGTCAAGCCCTGGCCCAGGCTGCCCAGTGAACTGGTGGAGTCCCCATCTCTGGAACGATTTAAAAGCCGTGTAGTTGTGGTGTTGAGGGTCATGGTTTAGTGGTGACCTGGCAGTGCTGGGTGAATGGTTCGACTTCATGATCTTAAGGGTCTTTTCCAACCTAAACAATTCCATGCTTCTATGATTCTATGATCAAATCATAGAGTGGTTTGGGTTGGAAGGGACCTTTCAAGATCATCCCATCCAATCCCTCTGCACTGAGCAGGGACATCTGCAACTAGAGCAGGTTGCTCAAAGCTCCACCCAACCTCACCTGCAGTGGTTCCAGGGATGGGGCATCGACCACTTCTCTGGGCAACCTGGGCCAGGCTCTCAGCACCCTCAATGTCAAACATTTCCTCCTTCTCTCTAGTCTAAATCTCTGTCTTTTAGTTTATGGCTAAGGGATTATATGTGTTTAGGGCCAAAGGTTTATCTAAGTTCACTCAATCCTTTATATTGTGTAGCTAAGATTTCAAAGTTTCATCACCCGTATTCCCAATTCACTTGCCTTCCAACCAGGCATCCCATGTTAGTTCACTCCAAAATTCGAGTCCTGGGTTTCCTGAAGCAGAATCTCAGGCGCTGGATTTTATAGAAAGAAATAATTTAATAGAGTGGTACAGCAGCAGGGTCAGCTCGCACTGGGGTCTCCAGAGAGGAGTCCCACAAAGGGACTCAGGAAGGAGGAAAAGAAAGACCTGAACAAATAAATCCCTGAACAAAGAGACAATTACACCCTTACAGACTATTGAACCATCCTTCACACAACAGCTCAGCCCAATGGTAATGCTTGGGTCTGGGGTCTTCTTGTCCCTCATTGGGACCAAAAAATGATTCTGGTTTGACATCTTCTCACTCTTTGTTGAATTCCTTCACTGTCTCCAGCCAGGCTGTTATCTTGTCTAATTGCAGCTGCTGTTGCTCACTGTAGCCTTGAAGCCTCCTTATCTTCTGAGTTATGCAGGTTCTGGAGGCCCTGTTTTGACTAAGTAGGTACATGTTCAGTAAATTCTAGTGGAGATGTACAGCTTCTGGCCTCAGGCTTCAGCAAATTCAGCTATTCATGCTAAGTAAGTAAAGCTGAGTGAACAGTACACGAAATCACACCACATTGTAGCTCTGAGTGATTCCTTCTATTTAAAACTCACTTATTTAAGCTGAATTACTAATAGCTCTTAACATTAAGAAGCATCCCTGCTCAAGGGAGGAGTTGTCTGGTGTGCCATCCAGTTGCCATACAAAGAGAACTCGAACTGACCTCATCCACTGAGTGGTTGGACTTGATGACCTTTAAAGGTCCCTTCCAACCCAAACCATTCCATGATTCCATGATCCTAATTTTGTGATCTTTCCTTGCAAACCAGGAGATTGTGTCTCTCTACTTCTAATCTCAGGACCATTACAGGAATACATTCATCTCAAATTTCATTTGAAATTCTTCTGCTGAGTGGTTCAGTCCTGTAAGCCACCACGCTCTGTTTCAACCTCTCCATTTCCTGAAGCCAGTACTCCTAGGGACAATATATACAATGAGAAAAATACCTAACGCTCATCAGGGTCATGCTTCAGTGATCTCTTTGTCAGACACGCTCACTTCTGACCCTAAAAGAATATTTTTCAGCTCAGCAGCGTGGCCCACCTGAAAATGCAGACAGAAGGGGAAACATGCATCAGCTCTCCCCTGCAGAAACGGATGTCGTGGTGAGGTTACACACTGACAATTCGTTTCTTTTGTGTGGCTTTTACCTAACTGTCAATAAGATGATGATGTCAATAGAGATGTCAATAAAATGAAGCAAACGATCTGCAGGTAGTGCTAGGGGAACAGGTCCCTGCTGGAACAGTTTTGATTTCCCACTGAAGGGAGATGTCTGGACTTAGTTTGATAATGAATCATAGAATTGTTTAGGTTGGAAGAGACCTTCAAGATTAAGTTCAACTGTTAACCAGCACTGCCAGGGCACCAAAATCAACAGTATAAAATCATGTGGTCGGTTCACCACATCATAGCCCTCAGCACCACATCTCCACAGCTTTGAAACCCCTCCAGGGATGGGGACTCCACCTGCCTGGGCAGCCTGGGACAGCCCTTCACAACCCTTGCCAGCAAGAAATTGCTCCTCATGGCCAACCTCAACCTCCCCTGGTGCAACTTGTGACTGTTTCCTCTTGTCCTGTTGCTTGTTCCCTGGGAGAAGAGCTCGACCCCACCTGGCTCCAACCTCCTTTCAGGGAGTTATGGAGAGCAAGAAGGTCTCTCTTGAGCCTCCTTTTCTCCAGGCTCCATAACACCAGGTCCCTCAGCCACTCCTCACCAGACTTGTGCCCTAGATCCTTCCTGAGCTTCGTTGCCCTTCTCTGGCCATGTTCCAGCCCCTCAAGGTCCTACCTGGTGTGAGGTGCTGAAACCTGGCCCCAGGATTCAAGGGGCAGCCTCCCCAGTGCCCAGTCCAGGGTCAATCCCTGCTCTGGTCCTGCTGGCCACACTGAGTGCAGATATGTTATAGACTCTTCCCAAGCATTTAAAACTTAATTTTTAGGCTGACCTAACTAGATGGTATATGGAAAATAGTAATTCATTAAGCTAAAACAAGCTGATAAATGTGCAGGATACAGAGGCATTTGGGTTTATGAGGTCCAGGAAGGGTGGGACATGCCAGACATCCCTCTCCTAGCAGCAGCAATCTCTCAGACCCAGCCAGTCCCATGCTACAAACCAGCAAGGGCAAATGAATCAGAAACATGGCCAATAAAATGTAGTATAATTGAGACTGAAAGGAAAAAAATCACCCTCAAAACCATCTCACAGATTTTATCAGATTTGAAATTAATTTTATCATGGAGAAGCATTTAGAAAACCATGTAAGTATATCAATGAGGTCCTCATCTTGCTGTGAAGTTGTGTTAAAAATGGGACATAAATGGGATGGGGTTGGGAATTAAAGACTGGGAATCTTGGGTTCCAGTGTTTGTTATTTATTAAAAAAAAGAAAAGAAAGCATAGAGTAATATTTATCAGGCACCAACTGGAATCCAGGAGGTTCTATGTGAGCAGGAGGAGAAACTTGTTTGGTGTGAGTGGCAGAGGTTGTCCCAGGCTGCCCAGACAGGTTGTGGAGTCTCCTTGTCTGGAGAGATTCCAAAGGTGTCTGGCCACTATCCTGAGCACCTTGCTCTGGGTGACCTGCTGGAGCAGGGGGGTTGGATCTCCAGAGGTCCCTTTCAACCCTCCCCATGCTGGGATTCAGGGATTCTGGGGTTTAGCAGGTGCTGTAAGAAGTGCTGGGAGTGGTCACCAGTGGAAATCTGGGAACAGATTAACTGAGAAGAAGAATGGTTTTAAATAACACCTCATCCTGCCCTTTAATGACAGCATAATTTATTTGGAGGAGAGAGTGGCAGGACTCCAATGGCTGGTTTACCTCCACCATTCGGGCCAGGATCAGGCAGGGCTGAAATAAAAGGAAAATCAGAAAAAGGAAAATTGGTGATTCCCAACCAGTGGGTGGTTTCTCCTCCCCTGCTCCGTGCCACGGCTTGTCCTGCCCTGGATGTCAGGAATGAGGTGCTAGGTCAGCCCGTGGCCAGGACAATGGAGGTGAGGAGGACTGGCATGGTGGGAAGGCTGTGGGTCTGTGAGGGGATGGTGTGCGACCATGGATCTGTGAGGGGATGACATGGGGACATGTCAAGGGACAGTGTGAAGGGACAGTATGGGCACGTGAGGGTACAGTGTGGGGATGTGTGAGGAGGCATTATGGGGACATAGGTCTGGGAGGGAACTGTATGAGGATGTGAGGGGGCAGTGATGGGACATGGATCTGTGAAGGTACAGCATAAGGACGTGTGAGGGGACGTTGTGGGGACATAGGGGTCAGTGAGGGGACGTGATCTGTGAGGGGACAGTGTGGGGACACGTCAAGGGATAGCGTGGGGACACGTAAGGGTGCAGTGTGGGGATCCGTGAGGGGACATGGATCTCTGAGGGGCCGTTGTGGGGACATGTCAAGGGACGTCGTGGGGACATGTGAGGAGATGCTGTGCGGCCACAGCTCTGTGAGGTGCCAGGGACGGGCCATGCGACGGGCCGCGTGGTGACGTGTGGCGGGCAGAGCGGGCGTGGCTTAGCGAAGCGGGGCGGGCACAGGGACCCGGCGGCGCCGCCATCACGCCAGGCGCAATCCTTTTTGTCCCGGCGCGGCCGCCGTCGCTCCTCCCGCGTCTCG
>VZZY01024619.1:1340-28813 GCA_013400335.1 Eurystomus gularis | reverse complement strand
CCTCAGTCTCACTTCAAACAACCTCAGCCCGCCAGGAGCAGCTGCTTTTGCTTGGCAGTCGGGAGGTGAGGCCGGGGTTGTGCCCCCCTCCCCGTCGCACCCACCTGTGGGACACGGGTGGGTGCCCAGCCACCCCTCTGCGTGTGCAGCAGGATGAGGCCCCCGCAGCTGTAGCTCAGGGGTTGTTTGCCAAAGTTTTAGTCATCTTTGGTGATGTATGTGCAGTGCCTGCGTGCATTTGCAGCGTTTGCTTTTCCACAGGTCACAGCACAGAGTTAATAGGGGCTTTCTGTCAAGCTGGGCAGGAGGTGCCTTTATTGTCAGGGCTTTTTTTTTTTACCCGCTTTGACTTTAAATTAATGTCACTGAAGAGAATTGATAATGGCATTGTTTATATCACAGGAAAAGCAGCTCTCCCCAAATTCCTTATACTCCCTAACAGCTGAGCTGGTTTTCCTCTGAAAAAAAGCACTGTGGTGACAGCAATGGTTTAGCTCAAGGTATAAATGACAGAGGTGCATGAAATTGTGTTTTTTTCATGAAAAGCTGAGGCAATCTGAACTCCTATTTCCACTTAAAAGTAAAATTACTACCTATTGTCTGTAGCCTCTTGAAGCCTTGGTGGTTTTAGAACAATCCCAAAAAATATTAAGCAGACATGTCTGTGTTTCTTTTCAAAATAAATATGATTTTTTTTTTTTTTTGCTTAGAAAGTGTGTATGTGTATAACAACACAGCTGCCTGTGCTGCTATAATTTATTTCGGTGAACTGCTGGACTAATAACAATTTAATTGTTGTATTTGAGGCAGGAGAGGCCCTGCCCTTAGGATTAGTTTAAACAGGCAGAGCAGGAAGAGAAACAGGTATAAAAGACACACTTTGCATACAGAATACAGGAAGTCAGTGGCAGAACTGGGTTTAAAGCTGTAGTTGCTGGAGATTTTGCATGCTGTGCGTGGAGATCCCCATGTCCAGGTGACTGAAATCCTGAGTAGTTGTTTGGGAGAGCAACAAGAACTTGTCACAGTTAAAAATGGTGCTGTGTAATTATTTTCTGTCTGTGAAGCGAAGCAGTGCAGGCATTTTTTAAGAGGTTTTGTTTCTTTGCTGGCATCTGAAGAAGGTGTTCCCAAAACAGGCAGCCTGGGGCAGTGGTGGAGTCCCCATCCCTGGAGGGGTTTCAAAGGCGCGGAGATGTGGTGCTGAGGGACATGGTTTAGTGGCACCCTCGTGGTGCTGGGTTAGTGGTTGGACCCTATGACCTTAAAGGTCTCTTCCAACCAAAACCATTCTCTGATTCTATCCAAACCACACCTGTTTGGGTAGTTGGTTTAAGTCTCAGGGATCCAATCTCCTCACGAAAGCACAGGTGTCCATGTGCTCTCGTTTCTAACAGATTTTCAGTGGGTTTCTTGGTAGGAAGGGAGTCTAAAGAATTTGATCTACCCCTGAAATGAGCAAAGGAGGGAGGCTCAACCAATTGAGAGGTTTTCTTACTGAAGTGTTTTTTTTTTTTTCTTGTACAGGTTACGTACAAGTGGCTGAGCTACACGCTGGGAGTTCACGTCAACCAGGCTAAACAGTAGGTATCAGTGCATCCCCCAAGCTTTTAGTTCTGTGGCAAAGCCTCGGTTAATGACAGTTTTCACTACTGTGGTTAGTGCATTAAAATTATCTCTCTGGAAATATTGAAAAATCCTGTGTGTGTCCTCAGGTACAGTCAGTTACGTTACTCAGCAAGCCGTATCCCTCCTGTAGGCAGGTCTTGCCTTGGCTTTGATGGGAGCTGGATGCTTTCTTTTGCTTTATATCATAAATATTTCTGTCAGAGTGGGTATTTTAGTGCTATATTACTACAGAAATATATGTAGCCACTTTCATCCTCCTACTGCCTATTCCAGTGTGGTAGGTGCCCTGGCTGGGCGTCAGGTACCCACCAAAGCTGCTGTTCTGCTCCCCTCCTTAGCTGGACAGAGGAGAGAAAATATAACAAAAAGCTTATAAATTGAAATAAGAACAGGGGGGGAATCACTCACCAATTACCAACACAAGCAAAACAGCCTTTTCTTGGGGAAAAATTCAATTTTTGCCAATCAAATCAGAGTAGGATAACGAGAAATAAAACTAAACCTTAAAAACACCTCCCTCCTATCCCTCCTTTCTTCCTAGGCTCAACTTCACTCCTGATTTCTCTGTCTTCTCCTCCTCTCGGTGGTGTGAGGGGACAGGGAATGGGAGTTATGGTCAGTTCATCACATGTCTCTGTCACTCCTTCCTCCTCACCCTCTTCTCCAATATGGGGTCCCTTCCATGAGAGGCAGTTCTTTAAGAACTTCTCCAATGTGAGTCCTTTCCACAGGCTACAGTTCTTCATGATCTGGTCCAGCATGGGTCCCTTCTGTGGGGTGCAGTCCAGAATGGACTGCTCCAGTATGTGTCCCCACAGGGTCACAAGTCATAGAATTGCAGAATGCCAGTATGGCTGGGGGTGGAAGGGACCTCTAGAGAGCATCTCATGGGTTCCAGTTGGTGCCTGTTGCCCCTTGTCCTGTCCCTGGGCACCACTGACAAGAGTCTGGCCCCATTCTCTTGCCCCCTGCCCTTTAGCATTGATCAGATCCCCTCTGAGTCTTCTCTTCTGCAGCTCAACAGCCCCAGGGCTCTCAGCCTTTCCTGGGCACAGAGATCCTCCAGGCCCTTCAGCATCTTTGCAGCCTCTGCAGGACTCTCTCCAGTAGTTCCTTGTCTCTCTTGAACTGAGGAGCGCAGAACTGGACACAGTCCTCCAGAGGTGGCCTCAGTGGGGCAGAATAGAGAGGAAGGAGAACCTCCCTTGACCTGCTGGCCACACTCTTCTTCGTGCAGCCCAGGAGACCATTGGCCTTCTTGGCCATGAGGGCCCACTGCTGGTTCGTATTGTCCCCCAGGTCTCCAAAGTCCTTCTCTGCAGAGCTGCTTTCCAGGTGGTCAACCCCCGACCTGTACTGCCAACCCCTAACTAAGTCCTACCAGCAAACCTGCTGCAGTGTGAGTGCCTCTTTCCTGGGATCCACAGGTCCTGCCAGGAGCCTGCTCCAGTGTGGGCTTCCCATGGGGTCACAGCCTCCTTCAAGCATCACCCTTCTCCTGTGTGGGGTCCTCCACAGACTGCAGGTGGATCTGCTCCATGTTCGTGGGCTGAGGGGGACATCCTACCTCACTGTGGTCTTCACCATGGCTTTTGGGGCATCTGTGCTCCAGCACCTGGAGCACCTCCTCCCCCTCCATCTGCACTGCCTTTGGTCTCTGTGGGGTTGTTTCTCTCACATCTTCTCACTCCACTCTCCACTGCTGTTTTTTGGAGCAGTTTCCCCCCACCTCTTCTTAAATACGTTATCCCAGCGGTGCTACCACCGTTGCTGAAGAGCTCAGCTTTTGACCAGCAGCGGGTACGTCTTGGAGCTGGCTGCTTTGGCTCCATCAGACATAGGGGAAGCTTCCAGCACCTTCTCACAGAAGCCACCCTTGTAGCCTCTTCTGCTACCAAAACCTTGCCACACAGACCCAATACACCCAGTTCAGGATGCTGTACGTTATCCATGGATGCTGGGTGTTATCCTTGGATGTTGCTGGGAGAAGAGTCAGGAAAAGGCAAAGCAGCCCTGATGGGAACTGCAGCTCACATGTGTGGCAGATGCTCCTCTGCTCTGATCACCCTCCTGTGCAGCATGTGCCCCATTATAAATATCTCCTGACCAGGCTTGGTGGGCTGTCAAAATGCTTTTGCTTCTCCAAATGTGTAACCTCATCCTGGTGTATTTTGAGGAATAAAAATTTACTATAACCTTGAAAATATCAGGATTGCAGGGCTGTTGCTATGCAGCAAGGTAATGGTTTGAAGGCTCAAATCCCATAATACAAATTTTCTCTCCTTGTTCCTGGCTCTAGGTTGGACCTGACGGGGTGTTTGCTGCGTACTCAGCTGTGGGGTGCTGAGCCCAGCCTCACCCATCTTGTCCAAACTACTAGAATATCAACTCAGGCACCTAAGCTACTGAAGAGATTGTTTGGTCTCTGTCCTCTGTGTGTATGTGAACAATTTAGATGATGGGTAAATCCGAGTGTGCTTCAGTGATGGTGTAGACCTATCTAGAAAGCTCTGCTGGGAACAGTTTTGGTCCAACAATGAACTAGAAGGAGCCAGAGAACATTTTGCTGTGCAGAAAATGACCTAAGTGAGGCAGAGGCACCTCCTCATACCCTTGAAAGCAATGTAGAGATGGAGAAAGAACTCCTGGAGCATCTTTGTGCTTAAAACTCTCTCCTAGAAGCTGGAGAAGTACCTGATGACACTAATTAATTTGGTGATTGTGCTGGCTGTAGCAGTGTGGTTGTTGCAGTCTGGCTCTGTAGCAATGAGGATCTTCAAGTCTTTTGAGCAGATACCATCCTCATGGAGTGTGGGGTGGTGTCTCTGACTGGGTGTGTAGGACATGCATCATAAATCAGTGGAATAAGCAGGAGCTTTGAGTCTCAACCTCCTCATCCCTAATCATGCTCTTTCTTCCTGTTCCTGGTCACAGTGGCAGTGGATGGAACTGGGATTGTACATAGACACCTGGCAACGGGTTTATCCACCAAAAATCACCAGTTCCTCTGTCAAAGTGCTTCAGAATGCTGGGTTGTACCAGCCTTTCTCCACAGGAAACTATGGAACAAGCTGCTCAGAGGATGCGAGACTATCTGCAACCAACTGTTCAAACTTTCAGAGCTTGTGTTTGTTTCCCCTTTGGTTTATATTGTTGTGGGACTGAGATTCTCCGAAGTGGCAGGGGAGGGAAGTGCCTCAGTAAGATTAATGCAAACTTGGTTAAAATACTTGTGCTTATGTGAAGTGTTTCCATGTCAGACTGGTTTTAATCTGGTTTTGATGTATGCTTCACGGAAGGGGTGGTGACGGGCTCTTCCTTTCTAGGTGATTAACTCTAGTTTCTCTTACGCAGGATGCTCTATGATTACGTAGAGAGGAAACGAAAGGAGAATTCAGGGGCTCAGCTTCATGTCACCTACTTAGTAGCAGGAAACCTCAACCAGAATGGGCATGTGGTGAGTGTTGCATTTCTCCAAGGTATCTGCAAGCTCTTTGTTCTTGTTTAGTCATATTTTATAGACGGTGGGCTTGAGGCACCCTCAGCAAGTTTGTGGATGACACCAAGATGTGTGGTGTGGTCAACATGCTGGAGGGAAGAGATCCACCCACAGGGACCTTGACAGGCTTGAGAGGTGAGCCTGTGCTGATCTCATGAAGTTCAACAAAGCCAAGTGCAAGGTCCTGCAGCTAGGTTGGAGCAACCCGTGGTAACAACACAGGCTGGGCAGCAACTGGATTGAGAGCAGCCCTGAGAAGAAAGACTTGGAGGTGCTAGTGGATGAAAAGCTGGAGATGAGCCGGCACCGTGTGCTCGCAGCCCAGAACCCAGTGTCCTGGGTTGCATCCCCAGCAGTGTGGGCAGCAGGGCGAGGGAGGGGATCCTGCCCCTCTGCTGCGCTCTGGGGAGACCCCCCTGCAGTGCTGGGGCAGCTCTGGAGTCCTCAGCACAGCAGAGACATGGACCTGGTGGAGCGGGGCCAGAGGAGGCCCCAGCAATGATGCAAGGACTGCAGCCCCTCTGCTCGGAGGCCAGGCTGAGAGAGTTGGGCTTGTTCAGCCTGCAGAAGAGAAGGCTCCAGGGGGACCTTCTTGTGGCCGTCCAGTATCTGAAGGGGGCCTACAAGAAAGCTGGGGAGGGACTTTTTACAAGGGCTTGTAGTGATAGGACAAGGACTGATGGCTTCAAACTGGGAGAGGGGAGATTTAGATTGGAAATTAGGAAGAAGTTCTTCACTGTGAGGATGGTGAGACACTGGCACAGGCTGCCCAGAGAGGTGGTCAATGCTTTATCCCTGGAGGTGTTCAAGGCCAGGTTGGACAAGGCCTTGAGCAACGTGGTCTAGTGGGAGGTGTCCCTGCCCATGGCAGGGGGGTTGGAACTGGATGATCTTTAAGGTCCCTTCCAACCCAAACTATTCTATGATTCTGTGATCTTTGCATCAAAAACTGGATTTGCTCCCTTTTCCCAGGAACAGGCAGGATCTGTTGGGTGTTCTGTACAAAACAAGGCACTCTCTCTGTCCCAGCAATGGAATGATGGGGAGGAAACATCAGTCGGTCATTACTTGGTAATACAGTGTTGACTAATGCACCAGATGTTTTAATTAATTTAAATCCTGTTACTAGTCATCTCTTATTTCTGTCAGTATTATTGGACAGCAAAGGTTATAAAATGGCCAGGAGACACCTTTGTGAGATCAGCAAATCTATTTCCCAGGATCTTCTGTGGAGTGTAAGTGGGCAAAGTAGTGTTTGGAGAGAGCTGGGAATTCGGTTAGAACAGAATAACGAATAATAAGTAGAATAATAAACAGTTGAAGTTGTTGTGTGAAATAAAGCAACTTTCTAAACCCAAGACACAAGAGAAACAAATATCTTAACAGCATTTTGTATTTAAAATGCTTTGACTTAAGGAAAGAATCACTATTTAATGGATTGGTTTGCCGGGTGTTCCCCAGGGCTCAGTCCTGGGGTCACTTCTGTTTAGTATCTTTATCAGTTATCTTGATGAGGAGACTGAGAGCTCTCTCAGTGAGTTTGCAGATGACAAGTTGGGTGCGAGTGTTGATTTGCTGGAGGGTAGAAAGGATATACAGAGGGACCTGGCCAGGCTGGATTGAGGTCAGTTGTAGGAGGGTCAACAAGACCAAGTGCCGGGTCCTGCCCTTGGATCGCAACAACCCCCTGCAACGCTGCAGGCTGGGGGGAGAGCGGCTGGAAAGTGCCCGGTGGGAAAGGACCTGGGGGGGGTTGGTCGACAGGCGGCTGGAGATGAGCCAGTGTGTGCCCAGGTGGCCAAGAAGGCCACCAGCATCCTGGCTTGTGTCAGCACTTGTCTGGGCAGCAGGACCAGGGCAGGGATCCTCCCCCTGGACTGGGCACTGAGGAGGCCACCCCTTGAATCCTGGGGTCAATTTTGGGCCACTCACACCAAGAAGGACTTGAGGGGCTGGAGCGTGTTGAGAGAAGGGCAATGAAGCTGGGGAAGGGTCTAGAGCAGGAGTCCGCTGAGGAGCAGCTGAGGGACTTGGGGATGTTGAGCTGGAGAAAAGGAGGCTCAGGGGAGACCTTCTGGCTCTCTAGAACTGCATTAAAGGAGGTTGTAGAGATGGATGCTGGTCTCTGTTCCCAAGGAACAAGCCACAGGACAAGAGAAAACAACCTCATGTTGCACCAGGAGAGGTTGAAGTTGGCCATGAGGAGCAATTTCTTGCTGGCAAGGGTTGTGGAGGGCTGTCCCAGGCTGCCCAGGGCAGTGGTGGAGTCCCCATCCCTGGAGGGGTTTCCAAGGCGTGGAGATGTGGTGCTGAGGGCCATGGTTTAGTGGTGCCCTGGCAGGGCTGGGTTAATGGTTGGACTTGATCTTAAAGGTCTCTTCCAACCTAAATGATTCTGTGATTCTATTATATACTTTTATATACTTTTTTTTTTTTCTTGTTGCTGCTTGTCAGACGTTCAAGGATGTCATCTAGACTTTCAGATGGGTCCCTCAGGGGCTTTTGAAAGAGGAACAAATTGCATGGCTCTTTCCCTTGGTGTCTGTTTATATCTTCAGATACCCAAATATCTTACAGCACAATCCACTTTCTGCATTTAGAATTAGTACATCTCAGGGCATCCTGGATTTTCTTTGTAGGTTGGAAAAAAAAATTCCAGCAACCCAACAAAACTTTTTTTTTTTTTTATTTTCCTAAATAATAAACTGATTCCCATGCATAGAATATTCTCCTTATATCTCCAAATCTGCCTGAAACTGAAGATAATTCTTTATTGCATTAGTTCTGTGTAACATAATGTATTTATTTAAAGCTGCACAGATAGTGTCCCATTTATAATTTGTATTTAACATGAATTTTCCCCCAATTTCTTTGGGAAGTAACGAGGTAGCATCTCTTGGTTCATTAGAATTGGCCAGAGGTTTGTCAACACAATCCATCATTTTTAAATTTGCCATAATATATTTAAATCAAACAGGATAATTCTGACATAGGAGCAAATAATTATTTTTTAACTCCCTTAGCAATTTGTGTATTTTTAAAGCAAGACCTACCAAGGACAACACTTTTTTTTTCCCTTGTTTTAAATATATATTTAATACATATATACATAATATATAAAAAAATATTTCATATATATATTTGATAAATGCCTGCTAAGAAAGCCGACCTGCAGGTGCAGAAAGTTCTGGGGTGAAGATGAATCATAGAATGGTTTGGGTTGGAAGGGACCTTAAAAATCATCTAGTTCCAACCCCCCTGCCATGGCAGGGACACCTCCCACTAGGCCAGGTTGCTCAAGGCCCCATCCAACCTGGCCTTGAACACCTCCGGTGATGGAGCATCTACAACCTCCCTGGGCAACCCGGGCCAGTGTCTCACCACCCTCACAGTGAAGAACTTCTTCCTAATTTCCAATCTAAATCTCCACTCTTCAAAGCAGTGCTGGAGTTAGGGATGCCACACAGGAGGATGTTAAAGCTCCTCGGATGTGTTGTGAGAAGACATCAGGTCTGGAAGGTGCTTCCAGAAGACGAGCAGGTATCAGAGCAGATGGTGGTTGATACCTGGCATGAGTCAGTTTTGGGTAGGAAAGGGATGCGGGTGCTTCAGAGCAGCCCTGTGCTCGCTGGTGACCCTGCACTTCACTCTGCTGTCAGTAGGTGTAGCCACAGGGTTGTGGATTCTACTGCCAGACTCATCTGAAGCGAGATGTAGGTAAAATTCGATCACAAATAATTCCCATCATGTTTTACGCACTGCACGCTCTAACTGCTGCTTTTCGCCAGCCCCAGGGAGGGAGCCAGACTCTCAATTTTTATTTATTGTTTCAAGTTGCCCACATTGCCTTGCTCGTCTCCTGGCTAGGCTGTGGCATCAGTGAAACGCAGGATTAGTGGTTGGCTTTTGTCCAGTCCCTATGTTTTGATGCTCTTTGTATTAACCACAGCCTGTTAAATGTCACAGAGCAAGTGTAGTCCTTGAGTCACAGAATCATGGAATGGATTGGGTGGAAAGGGACCTTTCAAGGTCATCTTGTCCAACCCCTCTGCAGGGAGCAGGGCCATCTGCAACTAGAGCAGACACCTGGCCAACCTCACCTGCAAAGGTCCCAGGGATGGGGCATTGAGCACCTCTCTGGGCAACCTGGGCCAGGCTCTCACCACCCTCAGTGTCAAAAATCTCTTCCTTCTCTCTCATCTAAATCTCCCCTCTTTTAGTTTCAAATCATCCCCCCTCGTCCTGTCACTACAAGCCCTTGTAAAAAGTCCCTCCCCAGCTTTCTCATAGGCCCTCTTCAGATACTGGAAAGCCACAAGAAGGTCTCCATGGAGCCTTCTTTTCTCCAGGCTGAAGGACCCCAACTCTCTCAGCCTGGCCTCCCAGCAGAGGGGTTCTATCCAGCCCTCTCATCATTGTATTCAAGGCCAGGTTGGATGGGGCTTTGAGAAACCTGGTCTAGTGGAAGGTGTCCCTGCCCATGGCAGGGCATTTAGACTAGATGATGTCTAAGGTCCTTTCCAACCCAAACCATTCTATAATTCAATGATCGTTGTTGTGGCCTCTTCTGGCCCTGCTCCAACAGGTCCATGTCTCTCCTGTGCTAAGGACCAGAGCTGGACCCAGCACTCCAAAGACTGGCTGTAGAGCACATCTCCGCAAACATTCATTTTTGCCTTTTCAATTAATGCTTCATTTCTCATGGTGTTTTGCTTCCCTGGCAATCTAACTATACCTGGGTGACGTGGGCTGGTGCGGCAGATTTCTAGCAGTTGGGTCATCAGCTGCATGAGCTTTTCTCTGACGTGCAGTTGTTTTGTTCTCAGTTCATCTGCATCTCATTTCCTGGTGTCAGGAGCAGAAGACAGAGGATTTCTGTAGGGTTAGAAAAGAGAGAAAACAGAGCTTTTAAAACTTAACAGCTGATGACTGCCCAAAGGCATCGGGAGAGATCTTTGCATCTCCAAAGCTTCACCTAGACGTTCTTCATCAACCGATAGCTGCAAGTATCACTTCTCGGTACAACAGAGCTTCTCAAATGTTAAACTTGCCCTTTTTTTTTTTTTTTTTATTTTTACAGTGCCACAAGGTTGCAGTAGTGAGAGAGGATAAACTCGAAGGTAAGTGGATTGTGAAAATTACGTGGGTTTCACTTTTTTTTTTTCATTGAAAGAACAGCAAATTGAGTAGAGCTCGGAACTTGTCATCTGCACGTAAATGCGCAGGCAGGCTCTTGGGTTCAGGTGTGTACTTTCTGTACTAGCTTTTTCTCAGAATTTTGGAAATCTGAGCCAACAGCTGGGGAACTTCAGACTTGAGATTTGAGCCTGATGTTCTGGGGTTTTCTTTTTTTAGTGTCGAACATTTTAATTGGTGGTTCTTGTCCACCTCCCTGCAATTGACAGATAGCTCATCCTTGAAGGCAACATAGAATCCCAGCATGGTGGAGGTTGGAAGGGACCTCTGGAGATCATCTCATCCAACCTCCCTGCTCCAGCAGGGTCACCCAGAGCAGGGTGCCCAGGATTGTGTCCAGGCACCTTTGGAATCTCTCCAGACAAGGAGACTCCCCAACCTCTCTGGGCAGCCTGGGCCAGCCTCTGCCACCCTCACACTAAACAAGTTTCTCCTCCTGCTCAGGTGGAACCTCCTGGTTGTGCCTGTTGCCTCTTGCACCACTGACAAAATTCTGGCCCCATCCTCTTGATTCTGCTCTTTAGATACTGATGAGTATTGAGAAGATCTCCAGCAATATCTGACTAGTGTACAGTGGTGTGTCACAGAGTTGTGGAACTATCATGAGCCTTCAGGCCCCCAAGGATGCCAAAGCAGATAATCCTTGTTATTGGTTAAATGCAACTGCAGTCTTTGTTTGCCCTGAGTGATGTGGGTGTTAAATGTCCCATGAGAATGTTCTCGCTGTTGTCTGGGTTATTTGCTTTCACAGTAAAAGGTGAAAAAACCCACCACTGAAACTGCTCCCTATGCCATGTCAATCATCTTAACCATCTTTCCAAGTCTGGTCCTGCTGATGAGATCTGATCTATAGCAATTGAAACAACTCACCTGGAGAAAAGGAGCCTCAGGGGAGACCTTCTGGCTCCCAACAACTCCCTGAAAGGAGGTTGGAATCAGGTGGGGTCGGGCTCTTCTCCCAAGGAACAAGTGACAGGACAAGAGGAAACAGCCTCAAGTTGAGCCAGGAGAGGTTTGGGTTGGCCATGAGGAACAATTTCTCCATGGCGAGGGTTGTGAAGGGCTGTGCCAGGCTGCCCAGGGCAGTGGTGGAGGGGTTGAACTCGGTAATCTTAAAGGTCTCTTCTAACCAGAAGAATTTAGTAATTCTAACTGCAGGCTCTTCATCGCTTTCCAATAACATCTTTGGCCTTTGCAAACATACTGTGACGTTTGCGACCTTAAATATCCACGCTGATGATCTGACTTTGTTTGCAAGACTTGCGTTATTTTCCTTTTGTGAAATCTGACGTGGGTTTGCAGCTGAAATTGTCTTTGTCAGGGTAGTAGATTGTCAAGCAACGCAACTACCATCTGTCACGTTGGTTGAATTATGGGTGCTGCGTAACGCTCTGTTTTGCTGCGGAGGAAAGGACTTGCTCATGTTTTCTGTATTAGAAGACAGGCCAAAGGTATGACTTAAATTTGGAAGAGGCTGAGCGTTGTGATGGGAGCATGGCTGCGCAGTCCAGGACCAGCCCCAAGAGATGAGCTCTGTGTGTATTTTTACAGTGCCTAGAAGCGCTGCGTGGAAAGAACAATATAAGCAATGAACAAAGAATTCCTAAAAAACAGCCTTTGCTCATGGGGGTAACAGTCTAAATAGCACAGAAGAGACAAAATGTTGATTCCAGCAGACTGCTAGAGAAGACGACACTGTGACACTAATTGGTACAATGGATGGTACCTTAGTGGCAGACAGCAGTTCCAGCAGGGTAGAGTTGTGACCATCCATTTTCTTCTTTAGCTTTAGGTAGTTATACAGAAATTCTGGATCCCAAACACTGGATATTTTAAAGGTCTGAATTTTGGCCAGACTCTTGTCAGTGGTGCCCAGGGACAGGACAAGGGGCAAGGGGCACCAGCTGGAATCCAGGAGGTTCCACCTGAGCAGGAGGAGAATCTTGTTTGGTGTGAGGGTGTCAGAGGCTGGCCCAGGCTGCCCAAAGAGGTTGTGGAGTCTCCTTCTCTGGAGAGGTTCCAAAGGCGTCTGAATGCAATCCTGGGCACCCTGCTCTGGGTGACCTGCTGGAGCAGGGGGGTTGGATGAGGTGATTTCCAGAGGTCCCTTCTAACCCCCACCATGCTGGGATTCTGTTAACACAGAGAGGTTGCTCTTAATTCAGTTGTGTAAGAACCAAGAGTGTATAGTGGAAAACCTATTTGAGTTGTAGAATTGTTTTGGTTGGAAGAGACCTTTAAGATTGAGTCCAACCATTCCCCCAGCACTGCCAGGGCACCACTAAACTGTGTCCCTCAGCACCACATCTCCATGGCTTGGAAACTCCTCCAGGGATGAGGACTCCACCACTGCCCTGGGCAGCCTGGCACAGCCCTTCACAACCCTTGCCAGCAAGAAATTGTTCCTCATGGCCAACCTAAGCCTCCTCTGGCACAACTTGAGGCTGTTTCCCCTTGTCCTGTCACTTGTTCCTTGGGAGAAGAGCCTGACCCCATCTGTCTCCAACCTCCTTTCAGGGAGTTGTTGGGAGCCAGAAGGTCTCCCCTGAGCCCCCTTTTCTCAAGGGTGAACAACCCAGGTAGAGTTAGACTGGCTTGTGGAGTCCATTACTTTGAGTTCTCAGTAACTGAAGGTACGATTAAACTTTCTTATGTTCAGGTTCTTGCTGTCAGTCTTTCTTCATCCTCAGTAGACCCTGCTACTTAAAGCTGACCCCTCATTCTGTAAAGCCTGTGCTAACAGAGGGCTTTTTTTCCTTCCCCCCCCAGCAATGAAGTCTAAACTAGCCACGATTGCGAGTGTGCACGTCTACAGCGTTCAGAAAGCCTTGCTCAAGGACAGCGGGCCGCTCTACAACACCGACTACGATATCGTCAAAACAAACCTGCACAACTGCAGCAAGTGAGTCGTGTCTTGGTTTTTCTAATTGTGCTGTGTGCTTTGAGACTGGCGAGATGTTGCTACATAGTGCGGGAGTCAATGGTTACCAGATATGCCTGGATTTTTAGAAAGCTAGAAAAGGATAATTTCAGTCATGCCAGAGCAGTCCCCAGACAGTGTGTTGTTGCGTAAACCGAGCTATTCTGAGCTTCCTCTTGGTTCACTTGCTCTGTTACTCCAATGGCCAGATGGTTCCAGTACCTTTCTTCTCTCATGGCTAGAAACCTCTTTCTGACTTCCAGGCCACACTTCATCAGAACCTTTTTTTATCCAGCCAGGCAGGAAGAGTAATTTGGAACAGACTTAGAAAACCATGAGTGATGTGATCAGCAAAACACTAACACGAGCTTGCCAGCTCTTTTGTAAGACTGTTTTTATCTACCAGACTCATCCACCTCTCTGAAGGTGTCTTGTCTCATTCTCCATGTAGAAGATGAGAGCCTGAGGTGTAAGGGAAGCATACAAACCAGAACAAGCTGCACAAGTGTTGTATAATTGTTTAGGTTGGAAGAGACCTTCAAGATCGTCAAGTCCAACCACTAACCCAGCACTGCCAGGGCACCACTAAACCGTGTCCCTCAGCACCACATCTCCATGGCTTGGAAACTCCTCCAGGAAGGAGGACTCCACCACTGCCCTGAGCAGCCTGGGACAGCCCTTCACAACTCTTGTAATGAAGAAATTGTTCCTCATGTCCAACCTAAACCTCTCCTGGTGCAACGTGAGGTTGTTTTGTCTTGTCCTGTCGCTTGTTCCTTGGGAGAAGAGACCAGCATCCATCTCTACAACCTCCTTTAACGCATCTCTAAAGAGCCAGAAGGTCTCCCTTACCCTGCTTTTCTCCAGGCTGAACAACCTCGGATCGCTCAGCCACTCTTCATCAGACTCCTGCTCTAGACCCTTCCTTAGCTTCGTTGGCCTTCTCTGGACACACTCCAGCCCCTCAAGGTCCTTCTAGGACCGAGGGGCCCAAAACTGACCCCATGATTTGAGGAGTGGCCTCCCCAGTGCCCAATCCAGGGGGACGATCCCTGCCCTACTCCTGGTAGCCATGCTAGTGCTGCCACAAGCCCTTCACGGTTGAACTAGAGAAAGGCTGTCCTAGAATTCAGAGGTGCTTCAGTCTCCAGGGGTCATTGTCTCCCCTCCTGAGCAGTGCCTGGCAGCTGGGCCTTTTCATTTACACGTTGTTTCCACCACGACAGCTTCAGCTTGATGTAATCGGTACGTACAGTGCCATGACCAATCTGGTTTAGAAGGGGGATGCCTGAATGTTGTGTCATAGGAAGAGTATAGAATTTGAAAATAGAAATGCTGACAAGAGAGTGGCTGAGAAAAGAACGTCCTAGAAGCTGCATCTTTGAAACCTGAATGTCAGCACCCTGGGAATGGTGATTGCTGCTCCAGTGAGGACATGTGCTGCAGGTTTGGCTGCAGTTGTCTTGTCCCCATCTGTTCACACACAGGCACCTCTGTGTGGTGACACTGGTCACCTCCACACTTGTTAGAGGACTCTGCTTTTTGGATTTGTACATCCTGAAGGTCTGGACAATGGAGATTCTGAAATGGCTTTCTGAAGCCTACATGTAAATCCCTGCCTGGCTTTGTAGCAGAATTCCACAGAGAAACGATGAAAAATTTCAGCTTCTTCCTCTGTGACTGAATTCAAACTGAGCATATTCCCTCTTGTGAACTGCATGAATTGTGTTTTACACCTGGGAAAAGACTACTGTGGTAGAATCATGGAATGGTTTGGAAAGGACTTTTTCAAGGTCATCTGGTCCAACCCTTCTGCAGGGAGCAGGGACATCTGCAACTAGAGCAGGTTGCTCAGAGCCCCGGCCAACCTCACCTGCAGTGGTTCCAGGGATGGGGCATTGAGCACCTCTCTGGGTAACCTGGGCCAGGCTCTCACCACCCTCACAGTGAAGAACTTCCTAATTCCTAATCGAAATCCCCCCTCTTCCAGTTTGAAGCAATCACCCCCCGTCCTGTCACTACAAGCCCTTGTAAAAAGTCCCTCCCCAGCTTTCTCATAGGCCCCCTTCAGATACTGGAAGGCTTCAAGAAGGTCTCCCTGAAGCCTTCTCTTCTCCAGGCTGAACAACCCCTGCAGAAGACAGAGGTTTAACTATGTGCATGTTTACAGCAAACAGAACCTACTGGCTTCTTGCGCTTCCTTCTCAGTCCATATATCTCACAAGCTCTGGGATCTTTAAAAGGATCTTTATTCTCTTTCATGTTTGTGTGGGACCTGGATTCTGCTGTGAAGACGGTGGAGGTGGCTTGACGTTGTACTAACGTAACTAAGGGGATTTAATTCCTGTTGCTAACGTCAGGTGTCCAAGCAGAAGCAGATCCTGGCTTGTAGACCACAGCCCAAGCATTGCTTGTTTTTTCAGTGGTTATTTAGCGAATTTTGGACCAAGCCCCTAAGCTACAGTCACACATCAGCAGCGTCAAGGCAAACGCCTGGAACGCATGAGCTTTTTTGCGTGTGCTTGCTGCACAATCAATATAATCATTGACAACAAAACATCAAGCCAGGCTTGATGGGGTTCTGAGCAACATGATCTAGTTAGAGATGTCCCTGCTGACGGTAGGGGTGTTGGACTAGATGACCTTGGAAGGTCCTTTCCAACCCAAACCATCCTATGATTCTATTATTTATAATCTGGAGTGTCGTCAGTGTTACTCATGGATGCGTGTGGAGCGGGAGTGAGAGCTGTCCAGAGAATGGCATTGACCATGTTGAAAACAGATTGAAAGCAGAAAAGAATGCAGGAATATTTCCCCTTCAGTGTCTTCTTGCCTTCCTTTAAAGGTTTGAGTATCAGGAGGTTGCTGCTGCAGCTTGGAAGTGCTGTAGAGATGGTGGCATTTTGTTAACGCGAAGCGGGCCGTGCATGGGAGCCGCTAAGGCCGAGGCGCAGGAATGAATTGGCAGAAGGCTGCTTTATTTCTTAGGCAGATCAAAATCCGCTGTGTAACGGGGAGGGGGGGGTTGGAAGGCACAAGCCCGGGCTCTTTTGTGGCGTTTCTGTAGGAAATCTGGAAAGCCTCGCCTGTGATTCGCACAGCGGGGAGCTGGGTTATTTTTGGGTCCTGCTATTCCTGACCGTCAGGGCATTGTGTTGAAACTGCAAGCACGTCTTACAGCTCCCCAGCCCCAAACAATCACGCCTCGGACTCTTACAAGCTGAGATGTATCCCTGTCTACAGTGATTACATGGAAATGACTTTCTGTAGCCATGTCATTGGCACCTCCTGAGCCCCAGCAGCAGTTGAGTTTCAGCTGGGATTGACTTACCTGCCCGGCATGACTGCGGCTCCTCGCTGAAGCGGCAGCAACACAATTTATGCTGCAAACTTTGGAGAGTGTAACCCATTTAGGAATAAAATGCAGCCAGCTCCATCTCCACCCTGGGTGTTGAGCTGGGGCTTTCCCACCCTCCTTCCACGAAATCTGCGTAGTTTGTTTAGCGTTTGAGTGCCCTGGCTCTTGCTGATAGGTTTAGCTGATCTTCTCAGTAGACATCTCCATCGCTCTCGTTCAGTGCCAACCTTTCTTTCTTGTCCCACACACAAATTAAATCGTGCTTTTTTTGGTTAGTTTTTTCCCCCATAGCAGGAGAACCCAGGACGAGAGAAACGAGATGCTGCCATGGAGGAGGCCAAGATGGAGGAAAAAAAAAAATTAAAAGGCTAATTAACTTCTTTCACTCTGTCACCCAGGTTTAGTGCCATTCATTGTGCCGCCGCGGTCCCCAGGACGTCGGCTGAAGTTTCTCAAGCGCAGACGTCAGTGCCAGCTGGTCCTCAGACACTGAGTGACACCAGTTCTGTCACCATCCCTGCGGTCAATGGCCATGGGGCATCCACCACCAAACAGACCTCGCAGCAGCCCAAAGGCATCATGGCAATGTTTGCAGCAAAAGCGGCTGCCAAACCCCAGGACACAAATAAAGAGGCTAAAGCAGAGGTGAAGGAGGCCCCAGGCGTAAGTTACCTCAGAGCCTTTGGCAGCCCTCAGGGTTAAAGGCTTTAATGAACCGCTCTTGTAGCTTCGCTCTTACTCTATCTAAATAACCTTAACCACCATAGTGCAGCCTTGTCTGCTGCTTCCACCACTGAACTTGCTGTCCCCTGGAAATGCTCCGTCACTGATTAATAAGTATTTAATGTATAGTACAGACGTGCCTTCTGTCAGTCATCACGGGCAAAATATATCGTGCCACACTCCTGATTTATCCACAAAAGTACATTTATGGTAAATTTGATGCCTTAATGTTCCTCCTTGAGCCAGATCTCACAGAATCCCAGCATGGTGGGGGTAGGAAGGGACCTCTGGAGATCTTGTCCAACCCCCCTGCTCCAGCAGGTCACCCACAGCAGGGGGCCCAGGATCACATCCAGGCGCCTTGGGAATCTCTCCAGAGAAGGAGACTCCACAACCTTTCTGGGCAGCCTGGGCCAGCCTCTGACACCCTCACACCAAACAAGATTCTCCTCCTGCTCACATGGAACCTCCTGGGTTCCAGTTGGTGCCCGTTGCCCCTTGTCCTGTCCCTGGGCACCACTGACAAGAGTCTGGCCCCATTCTCTTGCCCCCTGCCCTTTAGCTCTTGATCAGCATTGATCAGATCCCCTCTGAGTCTTCTCTTCTGCAGCTCAACAGCCCCAGGGCTCTCAGCCTTTCCTGGGCACAGAGATGCTCCGGTCCCCTCAGCATCTTTGCAGCCTCTGCTGGAGTCTCTCCAGTCCAGTATCTCCAGCGAGTATAAACCAGCATAGCTGCATTATTGAGACAATTGTTCCGTTGTCTTCAGTCCTGCCAATATATACACGGCCGGAGGATCCTGCTCTCTCCATTGTGCTTAAAAGGATTTGTTTTGAGCAATAAGTGAAATGTGAGAAGTCCAGGTCTTAAAAGTATCAAGGTGTTTAAACTTGGTCTGTGAGGGAAGTTTCAGAGCTTGACCTGTACAAGACTAAATTGTTTATCTTCTCAACTGCTGGGTTTTTTTCCAGGATAGGATTACATTTTAATTTTAATGAGTAGAATTGCTGTTAAAGCAATGTGGCCAGTAAATGGGTATTAAAATGGTAACGTTCCCTGCATATGATTGGCCTTTTTTTTTTTTTTATACAACTGGGTACATTTTGGTTCATTTTTTCTGACTTTTATAATGAATTTAGAACTGGTGACACATGGCTGCCTGAGTGTTTGGGGAACTTTAGTGTCTGGTTGCCTTTTTTTGTGTTAAAATAAAGGGGATTAGGAGGCCAAGCTTCTTAAGGTGGGTTTTTGTTTGGTCTGCATGTGATTTTTCACTTTGGTGGCTCTATTAATGGCAGAGAGCAGCGATATTTTCTGCAGACAGCTCAGCAGAAGAACATACATGCCAGAGGAGCTGGATAAAGCCTTCATGGTTTGGCCAATCTGTGTTCTTTCCTCTGTTGGTTGCTGCAAATTGAGGCACTGATAGTTTGCAAAAAGAACGGTTCTTGCCTGGGAACTGACCCAAATCCTAACCACTTATTTCAGTAATGCTGTTGGCCATCAGATGGGAATGGGACCCAAGCGAGATTTGAAGGCCTATTTGAGGAGTTGTGAATAACTCGCTCTCGCTGTGAGCCAGCAGTGCGTGAGTGCAGCCCAGAAGCAACCATGTCCTGGGCTGCATCCCCAGCAGCGCGGGCAGCAGGGCAAGGGAGGGGATCCTGCCCCTCTGCTCGCTCTGGGGAGACCCCCCTGCAGTGCTGGGGCCAGCTCTGGAGTCCTCAGCACAGCAGAGACATGGACCTGGTGGAGCGGGGCCAGAGGAGGCCCCAGTAATGATGGGAGGCCAGGCTGAGAGAGTTGGGCTTGTTCAGCCTGGAGAAGAGAAGGCTCCAAGGAGACCTTTTTGTGGCCTTGCAGTATCTGAAGGGGGCCTACAAGAAAGCTGGGGAGGGGCTTTTTACAAGGGCTTGTAGTGACAGGACAAGGGGTGATGGCTTCAAACTGGAAGGGAGCAGATTTAGATTGGAAATTAGGAAGAAGTTCTTCACTCTGAGGGTGGTGAAACCCTGGCCCACGTTGCCCAAGGAGGTTGTGGATGCTCCATCCCTGGAGGTGTTCAGGGTCAGGTTGGATGGGGCTTCGAGCAACCTGGTCTAGTGGAAAGTGTCTCTGCCATGGCAGAGGGGTTGGAACTGGATGATCTTTAAGGTCGCTTCCAACCCAAACCGTTCTATGACCCTTTGATGCACGTAGTATCCAGTGTCTTCAAATTCTCCTAAGCAGACACTGAAATCTAAGGCTCTACTAATCCACAAATGACCCGTGTTTATTTTTCTTGCCCATGAGCTGCACTACACGCTCTGAGGGCTGCGTCACACGAATAATTCCTGTGGTTACTCCTCTGTTTGCTTCTAGGTGTCTGCAGCAAGCAGCAAACCGCCAGCAAAGGGCAACATCATGAACAACTTCTTTGGAAAAGCTGCCATGAGTAAGTGCTTTATAACGTGCCTCTGTTATTTCAGAAGCCATTGTGGTCAGGGACCAGCCTGCTGGAGTTTAAACAATAATAATAAAATCTTGAGGGATATTGGAAGTATTTTCTTTTTCCCTCATAAAAAAAAAATCAGTGATATTGGGCAACTCATTATAGCTGTGATGGGATCAATAGAAAGGAGCAGAACTCTTCCTTCCCACCCCCATCCCACCAAACCTGTTGGATTTTCTTTATATCTCCTCTTTTTCATAGTTTTCCACACCAATCTGCAGCTCTTTTGGCCTCCAAAAGGTTAACATTTTTGTACGCAGCTCTGAAGGCAAAAAATGAAAAGTTGTAAGGGGAATTTTTTTTTTTCAGACAAAAAGCTTGTTGGATGGAGATCAATTAAAATGACATATTTGTGCAGACTAACCCAGGAAGGATTTTTAGTGCAGAAGAAATCTGATTTAAAGTGAGTACTTCTGGCTGGAAGATCAGCTATTGGTCAGAAGTCTGCCAAAACCTGTGAGGCAGGGCGTGTTAATGATGCTTTTCATCACAAATCACCAAGGAGTCCATACTTGGGGTTAATTTCTGTAGTGAAAGCTGAAGAGCTGATAACTGGAGGAGAAAAAGGAGGAGTGGCATCTCCCTTTGAGTAGGGGTTTGGACTAGGTGGCCTCTGGAGGTCCCTTCTGAGCTAAATTATCCAAGTCTAAAGAAAATAGGTTGAAGCTTTTAAATAGACGTTGGAAAAGGGCTGTAGGACTTTGCTTCAAAGATGCCCTTATAATGAGGAGCACAAGAGGATTCAAAGGAGAGTTGCTGGGAGAGAGTAAACAGCAAAGTTCACTTTCTACCAGGTATCTGTCAGAGGTTGCAGGGTAGAGTTCCAGCACTGAGCACACAAGGAACAGCATTGTTGGGCGTCTTTGCAGGCCTGTTTTTGTGAGACTTGGGGAGCTGAGGACATATTCATCCTCAGGAACCTAAGCAGAGTTACTGCAGTTAACTGAAGGAAATTCCCAAGATCTGAGAAGAGCCCTGGGCCAAAGTTCATGTGCTGAAAACCCAGGAAGTTGAAATTGCATGATAAAGGTGTCCTAGTGATGATGGAGGAAGCTTTGTGGATGCATCTGCTACTTTCACTATGTGTACTTGGAGCCCAGAAGGCCAGTTGCATCCTGGGTTGCATTNGTGAGCCGGCAATGTGTGCTTACAGCCCAGAAGCCAATGGCATCCTGGGCTGCATCAGAAGAAACATGGCCAGGAGGTTGAGGTGGGGGATTATAACCCTCTGCTCTGGGGAGACCCCCCTGCAGTGCTGGGGCCAGCTCTGGAGTCCTCAGCACAGCAGAGACATGGACCTGGTGGAGCGGGGCCAGAGGAGGCCCCAGCAATGATGGGAGGGCTGGAAGCCCTCTGCTGGGAGGCCAGGCTGAGAGAGTTGGGCTTATTCAGCCTGGAGAAGAGAAGATGCTGGGGAGACCTTCTTGTGGCCTTTCAGGGCTTCAAGGGGCCTGTCAGAAAGATGGAGACAGACTTTTTAGTGGGAACCTTTCAAGGTCATCTAGTCCTAGTTGAAGGACAAGGGGTGATGGTTTTAAATTAAAAAAGGAAGATTTAGGCTAGAGAGAAGGAAGAAGTTGTTGCCGCTGAGGGTGGTGAGAACCTGGCCCAGGTTGCCCAGAGAGGTGGTTGATGCCCCATCCCTGGAACCATTGCAGGTGAGGTTGGCCAGGGCTCTGAGCAACCTGCTCTAGTTGCAGATGTCCCTCCTTCCTGCAGGGGGGTTGGGCCAGATGAGCTTGAAAGGTCCTTTCCGTGATTCTACCACAGGATGAGATGGTCTTTAAGATCTCTTCCCACCCAAACCATTCTATGAGTCTGTTATTTCCACTGAGATTCACTTCTCTGCTGAGCCCTGTCAGGGAGCATTTCAAGGAACCTCGTGAGGTGGCTGCAGGGAAGGAGCAAACTGAGGAGAACTGGGAATGATTATGTGATTACGTGTGTAGCAGAGACAGGGTGATTCCAGGAGGAAGATTTATTCCCTACACATTGTACATCTCTCCTGGCTTAAGAGATTTCACCATTGCCAGAAAGTCCTGAGTTAACAATTGAGTCCTTCGGCTCTCTGCTGTCCATCATAAATAAGGGAGCTGTCATTCAGGTTCTTACGTATGAGATGTTTTCCCTTGCCCGGGGAAGCAGCCTCTCTCTTTTCCCAGCAGTGTCAGAAAGGCGTTGGCGCAAAGTCCCAGCCCCTCGGCAGCTTCTGTTCCTATTGACAGCGTAGTCAAATTCTTTTTCTTTGCTCAAGCATCTCATGCTTGGGGTGATAGAGGTTTCTAACTTGTCTGCTCCTCTCTTCGTGTGGGTTGTGTAAAGCTGTTGAACAAAGCTCACAGACAGTGTCTAGGTGCTAGTGTGCTAACAGCCTCACCTCTCAGGTTGAGAAGGACGTTATTTTGCTGTCCACTCTCACCTGCAGTCTCTCCTCTGGTACTAGGTTTTGAAGCAGAGCTGTCATTCTGTGTGGTGCTGTGTGTCGGCTGGTTCTTGATCACATCGGGTTTGGGGTGAGGCAAGAAGATGCTACATTATGGAAAATGCTGATCATAGAATGGCTTGGGTAGGAAGGGATCTTAAAGACCTTCTAGTCCAACCCCCCTGCAGGGAGCAGGGACATCTGCAACTAGAGCAAGTTGCTCAGAGCCCCGGCCAACCTCACCTGCAATGGTGCCAAGGATGGGGCATCAACCACCTCTCTGGGCAACCTGGGCCAGGTTCTCACCACCCTCAGCAGCAAACATTTCTTCCTTCTCTCTGGTCTAAATCTCCCTCTTTTAATTTAAAACCATCACCCCTTGTCCTGTCAGAACAGGCCCTGCACTAAAAGGTCTGTCCCCATCTTTCTGACAGGCCCCTTGAAGTCCTGAAAGGCCACAAGAAGGTCTCCCCAGCGTCTTCTCTTCTCCAGGCTGAACAAGCCCAACTCTTTCAGCCTGGCTCCCAGCAGAGGGCTTCCAGCCCTCCCATCATTGCTGGGGCCTCCTCTGGCCCCACTCCACCAGGTCCATGTCTCTGCTGTGCTGAGGACTCCAGAGCTGCCCCAGCACTGCAGGGGGGTCTCCCCAGAGCGCAGCAGAGGGGCAGGATCCCCTCCCTCGCCCTGCTGCCCACACTGCTGGGGATGCAGCCCAGGAGGACATTGGCCCCAAGTCCTTCTCTGTAGGGTTGCTCTCCAGCCCTTCATCCCCAGGCTGTGCTGATATGAGGGGTTGCCCTGATCCAGGTGCAGGACCTTGCACTCGGCCTCGTTGAACCTCAGGACATTCACACAGGCCCACTTCTCAATCATGAGCTCTGACATTATGCAGGGTGGACACTGCACACACCTCTCCTTGCTCTTCCTCAGTCCTGGTTCTCCTGTTGCTGGGCACTTTAGTACTTGATTAAAACTTGATTAGCAGGGATCCACTGGCTATAAAGATGGATGTGGTGTTATACAACACTCCCAACCCTCCTGCAGTGCCTTAGGTCCTGGTGACTCTAAAAGCTTCTACCACTGCTTCCCCTTCCTGCAGAGTTTAAGCGATGCAGCACGCTCAGCTCACGGTGTGCTTGGGCTGTGCCATCAGGAGCAGAACCAAATGGGTAAATCAGCTAGAAATGAATCCTGCCCTGTTTTCATGTATGATGGAGCTTGGTCTATCCAGATCCTTTAATGCTTTTACACATGTTCTGTTGTGTTTTCTCCTTGGTGCATGGTGTTCAGTTCATACCAGACTCCTGGTGTTTGACCTTCTTTAATGGTCTATTCACAGATAAACTCAAAGTCAACTCCGTGCCTGAGCAGCCAAAGGAGGAGAAAGAAGTAGTGAAGCCCTCGGTTCCTGCAGCAGGACCAGAGTTATCCTCTAATAGTGTGGTAGAGAAACCTGGGAAGAAAACGGAGTCTGCTAGAATCCAACAAAAGGACAAAAAAAGGTGGGCAATGCTATTGAAGGTCCCTTCCATCTGTTAACTCGCTTGTTGGTGGCCTTGTGGAGCTGTCTGGTCACATAATGCTGGCTCACCTCCTCTTTCCAGCTACTAAGTTGCACTAAACCTGGCTAAAATAATCTCTCTTGGAATTCTTGCCTAATATGTCTTTTCCATTTAGTGCTGTAGATGCCTTGGGGCATTTGTGCCATTGCGAATGGGAAGGGCGCCGGTCCAGGGGTGTCTTTGTGTGGGAGGGGGGTTGGCTTTCCGTGAGCCAACGTCATGCTGAGAGCAGACTGAGTATAGACCCTGCAGGCAGCCTGGGGGGGCTGGCAGGAGCACCTGTCCCACAGGGAAGGTGGTGTATTCCCAAGCTTATATGTACACAGCTTCCAGCACACAAAGTTCTGCTTGTTGATCTCCATAGCTAATGTAAGTGCTGCTTTCAATGCTGCTGGTTTACTTTGGGCTGAGGCTCCGACTCAATTTGAAGCTCAGCCCTTTGTGTTTAATCCAACCCAAACGGACAGGGACAAAAAAAATCATTACATGCTGATGGCTCTCTGGCGGCCTATGAGTAATTAATTGGTGGTCTTGATCTGTTTCTAACTAAAGAGGGAAGCACACCGCCCAGCCCACCATCGCAGCAAGTCCTAACTGGTCTTCTTATTGATAGTCTTAGTTAAAAAGCCAAGGACCTGGAAACTGCACGTTGGCAGCGTGGGGTTGGGAAGGCCACTCGGGCTGTACCAGCTCTACAAGGATATGTGGGCCTTCAGCCTCCAGGCTGGTTAGTCTGACACGTCTCGCCAGTATTAAAAAGAAAGAAGCTATTTTATTTTTCCAGTAGTCTTTAAAAATGGCTCCAGGATTCTGAGACACTACCTCATAGGCAGTCAGTGGCAAGCAGTCTGTCAAAAGAGCTTCTGAGCGATACTGTTGGGGACATTAGTGTTTGGGAGCCTAAACTATAGAGACCAGATAGAAATGCCCTCCTGCCAGGTCGCTGTGGCCAAGCTAGGTGAGGTCCTGAGCAAAACATTGAACTGCAGCGAGGCTAAAGAAACCCTCCTTGTTTTGGGGAACTGGATATAGGTAAGGATGGGAGGCTTGGAAATGCTCAGGCACCTATGGCTGGTTGAGTGTCCCAGAATCCCAGCATGGTGGGGGTTGGAAGGGACCTCTGGAAATCATCTTGTCCAACCCCCCTGCTCCAGCAGGTCACCCACAGCAGGGGGCCCAGGATCACGTCTGGGCACCTTTGGAATCTCTCCAGACAAAGAGACTCCCTAACCTCTCTGGGCAGCCTGGGCCAGCCTCTGCCACCCTCACACCAAACAAGTTTCTCCTCCTGCTCACATGGAACCTCCTGGGTTCCACTTGGTGCCTGTTGCCCCTTGTCCTGTCCCTGGGCACCACTGACAAGAGCCTGGCCCCATCCTCTTGCCCCCTGCCCTTCAGCTCTTGATCAGCATTGATCAGATCCCCTCTGAGTCTTCTCTTCTGCAGCTCAACAGCCCCAGGGCTCTCAGCCTTTCCTGGGCACAGAGATGCCCCAGTGCCCTCAGCATCTTCGCAGCCTCTGCTGGACTCTCTCCAGTAGTTCCTTGTCCCTCTTGAACTGAGGAGCCCAGAACTGGACAGAGTCCTCCAGAAGTGGCCTCACCAGGGCAGAGCGGAGGGGCAGGAGAACCTCCCTCAACCTGCTGGCCACACTCTTCTTTATGCACTCCAGGAGTATACTCCAGTGAATGTGTTCATGTTTTTAAAAGCTATAGAGGTATTTGATTTCCTTGCTAAACATGCCTGACACTTTGATACAGGCACAAGGGCTAACACATGTCCACTCCTTTTTTTCAGTAAAATGAAGAGGGTGGACAAGTCAGATAATGAGGAAGAAAGAGAGCCCGAAAATCTCAAGAAAAAGAGGAAGCGAATCAAACAACTTCAGTCTGACAGCAGTGACGAGGAAGGTAAAAACATACATAAACAACCAGGCATGTGGGTCAGCGGCCTGATTTCAACAATATTACTCTCCAAGGCTGTTGGTCAACAATTGAGGGAATAGTTTAGAGGACTAAAGACCGTGGAAATGGCCGTAGCCTGAGCTTTGTGTTTATCTGGTACCACAAGCACTTGGGCATAGAGTTGAGATGCCTCAGTCATTCAGTCTTTGTTTGAGCTTAGCTCAGATCTGGCTGTCTCCTCACCAAGTGTGCTGCCAGTCACACTGACGTGTGGGAAGGAGGTTCTCAAATCTCTTGTGAAAGATACCTCGCCTTCCAGAATTGTAGGACTGGTCACAACCAGTTTATGTGATGAGTAAACACTTGCAAAGTGACCTCCCCTCTCCCAGGGTCATTTTTAGTATCTTTATTCTGGCTGTTTATAGAAATGGTTTGGAAGACAGCATTGGAGGCAAGATTTAAAAAAAAAAAAGATAATAGAGAAACTAGAAGGAAAACTGTTGAGCCATATCTGCTGCGACTCTGCGTCTCCTCAGTGGCTGTTGGCTTTGATAGGAGTAGGGTGCCCAGAACGTCGCAAGATTCAGGCTCATAATGAGGAACAACAGGGCTGGATTCCAAAGAATTTGGATAATTGAGGTGACAAATGCCGTTCAATATAGATAACTGGAAAAGAAGTTGGGATCGAGCTAGGGAGTATGTGCTAAATGGAAGAGTCGTCCAACAAGCTGATCAGGAAAAGAATTTGGGGGTCATTAAGGACAAATAATTGAAACCACAAGTTTGGTGTGGTGGCTTGAGTAAAAGAAGGTGAAACGGCAGAAAGGTTGTATGAGCGTGGTGGTGGACTCCAGCAGGAGAGCTGAACCTGTTTGCTTGTCTAGTGGGGCTAGCACATGAGAAACAACTGGAATTAAGAGAATGCAGCCTGAGAGACGAATGCAGTCTCCAGGCCACCTGGAGTCTTAGCAGTCTCCAGGCCACCTTAGGCATGTTTTCATGGTTTCTCTTCTTCCGCCCAGCATAATTTGAAGTGATCTCTGTCTTCAGGCATCCATCACTTCTACTCAGACTATCCCACAGGATGATAAATCTCTCAGGAAGCTGTTCTTCATGATCAGCCTTAATTTCATTACATTCCTGTGTGCAGCTCCATGTTTAACCATAAAAAAATATACATACCCACACTCTTCGGTATTTATTTCTTTAAATGTTTGTAAGCTATTATCTGGTCTTTCCATTTACTCATCACTCAGCCGACTGACAGGCTGCGTTGTTTAGCTCTGAGGAGCAAAGACTGAAATCAGCGTCACTCCTTACAGGGCTGGAATCTCTCAGCTCATCTCTTCTCTGCTAGTGAGAGCAGGCAGAAGTGAGCCTGGCGTCTCAGGAACACGGTGGGGCTGTGCAGAGCCCAGTGTTGTTGGCTCAGTCTTCCTTGTGTGTGTTGAGTTGAGGACCCTCAGCTTCCTGTGTCCATGACAGAATTTTGAGCATACAGGAAGCCAAGCAGTGGCCGCAGAGCCTGTTTCCTTTATCTGTTAGAGCTCTTTTAATCTTCTGAAACTAAAAGACTTGAGAGCAGCCCTGCAGAGAAGGATTTGGGGGTGCTGGGGGTGAGAAGCTGGAGCTGAGCTGGCACCGTGTGCTCGCAGCCCAGAAGCCAATGTCCTCCTGGACTGCATCCCCAGCAGCGTGGGCAGCAGGGTGAGGGAGGGGATCCTGCCCCTCTGCTGCGCTCTGGGGAGACCCCCCTGCAGTGCTGGGGC
>VZZY01024618.1:560294-601985 GCA_013400335.1 Eurystomus gularis | reverse complement strand
CGGAGGCGGCGCGGCGGGAGCTGCAGGCGGTCGTGCGGCCCCTGAGGGAGCCCGGCTACCGGGAGGCGCTGAGGAGGAAGGTGGAGAGGGCGAGGAAGAGGAGGCTGCGTCTGCAGCGGAGGAAGCAAGAAGCCAAGGCGGCCAAGGAGGAGGCGGCGGCCCGGGCTGCCGAGAGAGAGGCCAAGATCGACCAGTGGAGGGCCAAGTGCATCCAGGAGGTGGAGGAGAAGAACCGGGTATGGCTCTGAGCGGTCTGATCCTACCTGCCCCAGGTGCAGCATGGCCTCCTGAGCACTCTGTGCGTCCCTCTGGGGCACAGGGCAGTGTGGTGGAGCTAGAGGACACCTGCTGGTAACGGGCTTGGTGTGGGCTGTGTCTGCCTGGTGCCTGGCTTTGGCCTGTGACCTTCAGTAGGTGCCGCCTGGGTGCTATATGGGTTTAGCTTACATGGAGATACTCTCTTTCTGAGGCCCTCGGCCCTGCTTCTTCCTTAGAAGCCGTGGTGGGCATCTCAGCTTTGGCACTCATGTCCTAGGCCTTGGCAGTTGGGGTTTAAGTGGTTTATGAACTCTCAGTTCTATGTGGAGGTCTTCCTTTCTGATCCAGAGCAGTTGGCCTTCTGCACGCTGCTCACAGCTACCCGTGGCAGTCAGTGCCATTTCAGTAACCTTAAGCCTTGCCTACTTTACAAGGCTTTGTCCTTGTAAAGCTGCTTGTGTGCAAGCTTTTCAGTCTCACTGGGCAGTGAAATGTCTCCAAAGCCAAAAAACCTAAACAGCCCTTAAATTACTATTGCTGGGTGTGCTGTGGAATCACAGAATGGTTTGGGTTGGAAAGGACCTTAAGCATCATCTGGTCCAACCCCCCTGCTCTGGGCAGGGACACCTCCCACTAGAGCAAGTTGCTCAAAGCCCCATCCAGCGTAGACACCTTTGTGTTGCATGTTGCCTGAAGATCTGCCCTTCTGCTGGTGCTTGGCCTGCCGCTGGTGTGGTACGGAGCAGATGCTGGGAAAGGTTTTGTGCTCAGTCTGCGGCATGGTAATTATCTTTAATTGCTGAGCTGTAGAATCAGGATGGTTTATTGCTAATTTTTTTCCTAACATTTGTGGTTAAAGGTTATCAGGCTTTATGAAGCCATTAGCCACTTTGTCCAAATTTAGGAGTTGCTTAGCATTCTTTTTTTGTTTCCTGAAGCCTGTCATGTTTTGTTTTTTTCACAGAAAGGCAGACTGGATCGTTTGTAATGTGTTCCTAGGAAGTTACTCTGATCTCTAGTGCTTTGCTAATCTTTCTGAACGTGCCATTTCATTCTCGTCTGAGATACTTCACACATTGTGCCTGGTGGTGTTTTCTTTCTTTCACAGGAACGAGAACTTAAGGCTGCTGCAGATAGTGTCTTATCTGAAGTACGGAAGAAACAAGCAGACACAAAGAGGATGGTGGACATCCTGCATGCGCTGGAAAAGCTTCGGAAACTCAGAAAAGAGGCCGCTGGCAGGAAAGGTTAATTACAAGATTTTTACCAAATTTTTTTAATTGTGCACACAGGAAGTAAGATGATGTGTGTGCCCTGTGCTGGCTATAAAGGTGCAGCTTGAAAAAGCTGTTTATTAGTGATTGTAATTAACATTGTTATGCAAGGATACAGCGGCTGTGTTCCTACGTTTCCAAGCTCTTTCTTGGTAGAAGAATTACTCTAGTAAGATGGTTGTTAGCACAGTTAAGCTCCTGTTCCTCTGAGATTTGCTAGCTCCTCTCTCAAGTCTGATAACAGAGCCTCTTTTGAATTTGAGCATTTAAAATTAATTCTCTTTCTGTTTAGGTGTTTGTCCACCCCCCTCAGCAGACGAGGCATTTGAAACTCAGGTGGAGAGTCTCAAAACGTTGCTCAAAAATCGCACAGAGCTGTATGAAGCTGAGGAGAGAGCCTTAAGAGTTATGTTGGAGGGTGAACAGGAGGAGGAAAGGAAGAGAGAAATGGAAAAGAAGCAGAAGAAGGAAAGGGAAAAACTGCTACAGCAGAAACTCGAAATTGATTCCAAGCTGTTTGGGGATCCAGGTAAATTCTGCACGCCCTATTTTACGGTATCTTTCCATGCCACACTCGTGTCTCCTAGACACAGGGTCTCACATGCAGACAGAAAAATAGTTGAGGAAGAAATAATCAACTGGAGTAATTTATGGTGTGAGGAGAGGGTGGGATAAATGCAGTGTGCTGTTAACACGTGTGATGTAAGAAGAGCTGTGCAGCTCCATCTCAAGCCCATTTTGTAATGTTTTGTAAGAAGAGGTTGTAGATTAAGCTGAAATGAGAATAAACAGAATAAACTGAAGACTTCCAGCACCCAACAGACGCTTTAATCTAGTGACTGGGTAAATGCAACTCAGGTAGTCTGTAAAGATTCAGTGCCCGTATGTTCCCCATGCTCAGGGGATGGAGGCAGGAAAGTTGAGTTCGTCTGGACTTGTCACCAAGAGCTCTGGTGAGGATGAGGAGCCGTGCAAAACGCGGCATCACAGAATCATTTAGATCGGAAAAGATCATCACTTGTAAATAGTCCTTAGTATATTACACAGGGAAGCGTGTTAGATCTGGGGAGCAGCAAATGAGCTGGTAAATTCGGGGCTTCTAGGAGTTATAGAGTGGAAGGTCTCTCTGGAGATGATTGAACAATTATTGAATGATTATTGAACGATTTCTGTTTGTGTTTTAACAGATGAATTTCCTCTAGCCCACCTACTGCAGCCCTTCCGAGACTATTACTTACAAGCCGAGCATTCTGTAGCAGCTCTAATCCAGATCAGGTAAAACCAAACAAAAGCCTTTATTTTATTACCAGAGATGACAAGTATTTGTTGCGGTTGTAAAATTCTGGTCCCTTTTGGTTCGTTAACTTCCAAATACGGTTATGCAATGCCTTGCCCTGTTTTTTCTCAGCTAAGGATCAAGCTTCATGGAGTCGTACCCAGCAGATGCCCCCGTGAGGCAGAGTGTGCTTCCACATTCGATTTCACAGAGCAGCACGTACAATTTTCACATTTCTGTTTTAAAAACCAACTTTCTGGGTACAATCGATTGCGTTTTATGTATTGACCAGTATGGAACAATCCCTCTGTGGGTATATAACAAATGTTCTGCCCGGTTCTCCCCTCAAGCAACTCTCTTCTCTGTTAAAGGCACGAATGGGACCAGTACTTGGTGCCGGCTGATCACCCTGAAGGCAGCAGCATCCCGCCAGGATGGGTTCTTCCGAGTCTCCCCACAAATGACACTTGGGCCACTGCTGTCAGATAATTTGGTAATAAACTATTTTAACGTTGGGAGAAATGTTTCATTATAGTTGCGTGTAAATATGAGGGGGTCCGAAGGGGAAGCCTCATCCTCTGGTCCAGTAGCCAGGTACTGGGATGTCTTGAAGGAAAGCCTAAGAACTGGTTTTGCCCTCTGAGTCTGCTGGGAAATGCCTGAGCGAGCGCAGAGCTGCCAGGCCTCACGTGGTGTGGAGTTGCCATCCCACTGCGAGTTTCTGTTAACGAATCTCTGTCTTAATAAAGAAATGTTGCCAACGAGGGCATTTGTGCCAGCATTAACATCCTATTTTTAGCGGCTTTTATCTTTATAAACCTAAACCCAGATGAGGAAATCTCCAGAAATACAGAAGTTTTAAAAAATAAAAAAGGAGATCATGAGTAAACATGTTTGTCTTCTTAAACGAAGCATGTCAAGCATCACTGTCAAAACAGTTCCTGTATTTTTGTGTGTAGAAATGGACCTATTGCAAGTTTAAACAAATTCTAAGACAGGGTTTTTCGGGGTTAATTAAAGCGGCTGTTGACATTGTACTTTTGTGGACTAAAACTGGTATCGCAGCACGGAAAAAATGCCCAGTGGTGGTGAAATAGGTCAGACAGCTGGGTGAATATATAGAAATGTGATGAATAAGCCTGCTGGAAAAAAAAACAACAATAAAATCTGAAGTCTAACCTACTGCAGTTGGTTTTGCCTATATAGCTATTTTTATATGGGGGCAGATTATGTGTATAATATTTGATTAAAAACTGCAGCTCTATTTTGTAAGCTGTTTTTGTACAGAATAAACAGTAAAAATGGAATTTTTTTTTCGTTTGAAGCGTTTTTACTCCGAGGGAGAGATTTGTTCTAGTGCTTGGCATCAAATACGACTCCGATGTGGAGAGAATTGCTGGCAAAAGGTTTGTGTGAAGGAACTTCTCCCTCCTGCAAGGTGACAGAGGCATCTGATTTTAAAGCCTTCCATGTTCATGGACAGTTGGCTTGGAACAGCTGTGGGCTGAGTGGGTTTGGGGCTCTGCTGGTCTGCGCAGGATGTTGTGGCACCTTCCCAGAGCTGCCGTTGTTATTCTTGCTTAGCCTGTATGTGTGGGGATGGATTTAATCGCTCCGATTCCCCAGCTCCTTGCATCGCAACACCATGTAATTCATGGAGCAGGCAACGTGGAATTGCCTGAATTCCGTGCGTGGGCCTTATCTGTCGTGTTAATAGTTTCTCAGCTGAAGCTTTGCGTTGATGCGTAAGCACACAAATGAGTAATTTTTGGTAGTTAGAATTAATCTGCGTGCAGAAACTTGCCCTTCTTGCTCATGTGTATATCGTGTACCTCTAGCACCCCAAAATACTGGTTACAGTGAAGTCCTCTGGAGATGGGGCTTCAGATTTGCATCTCCATGCCTCCTCCCATCCCTACTGGCACTTCCAGCATCTCCTTACTCCAACGCCTATGGCTGGGTCAGGTCTTGGAGGGGTCAGATAAGAAAACTAAAGTTCAAATAGCATAAAAACAATGCCAGAAACAACACTTTCCACTCAGGGAGCTTAGTGACCGACGGATGCTCAGCGTAAATAGGCTCCTTATCCTGTCAGCGCATCTGACGGGACAGGCGAGCCGCTTAAGCTACGATAATCTTAATGCTATCCGAGTGCGACGCTTGTCTGACGCTGCAGAAATGTCAAGGGCCGAGCAGTAGATAAGCAGGTGGGGCAGGAGCAGCCCTGTTCTCCGGGCGCTGCGAGGAGAGCTCCATGACTTCGCCTGACGGTAGGGATAACTTTGCATTGCTTATGAAAATCGGAGTTGGAAATGCTGGCAGATGATGGGTGTTTGAGTGTATTTCAATCCCTAGAGCTTTCTGTGGTTGGTTCCGTGTATTTGTTCTTGTCTAATGACATCTACGTTAAAACGTTTTAAATTTTTAGTGAGGGAGATGTTGAAGGCACAGATAGAAGAGGAATATTTTGGGTCTACACTCATAAAATACTTGGAGATGGGGTATTGATTCTTAAAACAACTTGTGTATTCAGATTTAAGATTCAAAGTTGTCCAAGTGTAGTATTTCCCACTATTTTTAAATTTAAAAAAAGCCCTAGTGGGAAGTGTCCCTGCCCATGGCAGGGGGGTTGGAACTAGATCATCTTTAAGGTTGCTTCCAACCCAAACCGTTCTATGATTCTAGCCCAAGGGAAAAGAGAGGTTGGCTCTTGAGTTTCCGTGGCTCATTTGCATCCTCTTTCTTCCCTGCTCCCAGGGCAGTCCGAGTTTCTCATGCTTTGAAGGCACATCCTCTTCCTGACAGGAATTTGTTCTCTGGCCAGCCTCTATCTTTGCTGTGAAAGCGCTGGCATGAGCTGGTGAGGTCAGAACCCTTGTGGGAGTTGCTTTCTGGGTGAAGCTGATGTTTACGCCTGACTATCTTTTATTCCTATCTAGTAGCGTTCTGTTTCGTTGTGTCTTCGGACACATTCACCATCCGTCTCCATCCTTTAAACCAGCATTTAAAACCAAGCATAAAGCCATCATAGGCGACGCACGGCCAGATACTCCTCCTTTGTACCGACAGCTTTTGGGAAGGGCTGATTTACACCGTGCTCTGCGAGGAGGATCCATCCCTCTTGCAGGCACGAGGAGCGAGACAAGGCTGGGGGGAGGCAGCCTCGCTTACGGATGTTTTTGCACGGTGTTTTTGTCAGCGCTGACGTGGGTTGTAACTTAGGCTGAGCCCTCTTAGGCCGGGGAGCAGATGGCCTGGCTTTACGCGGGCTCCCCACACGTTGCCCGTGTCGCATGTTAGCAGCAGAACACGTGCGGGAGCCACAAAGCTGGTTAGGGCTCTACAGCCCCGGGTATTACAGGCTGCTGGCGTAAGCAGGCGGGCGACGACTGGTAATTCTGGTAAGAGCAACCGAGTTGAACCCCGTGATTGCGCGAGTCGCTCTTCGTTTGCGGCTGGAAGCAGTTCGTTAGTCCTTTGCTAACATAAGAAATGACCTTGAAGGCCGTTTCCCTTTATAGACCCTTGTTTTTCCTTAAACAGGCAGCTGTTTCTTCCTCATACGCATTCATCTGCCTATTTTCTTTTTGCGGAGCGTTCATCCTCATTGTCACAGGAGCCATTTCTTTTTAAAAGGGAAAAAAAAATTGGTGAAAGCACTGAGGGGCGTCACACCGAGTTTGTCTTGGGGATGACTGCTGAGGACTTTGGAAGGAACAGGCACAGGTACCAGGACTGGGTGGAAGACTGACCATCAGCTCTTCCAGCTGGTGATACATAAAGGAAATGATTTTGTGTGCTGGGAAGCTGGGGACTTGAGGTTTCTTGCAGCAAGTAGTGACTTTTTTACTAAATTGAGACATTTATACAGAGCTGATGGCTACACTATTGCAGTAATATTTTTCATGCCACTATTCCCAGTTCATCAGAAATCTTTGTCTTGCTATTCCTGATTGAAAAAATGCCACCACACTCCCCGTCTACTCTCCCCCGGTGAGGCCACCTCTGGAGTATTGTGTCCAGTGCTGGGCTCCCCAGTTAAGAGAGACAAGGAACTACTGGAGAGAGTCCAGCAGAGGTTACAAAGATGCTGAGAGGACTGGAGCATCTCTGTGCCGAGGAAAGGCTGAGAGCCCTGGGGCTGCTGAGCTGGAGAAGAGAAGACTCAGAGGGGATCTGATCAATGCTGAGCAAGAGCTCAAGGGCAGGGGTCAAGAGGATGGGGCCAGACTCTTGTCAGTGGTGCCCAGTGACAGGACAAGGGGCAATGGGCACCAACTGGAACCCAGGAGGTTCCATCTGAGCAGGAGAAACTTGTTTGGTGTGAGGGTGTCAGAGCCTGGCCCAGGCTGCCCAGAGAGGTTGTGGAGTCTCCTTCTCTGGAGAGATTCCAAACGCGCCTGGGTGCAATCCTGGGCACCCTGCTCTGGGTGACCCTGCTTTAGCAAGGGGATTGGATGAGATGATCTCCAGAGGTCCCTTCCAACCCCTACCATTCTGTGAATAGATGGTTCTTAGAAGCTAATCTGGCCTTAAAATGGTTTGTTTGACATCCCTCTAACACTTGTCTGATGCACCAGCCTCCTTGTCTGGCTGTCGGGAAGCTGCTGCAGCGCTGGAGGGGATGGCCTCACCCCAGCTTCATCTGATGGTTTGGCTTAGCAGCACGTGGCCACATTCATTATCTCCTTCATCGTGGGTGCTCTTGGGTCATGCACAGAGAGGAGACCTGCAAGGTGTCCTCCTTGGCTGTGGTTTCTCCTCTGCAACTGGAAAAATCGCTCTCTCTGTCCCTGGCTTGAGAAAGGGAGCGTGTGGTGGACAGCAGAGGAAAAAGGAGAGGCAGGAGGAGGGACTGGAAACAGGGCATGCACGGAGGTGGAAATGGAGGAGAAAAATGCTCAGGATCTCTGCCAAATGAAGCTGTAAGCTTGGTCAGGTCCTGCTGGCTCAAGCTCAGAAGAGCAAAGGTTAGTTAAGAGGAATCTTCCCAGTATCAGTCATTAAGATTTTGCAGATGTGGGCACTGCACACAGCTGCTTTTACGTGGCTGGCAGCATCTCGGAGGGCTGCGTTGTTTTGAGCAGCATCAAGTGAAGTAGCTCATCTTCCTCTCCTTCCACCCAACTTCAAAGGTGCCAGTGCGCTGTATTTTATGGTTTTCTTTCATCCGTTCCTCCGGCAGTAAGAAACCAGGCAGCCACAATGAGCTACCTGGATGAAGTTCCCTTCCGGACAGCCACTTGCCTCAACAGGGATTCAGGAGGAGAAAACACTTTAATCACAGCTCCAACCATCGAGCTCCCCGACTGCGCTGACATCCTCATGAGCACCATGGTGAGTCGAGGTGGTTTGTGATGGGTGGGAGTGAGGAAGGGGTTGGTTTATTTTTTAATCCCATCCAAGGAGGAGAGTTGGGTCTTTCTGGGATAGGGCAACAGACTTCAGGCTCTGCTCTGGGATTGTGTTCTACTCTGTAATCGTCACCGTCTCATGTATTCATATTTATGAAATATTTTTAAGTAAATCTGAGAGATGTAAGCAGGCAACACTACCATATATATGATATGTATATATATACATATAAAAAATAGCCTATGGCACTTTGTGATCTTCCACATTGCTCTGTCCTAAACTGCTTTTGAATCTACAGCTACTGCTGTGAGAGCTTTGCCGCTGATTTTACACCCCAGCACCACAATTCAGAGGAGCTTTCTGTGCTCTGGCCCCCCACAATTGCATTGGTGGTGTGGAGCTGGCACTCCGGGTTTACGGGTGGGTCTAGCACAGTTCTGATCGAAGATGATTTCAGGAATATTTGGTGTGTTTAGCCTGAAGTAGTCTCAGCTGTAGATGTGGTTGGTGCACTTCACGGGGAAAGGTGATCTGGGAGATCCCAAACAGCTTCTGCTCGCTCCTGGTGATGGGTGAACCCCACATCTGGCTTTTTGCTAGCTCAGTCTTGCTCATCCCTTCACCTAAAAAGGACACATCCCAAATGCATAGAGCAGTCCTGAGGAGAAAGACTTGGGGGTGCTGGTTGACAAAATGCTCAACATGAGCCAACAATGCGCAAGTGCAGCCCAGAAAGTCCCCCCTGTATCCTGGGCTGCATCAAAAGTGTGGGCAGCAGGTCAAGGGAGAGGATTCTCTGCCTCTACTCCACTCTGGGGACACCCCACCTGGAATACTGCATCCAGCTCTGGAGCCTCCAGTACAAGAGGGACATGGACCTGTTGGAGCAGGTCCAGAGGAGGCCACAAAGATGATCTAAGAGCTGGAGCTCTTCTCCTACAAGGACAGGCTGAGAGAGTTGAAGTTGTTCAACCTGGAGAAGAGAAGGCTCCAGGGAAACCTTATTGTGGCCTTCCAGTATCTGAAGGGGGCCTAGAAGAAAGCTGGGGAGGGACTTTTTACAAGGGCTTGTAGTGATAGGACAAGCAGTAACGGGTTCAAACAGGAAGAGAGGAGATTTAGATTAGGAATTAGGAAGAAGTTTCTCATTCTGAGAGTGGTGAGACACTGGCACAGGTTGCCCAGGGAGGTTGTGGATGCCCCAACATTGGATGTGTTCAAGGCCAGGTTGGACAGGACCTTGACCAACCTGGTCTAGTTGAATATGTCCCTGCCTATGGCGCGAGGGTTGGAACCCAAACCATTCTATGATTCTAAATCTGCAAGATGTGTTTAACATGAGCCATGTTGTTAATTTTAAGCAATTTCTCCAAAGGAAATTGGAACGCACACATTTTTTGCCACCTGAGTAAAGGCAGGTGACGCTCTGCATCCCCATGGACCAGCTGAGGTGATCCACCACCCCATCCTATCCCACAAAAACGCCAGTCCCAGGTTTCTCCCTTGTTGGGGACACATCGGTGCTCTCCACCGAGGCTGAGTGATTGCCCTGGTGGCCCAGGCTGCTCCTTGTCGAGGCACGTGGTGGTGTTTTCCTGGAGGAGGCTGGTTTGGGTCCACTGCTGACAAGTGGCAGGGAGCAGTAAAAACAGCATTCCTGGGCTGTGAATGTACTCGCCTGCCCGTCCCGAGGAGACCTTGTTTGGAGAGTTCTGGGACCGGCAGGGCTGGTTTGTTCCAGGAAAACCCTCAGATTTCAGTCTCAAACACGTTTATATTTTAAGCCAGACTATGTGGAAATGATGACTCTGTTCGGGGACTGTCTGAGCCCCGGCGCCACTGGAGGTTCCTGTGGCTGGTCCTGCCGCTGCCCAAGGTGGCATCTATCCCCTTGGTGGCTTCTGCACCCCGGAACCCAAGGTGGCTCTGCCACATGCACCTGAAGGGTGCTGTCCCCTTCCACAGCAGCCAAACTGACACAAAAACCTCCAAGCAGAAGATACCTCTCAAGATACAACTCAAAGTAGTAGTAACTTCATAGCCAGGGTTTTTTCAAGTACAAATATGGGGACTTCTTGTAGGGATCATAGAATTGTTCTAGTTGGAAGAGACCTTTAAGATCGAGTCCAACCATTATCCAAGCACTGCCAGGTTGCCACTAAACCATGTCCCTCAGCACCACATTTTTTGAAACCCTTCCAGGGATGGGGACTCCACCACTGCCCTGGGCAGCCTGGGCCAGGCCTTGACAACCCTTTCAGGGACAAAATTGTTCCTAATATCCAACCTGAACATCTCCTGGCACAACTTGAGGCTGTTTCCTCTGGTCCTGTTGCATGTTCCCTGAGAGAAAGAGCCCGCCCCCCTCCTGGCTCCAGCCTCCTTTCAGGGAGTTGTGGAGAGCCAGAAGGTCTCCCCTGAGCCTTCTTTTCTCCAGGCTCAACACCCCCAGGTCCCTCAGCCACTCCTCACCAGACTCATGCTCTGGACCCTTCCCCAGCTTTGATGTCCTTCTCTGGACACACTCCAGCCCCTCAATGTCCTTCTTGGAGTGAGGGGCCCAAAACAACCCAGGATTCAAGGTGCGGCCTCCCCTGTTCGAGTACAGGGGGATGATCACATCAGGGGCTGAGGCTGGCACTGACCAGTCCTAAAGCCCTGTGCCTGCTGCCAGCCCTGATGCTCAGGGAAGTAGGAGCCAATACGGGAAGGATGCAGCCCTTAAGGTGCCCTCATGAAGCACATGGTTCGCGTTATGCCACCTGGTCTGGTTTGTGATGCCCTCACCAGCTTCTTCTCTTCCGCAGCACGACTTCTCACTGGAAAGAAAAGTGCTTTACTGGGTCGAGGTGGCCTCTCAGCAGCAAACCTCCCGCCACCGGGTCACCTCCGAAGTCATCCCCACGGCTCCACCGTGCTGGCTGCTGCTGGTGGACCCCAGCGACAGCTCGGGGAGCAGAGCGCGGGACGGGGCTGTGCGGCGCTGTGTCAGCCTGAGCGCTGCCGACGACAGCTACGGGCACAGCAAGGGCAGAGCCGCCTTGTCCGACACCGAGAGCGAGACCTGGCACTCCGAGGAGGATGAGTACTCGGAGGATGATGAGTACTCCTCGACCTCCTGGGAAGAGAACGACAAGGATGAAAAGGGTTCCAGGAGGAGAGGCGCTGGGAGAGGTGTGGCTCCGCATCCCAGCTTTTACCGGAATCGACCAAAGACATCGCCTGGCTCGCTGGAGCCCTCGCCGGAGAACAGTGGCCGCAACCCCACCAGCCCGGACCCGAGCAAGCAGAGAAGATCCATGGTAATATTTAACAACATGAAGAACGAGCTGGAAGCGGCAAGGAGGAAGCTGGCGGCTTTGGTGCATCCTTTGAACCGATCCGCCACAGAGAGCAGAGATGTCCCAGTGCCACGGCCGCTCCCCCCGCGCCCCCACACCAGCCGCAGCGTCAAATACGGGCCAGCCCCGGACGTGTCCCACCTGGGGACCTTGGTGCCAGCTCCTCCGTCCAGGACCACGCCGATGCCCCCCATCAAACGGCACAAGCCCACGGTGCCGGTGAGGTTTTTTCTTCTGGTAGCTTGTTGCTGAGACAGGAGGGAGGTGGGGGCATCAAATCGGTCCTGTTTGCTGGGTCTGGCCAGCGAAATGGAACCAAAATGGAGCTTGGGAACACTGAGCACATGAGAAATTGCTGATGAGTTTTCGTAAGAAGTGAAGAAAGGGGATTTTTTGTTAGGGTCTAAAGGCAAGCTTCCTGGGAGGACATTCCTAAGTAAAACATCCCTGTTATTCCTGACAAGCAAGGCATCTTATTTGGTTTTCAATTGGAACACTTAAAAAAACAAGTGAAGTAAGATTTTTTCCCCTCTTTCCTCTCAATTTTTCTCCCTCTAACAGATCTAAACAGGGTTTATGGGGAAATGGCCCTTACGGCCATCACAGCTGCTCCTCCTGGCAGCCCCAGAAGAGAAGTGAGGGCTTGAACGGAGACCAAGCTGAGCTGTTCCTGTGTCCCCTTTGCCCTGGGTCTCCCTCATTACCTGTCCCCGTGCTCGCTGTCCTCTTTCACCCTGTTTTATAGCTGGGAAAGGCCACTTCACCTGACTCCTCTTGCAATGTTGGCGTCCTTCTCTGTGGCAATGGCTGTCTGTCTTTTCTTAAAAGTAGGAAAATTTGGACTTTGTAGTCCTACTAGAAATACAGACCATCTAATGCTAGAGACAGTGACGTGAAGTGATGGAGCAAATATTGATTTGTCACCTTAAAGCTGTGTTTTTTAAGAAATCACATCTCATCCAGCTACTGGAGAGATTCAGGAGATGAGTTCCTGAAAACCTGCAGTTAAAACCATCGGACACATGAAATGCTGGATTATTTTTATGTAGTTGCATTAGATGTAGGGTAACTAAGGAAAGATTAAATGCGTGTGTGTGTGTTTATCGCCCTCCCTGCTCGGCTGCTGTTCCACAAGCATCCTGCTGAGCGCTTGAAGCCTCAACCCCAGGCAGGCATGTGCATGTGCAGGGTCATTTCTGGAGGTGGCTTTGTGACAGAAACCTAAATCCATCTGATAAACGTCCCGGGCATAAATGGGGCATCAGGAGAGTGTCCTCCTGCCCGGGCTGCTGTCTGCAGGCAGCGCCGCCTCTTGCTTGGCCGTCAGGGACAAGCGTGGCATCTGTTGCTGGAGGGATGACCAGGATTCCCAGGGAAAGGAAGGAGCTTTTGCTCGCTTTGCCCCATGAACCCTCCTGAGCGCTGCTGTCTCTGATCTGTATCTGTAGCTGAGCCTGGATTTAATTAAGTCCAGTCTCCTTTGATGCCCAAGGGGGTTTGTTCCATCTTTGGGAATTTTCCTCTTCTGGAGAGAGCGTTCAAAAGCGTCTCTTCAGCCTGGGTTGTTTAATATCATGAGCTGGAGCAAGGAGACCATCTGCTGTTCTGTTTCTTGCAGTCCCTCAGCCCCTACGCCTGCCTCCCCCCTGCCTCCACGCCTGCGCGACCTCTCAGTTCCCACCGATCCCAGCCGGATTCGGCAGCTGACCTGCTCTCAGCGCTGAGCCAAGAGGAGCGAGACCTCATTGAGCCCGTTATAGCCTTGGGCTACCCTACCCGCAAAGCCATCCTCACCCTCCAGAAGACGGGAAGGCAAAGCTTAAGTCAGGTTGGTGGAGCTGGCACGGCGCTGTGGAAAGCTTTTGCTAAAGAAAAACTTGGTTTTCCTGGAGAAAGGGGTGGCTGTCTTCCTTAGGGTGGACTTCTGGTGGTCTTGGGCTTCCCACTTTGGTATCGGTCCTCAGCTGACAGGGTTTTCCATGAGATCACACGTTTGCTGTAATAAAATAGCAATGAGTTGCCCTCAGCTTTTCAGCGAGTAACAACGGCCGGGTAACGTTATCTGTTCCATCTGCTGTATGGAGCGTGGTGTCCTTTTGAAGTACAAATTTTGCCCCCGTATATGGAAACTTTTTGCACATCATTTTTCCTCGGCTGTTAGATTCGTATGATTATTGCCATGGCTCATCCTGTCGGAGCGGGACTGTACGAATACCTCAGAGATTTGTCTGGGCTCTCTCCAAAACACAAGCTCCCCGTGTTGGAGCAACCAGGGAGTCCATGTGAGCGTTGCAGCTGTGTCCCAGAGCTCTTTTCCTGAGGAACCCTCTCTAATAACCTGGGATTTATTGGCAATAGTTAACATACAACCTCTTCCTACTCCTGGTGTCTGAGTACCTCACAGCCCGCTGTGCTGCATCCCGATCCCTGAGGTCTCTGCTGGTCCACACGAACCTTGCGTGCTCCAGGTGGGCTTGGAGCATCCATGGCGTGAGGGATGCTGCTGACTCTGGCTTGGCAAGTTTGGAGCTGGACCTTCCCATCCCAGAGGAGGATTAATAGGGTTCAGTTATTCAGGTAGCTCTGGCAGAGAGAGAAGGGACTTCCTCACAGCTTAGCAAGAGGGGTGTCCACTGGGCTGGCATTCCAGGGAGTAGGAGCAGACCCCAGGCAGAGGTGTGAGCAGGCACAGCACCGAGCAGCCGCTGTCAGGTGCCAGTGTCCTTCCTGTGCTCCCGGGGAGCTGCCTGTGCTGCGTGGGCCAGCTCTTACCCATCTGGTCGGTGCACGAAGCTGCTCTGAGGCTGAGTCATTCTGCAGCTTCTGGCTCCTTCCTGAGTCACCCCCGGCTGGACCAGCCTCCCCAGACCCTCGCTGGTGTTTCAGGCAAGCATCGCTGCAAGCCGAGGGAGGAAGGGAAGCTTTAGTTCTTCGATTCGTAAAGGTTTCATCGAGGCAGAGGGAGATGGGCAGAGCCCAGCCGACGTTCTTTGCATGCAAGGATGTCTTGTAGCAACTGCGGTCTCAAGGAACAGTGCATCTTGGTAAGGATGGAAATAGGTGCAGCCTGCTCCCATCTGTGTAAACGCAGGGAATTCTGTCCTCTTGGAGAGGTGATTAAAGCACCAAAATACAAGGTCTGCCTTATATCCTGTGCCTCCTTCACCAGCAGTTCCCCATCTTTCCCATTTATGCCCAAGATAAAGCACCAAGCCTAGCCCTTCGTGCGTCTCTTACAAGTACAGAATAACCAAATTAGGTTAAACCTTCGTGGAAAATTCTTTCAACTCAAGTTAAAAACAAGAGCTGTGGGTGCTCTTCATTGCTCGCTGGTGTCACGCGGGGTTTCTGTGTGATGATGACAGCTTCAGCCGTGAAGATTGATTGTGGTACCAGATGGTAGACAAAAACTGCTCCATTTCTTTGCGGTGTCAAGTCAAACTGGCAGAGCCCACCCTGGTGGAGAAGGCAAGTCTGCTGCCTTGTGGAGATGATGCCTTCTCAGTTTTGGTGGAAGAGCCTCTTTAAAAGGCTCAAGCAGGGTCAGTTGCCCCAACACACCAGAGGTTCATCATCTAGGATGTCACAGCCAAGGGCTAAACCAAAAATGCATCGTTGCATTTTGATTGATGGTCGTTCATCCATTAGAAATACATCATTGATCCCTGGAGCTCTCGATGTAGATGTGAGCTGAGACATGGCAGAGGGCTGCAGCTGGTCAGCATCCATCTCTCCAAACAGCTCTAAGTATGGAGTTCAGAGCATCAGGGTGTTCACCATGAGGGACATCCCACTGTGCCAGCCACCTTCTGGCCATGCACCAGTAGGGAGCCTCTTCCTATGGGCTCTTGGACTCTTGTGAAGTCAACAATACAGCAAAAGATATGCTCAGCTCTGCTTCCATAACGTGCTCCTGCCCCTTTCCACCTCCAAAAGAACTTCCGGTCTTACCCCAAGTGACAACACAGATCTTCAACGCTTCCTGCAAGCCTTGCATCAGGCATCCCCAGCAGCGGTTTGTGCATCTCTGTCTTGAACTCTGCTGCAAGGCTGGGGAGATGTTTATCCTGTTCCTCCACGATGAAATCCCCATTTGAGTCTTTAGTGGTGCTTGCTCATGGCTTTCTTCATGCTAGCAGCTTATCGTCTGTGGTCCAGGTGGGCCAGTGAAATGGTTGGTGGTAGGGCTTTGCTCTTCTTAAGCAGTTGTTGGAGCACCTGAAGCGGGGACCTCATGGGGATGGGCCTTTCTGATGGACATCAGATAAAAATCATTGAGTTGACAACACCAATTTCATGCTGAGCGTGAACAGGCTGCCAGGACTGTCTGTCTGCCCCATTTTCTATTTAATAAGCCACTCCTTAAGGCTGACATTTCTTAAAATCCTTACTCTGCTGGTCAGCCAAGCTAGATCAACTCAACATTTGAGGGATGTTTTTGGATTTTTTGTGTATTTTACAGTCTTTTACTGAATCCTTCTCCTTGGCTGCGGCCGTGCTGGGGAGGGTGGAGGTCTGTGCACTGGTGGAGCTGGGGAGATATGAATCAGCTTCTCCTTGGACGAAGAAGGCACGGCTTTGGGGAGACCCGTGGGATGGTTTTATTCCCCCTGCTATTCTATAGCTCATTTATTATTGTCTGTCCCATATGTTTTTGGACAGTGAATGATTCTTGTGGTATTTAAAAGATACCGCTGGGAATGGTGCTGTCAGCACTCCAAGAACAACGAGGAGAGCCAAAAATAACTGTTTACTTTCAGTAATGACAGCACACGGGTCTCCCCTGGGGTGGGTTTTGTGCTTGGACCCTGGAGTGAACCTGCGGGTGCCTGAACCTCAGCACATCAAAGGGATGCTGGGTCAGCCGAGGGTAGACATCTCACCGGGACAGGCTCTGCTTCACCCCGCAGCCTGGAGGCCATCGCTTTGTGTCTCATATGGTTCAGATGTTTGATTCGCTCCTCGTCCTCCCTCCTCCTTGTTCCTCTTTCCACCCTGGGAGGGTGGGGGGGGCCGAGATGTTGTCTTCTGGTGGGAGTCCTGCTGGCGGACAGACTGCCCTGGCTTGAGCATCAGACAGGAGCTGACAGGATGGTGGTGGCCCCGGTCCTCCCAATGAGTGTGTCCCTGTGAGGTGGCAAGGTGGGCTCCTGAATGCACTTGCTCCCCATGTCTTTGAGGTTGGATTAACCCCAGTTGTCTCCTTCTGCAGTTCCTGAGCTACCTGGGTGCCTGTGACCGGCTGCTGAAGCAGGGCTATGAGGAAGGGCAGGTGGAGGAGGCCATGGAAATGTTCCAGTACTCGGAGAAGAAGGTCAGAGCCGTGCGGCAGAGCCCATCCCTTTGTGCTGCATCCTCCAGCTCACTTTTCCAGCAGGCTTCACACTCCCCTCCGCCTCCACCACCCCTCCCAACAAGTCAGACCCATTGCCCTGCAAGCATTCAGCCCATGCTCATGGCAGACCCTTGGGCCAGATCTCCATAAGGACCCCCCAGGGAAGGACACCTACTCCATCGCTCTCCTCCATCCATCCTGTCACCTCGCTGGGCAAGCACGGTGCTCACTCAGCCCCTGCACAGGGAATCCCCCACCCCGAGCCCACCAGCGCCGCTCGCTACCTCCCTCCCGGCTCCCCCTTTGCACTCACCCCCCAGGGAGAAGAACCATGGTGGCACACCATTGATCTCCATCATCAGTCTCCTTCTGGGGATAATGAAGAGCCTTGCGGGGGGGTAGAACTGGCTGAAATCGGGGCTGGTGGTGTTTGCCATGATGCTGGTGGCAGGTGGGATTGCCGGGCTCACCGCTCCTTAGGGCAGTGGCAGCGGGAGGGTGCCTGGGTCTTGGTGTCAGGCAGGGGGTTAATGATTGAGGACACGGCTCTGGGAGATGTTGTGGTGCTGGGGCCCAGCGTGAGCAAGGGGGGAAGCAGGACAAATTAATTCCAGCCTGCACTCACCGCCTCTCCACGGTCTCTTTGTAACGCAGGCAAACACTTGCATGGATTTCATATTAAATTTTACAAGTGAAGCTAGAAGCTGAGTTTATTAAATATTTCTTATTTTAACAGTTGATGTAAGGCACGCTTTTAAATGCTGGCAGTGGTATGTGTGTCCTCGCTGTGCTGTCGGCGTGCCCTTCAGCGGTAATCCAACCCGGCCAGGTCGTCTGGCGGCAGCCTCGTCACCCAACGCTCTTTCTGCTACAACGGTACAATAAATCCACCCTTAAAACCCCACGATAACATCACTCCTTTCTCTTCCTTCTTCCTCCAGGCAGCTGAATTCCTGCACTTGTTAGCTCAGTTTAACGATATGGGTTTCCAGCAAAATGAAATCAAAGAAGTTCTTTTGCTCTGTGGGAATCAGAGGGAGAAAGCGCTGGAAGAGCTTGTGATGAAAGCCCATTGAGCAGTGTCCTGGACCCCAGTCACAGCTTCCCCTCTCCACACCAGACCACCAAAAGACCCGGGTGGGCTCCCACACCCTTACCCTTCTGCTGCTCCATCCCCACCCCAAGCAGCATGGTGGAGGCACCAACCTTCAAAGCACCAGCTTGCTGTCTCCTACCGTTTTGTGGACATCCATCATAAGTGGGTTTGTCACTGCACTAAGGCAAAGGCTTTATAGCAGGAGTGTTTCTCTCCACCCACACATCTCCGCCCGCGACCATCTCAGCTCTTCAGATTAGATGCAGCAAGATCCAGACCGCCCTCGGCTTCGATTTTGCAAAACCCAGACCGCTGTTTTCTCCCCCCGTCTGGGGTGATGGGTGCTGTGCTTTCAACTCCAGTCACGTGCGGATTCTTGAAAGGTTATATAAATCAACAGAAGAAATTGTTCTCATAAAACTGAAGGCTTCTGCAGAAACGTTTGTTGGTCCTTGCTTGGGAAGAGTCTCGGATGACTTAGTTATGGTTGAATATTGTAATTGAAATCCAGCCCGATCACATTAGTTTCTTTTAAACCACAGACATGAGAAAAATAGACAATTCCATGAGGGTAAGGAAAGAAAAACAGGCCACCCTTGCTCTGGAAAGACATGAATTTTATCCACTGCAATGAAAAATCGCTTATACAAGGGTTTGTGCTTGGGGAAATGAGTGAAATCAGAACGGAGGGACAGGGAGCGGCTCGGCTGCCCTTGTGCTCTGCCCAAATCAGGAACGTTCAGGGGATGCTTCCCTAAACTATGGAGACAGTGGCTCCAAATGAAGTTAAGTACACGTCAGGACCAGGAAAATCCCCAGGATGCCCAGGGGAATTTTTATCTGTACCTGGAGGACAGAATGGGGGATTCAGATCACCTTGCGGGATGTGTCTCTCGGCTTGGCAGTGGAACCGTGGCCGGCATTTTAACACAGAAGTGTTTTATTTTCCTGTGAATTAGATACGGATGTAATTTCTTTGAGTAAAGCTGGTTGGAGGGATTCTTTGCGATGTATTTGTGTCTTTTCCTGTGAAAATACCAACTGGCACAACCTAGCAGAGAAGACCCGTCATTAGTTGCAGTAGTGCCGCGTTTCCATTGTATCCTTCCAAAGGATCTCCCGGCCCAGCGTACTGCCCTCGAGTCAAACCACCACGTCCCTTCTCCCTCTGTCTCTAGGTAGGTGCCAAGCCCCATCAGGAGGCTACAGCCTTCCAAGGCTGCCTTCATCCTTGCCCGGATACAACAAGGAAACTTGGCATCCAGGTTTTGGGGGACGTGAGCCATCCGTACCCAAGGATGCTTCATACCCGCTCTTCCTTAATGGCATTGAAAAGGAAAATGTGGCACCTTGTATGACCAAGGGAGATACTTGTGAGGAGCCCACAGGCTGCTCACGGAACTCCCAGTCCCGTTTTTCCTCCAGCTTTCCCTTGGTTATACAAGCTTTTTTATTTTTGATACGGCCCTTATAAGGCAAGTCCATTCTACAGGCAGCTTTTCCTTACGTTCATCCTTGCCAAGATGATGTCACCTCGAAAAAGAAACTTGCAGAAGGTTACACTGTGATTAGATAGATCCCTTTGCCTCGAGCTGTAATCTTCGGCAGAGTAAACACCGCGAAGGCTGGAATGGGAAGAGAACGGTGCTGTGCCGGTGCCCGTAACGCGTGGCTCTGAGGGCTGAACGCCGATGGAGTGAAGCCCGTTGGCAGCATCGTGTCCTCTCGCTGTGCCCAGGCTGCACAGCCTCTCGCTCTCCTCAGACATTTCCTTGGTCCTGGCTCATCAGGTTTTTTCCCCGTGCTTGCAGAGGTAAGAACTGTATCTTTTCTCCTCCCTGTGCACCTAGAATTATCTCCTGTTACTTTCTGTGTTACGGTATCGATGATCTTAAAGGTCTTTTCCAACCTAGATGACTCTGTGGTTCATCTGGATTGATGGGTGCAAGAAATTACTCCTCTTAGAGCGTCCACTCCGCAGTGCCTGCCAAGACCCGCTCTTGCCCTCAAGTGCTACACTTTAAAGCTTTAAACCTTTTGCATTTTGTTGGCAAATATCTTTGTAAACCCCGGAACTGTCAAAAAACCAGCATGTGAACGTGTGGGGAGAGGTTGTGTCTCTTGGTGGTTTCGGAGCTGGAGGGAAGAGCCTGCCAAGTTCAGCTGTCCCAGGGTAGCCACAGGAGCCCATCATAAACATTTTAGCAAAAGAATTATTTTATTTTAATGGAGGGTTTAAGTTGTTTGTTCAGCTTAAAATGGTTTTAAAGCAGCATGCTTCCATCTGAACAGGAGGAAAAATGTCTTTGGTGTGAGGGTGTCTGAGCCTGGCCCAGGCTGCCCAGAGAGGTTGTGGAGTCTCCTCTGGAGAGATTCCAAACCTGCCTGGACGCCATCCTGGGCACCCTGCTCTGGGTGAGCTGCTGGAGCAGGGGGGTTGGATGAGATGATCTCCAGAGGTCCCTTCCAACCCCCACCACACTGGGATTCTGTGATGTGCTGCTTTCAGTTAGGAGAAGACAGCGTGAAATCTTAATTGGCTTCATCTAGGAAGGGAGCAAGGATTTGACTTGATGGGCTTTCTACTAACAGTCCCTCCAAGGACAGTAACACCACTCAGCTAAAGCTGCAGCATGGTGCAGAGCTGGGTGAGGTCCACCAGTGTCCCCTGCCTCCCCCGTGCCACCATTAGACCTGCACCTCCACCAGCTGTGGTCCCCACCCCAGCGGTGCCAGCGGGGTGGTGGCCTGGCCGGGTGGCAGAGGGCAGATGGGGACAAGACACACTGAGCAGGTTTTGATCCGGCCGTGGATGTGAGCTCGGGTTTTCGGGTTTGTTTTGGTTGGTGGTTGTGTTGTGTGTGGTTTTTTTCTCAAATGCGGGAACTGTTTCGAAAACGCTGAGAACTTGGCGAGGGCCAGCAAGCGGAGGTATTTGAGGCATCCCAGCTGGTATTCCCTTCCGCTCCGTCCCAGCCAGGACGGCCCGGGCAGCCCGGAGCCTGCCCCATGCACAGGAACCAGCTGAACCATGGTCTGGGTTTGCTCCTGTCCCGGTCCCCACGGGTCTCCCAGCAGCACTGCCGTTGCAGTGAGGAGCTCTGCCTTCCCCAACCATCCCCAGAGCTGGTGTTGAGGGCTAACAACCTTCCGTTCCTGGGGTGGTCTCTCAGGAGAATGGCTCATCTGGTTATGGAGCTCTGTTGATGGAGAAGATCTCTGCAAGCCCGGCATTGCCACGCAACGGTGGTGCTCTCTCCCTTCCCTTTTTGCACCCACTGTATTTTCAAGGTTTGCCATGTCCTTAAAGACCCTGTCTTGGCTCAAATGAGCCTCAAGATGAACACCAGTGCTCACCACCACTTTGGGTCTGTGCTGGGGACTGGCAGGCAAACCTGGAGGAGATGATAGCTGGCTAATGCACTTGGTGGGGTGATGGATGGTTCCCAGGTCCCGGAAGCCCCTCAATGCATTAAGCACATGATGCCCAGGAGCTATTTTCCTTCTCCTCCCCATCTCCCCTCCTCCTCCCAGGACCTGGCTGTGGCCGTGGAGCTCTCCCCGGGGAGCGCGGGTTGTGTGGGAACCGCGCGCCCACGTACGGCTCCGAAACGGAGCCGCAGCTGAAAAAGCATTCAGCGGGCAGGGCGAGCCTTGACGTGGATCCCTGTTAGGAGGTGTTTTCCTTCAGGAGAGGGAAAACAAACCCCAAAACCCAAGAGTAATGAAAAACACAGGGGTTCTTTATAGCTTTCTTTTTAATTCCAGGATATAATGAATGATTTCCCGTTGGAGCAGGGAGGAGGTGGGATGCTGCACACCTTCCAGGTGTGGTCTGAATAAATAAAACCCGCGTCTGCATCTCTTTGGTGTCTGTCCTCCGCAGAGGGCACGGGGCGCTGCACGCGGTGGGCTCATGAGCCCATATCTGGTAGGACTTTGCAAACAGCCCATGTGGAGCAGGCAGCAGCTGTCTGCAGCCCCTTCCCTCTGGCAGGGTCTAGTGTCACCTCCAAGGTCCAACATGACACATCCTTGGGCCTGAGCACAGCTCCATGGAGGAGGAGAGGAGCCCAGAGGAGCGGCGGATGCAGAGCCGAGGCCATGTGCAAGGAGAGCATCCCGACGTGGGATGGGGGGCCACCTATGTCGCGATGTCGTGGTCACGCCTCGGCAGCCGCAGAAGGAAGGTCTGGAGGGAGCCGCTGCGTGGGAAACCTGCCCGCTCCTTCTTGAACTTCCAGGTCTCCTCTTCCACGGAGTAGAGGAGTGTCAGCATCTTGTTGACAGTGTAGACGGTGTCACCCCTGATGATGGCGGTGAAGAGGGCTCCTTTGCTGTTCAGGAACTGCCCGGGCAGAGAGGTCCACTGCCGCGATGTCAGGTTGAAGCAGTCGATGACGCAACGCAAGAAGTCATCCGAGGGGCCATTGCGCATGACATAGAGGTTGTCACGGTGGGCCACCATGCAGTGTCCATAGCTCTGGTGCCGCTTGAGCTCAGTGACAGGAAGCCACACGTCTTGCTGGGTCTCATACTCATAGATAACAGTGGTGTCCAGTGGCTTCCACAGGCAAACGAAGATCTGCCCCATGGCTTGGGCACAGGGTGCCGCTGTGCTCGGCTGTGGCAGGTCAGAGACGAATGTCCAGGTGTTGGAGGCCACATCGTACCTCTCCACGGACTTCAGCGAGATCTTCTCATACTCCCCACCGATGGCATAGAGGTAGCCCTCATGGCCCACCAGCCTGACATCGTAGCGCAGCTGATGAGGGCTGGGGAACTCGCTCCAGGCGTTGGCATCAGCATCGTAGCAGAAGCTGCTCTCCACTACCTGCTTGCTGGCCCCGTAGACGCCACCTACAATGTAGATCTTATTATCCATGGTCGCCATGCCAGCTAGGAACGTGCTGGCACTCAGCGGCAGGCAGGAGAGGGTCCTCCACGTGTTGGTCTCCTCATCCAGGTAGCAGATAGTCCTGGAGAGGTCCTCTAGGAACTCAAAGGTGGGTGTGTGGGCTCCTACTGCCACAAAGGTGCTGGGCAGGAGGGTCTCCACGTAGGCCAGCAGGTCATCGGAGAGGCAGTCCAGGTACTCCTCCAGCTCAGCATAGTTGTCCCTGATGTAGAGCGCGGCACAGTGGAAGAGGTCCAGGAGACCGAATATGGCAGCAGCTTGGTAGAGCAGGATGCAGTTGTCGGAGTTGATGGAGTTGATCAGGTACTTGGCCAAGGGCTTCACCTGCAGGAAGGCAGCACACTCGACCGCCTGGAAGGTCTCCTCACTGCCAAGGACGGGCCTCTCACCCGCCAGCACCCGCAGCATGGCGAGGAACCCGGCCGCGCTCAGCTCCCCCAGCCCCATCTCCTCCTGCGTGCTCTCCTTCATGCCCGAGCGGAAGAGGGCACGGAAGTACTCGCTGCTCTCCACCAGCAAGGTCTTCTCCACCCAGAACGGCTGCTCCTCCACCCAGATACACACCTGCTCTGGGGGCCCTGCCCGGGAGCCTTCCTCCTCCGGGGTCATCCTCGCTCAGGCCTTGGGGGGCCACCCCCAGTGCCCCTCTGAGCCGTGTCCGGCGCAGCCCCTCCTGCTTCCACCACCCTTTGATACCTTCACTGCACTGCCCGGTGGCCACTACGCCGCTGCCTTGGAATATAAATACTTTCAGCTAAAGATAGCCGAGCTCGTGACCAGGGCCTTTCAAAGGCATCCGCCGAGCTCAGCTGCCCACCCAAAACACTCTGGCGTCACCAGCTCTATCATGACTTGGCCTCTGAAGGATGCCCCGTCACCCCAGGCTTTGCTCTCCTCGCTCTCAAGCATCTTCCTTGCGATGCCCCGAAGAGATGGTCCCCACCCCAGGGAAGGCAACACAGTTGCATGGGTGGGAAGAGCACGGTGTGGCTTTATTATTATTTTTTCCCTTAAAAAGTGGGGTTTCCAGCCACGGGGAGGCAACTGGTGTCAGCAGATCTCGGTGCCCGCTGTGGAAAGGGGCTTCGCTACCCCCCGAGCGTGGCCATGGGCAGGGAAAGCCCTTTACGGGGCTGTTCCCTCCGTGACCCTTCCCAGGGAGAAGGCATCAAGCAACCCAGGCGACATCCACCCGTAAACCAGCCTGTGCTTCATCTGGGGATGCCATAGCAAGGAAAATGAAGTGTGACAACCCCTTCTTCTCTCCAAAAAAGTCCCCTCCGGCCGCAGGGCTCACCCCACTCCCCACAACACCCGGCTACAGGCTCCTGTGGCACCGCGTGACAGCAAAGCCATTGCCCAGGAGGGTGGCCCCAGCAGGTTCCCCCCCCCCAGACAATCTCATTTTAGGGGAGACAGTGAGAGCCGTGCGCTCGCGGATCATTGATCCTTACGGGTACCCAGCTTGAATTACCACGCTGAGCTCCGCTTGCTTCTAAGCATCCTTGACCCGTGTCCAAGTGCAGGCTGGGGGTCCCCAGAGGGGCTCCGCTTCCCGCAGGGGAGTGATCCCCATCCCCCCCATCCCCCCCATCCCCAGGGTTTACAGGGACTTCCACACTCCCAGACTATTTTGGGAGGGTTTAAAAATATCCCGCCTGCATTAACGGGCAATAATCCCAGCGGCGCAGCGGCCCCGCACGGCCGCGGCGCAGCCTTTGCCCCCCAGCCCCAGCTACGGCCCCCCCAGAGACACCCCTTGGGGCCAGCCGCCCCAGCAGGTTCTGCGGTCCTGGGCGCGGAGCCCCATCCCAGATGGCTGCGATCGCCATGACAACGCTGACTTCAGCCTCCGCCACCTACTCGGGCTCGGAGCCCGCTGGGTGCTGGCTGATGGCTTGGTGCAGGCAGTGGTGAGTACTCCCCTTTCCCCCTCAGGAGCGTGCTTTTGGGTGTAAAAAGGGGATTTTATTGGGTTTTTTCCCCCCCTCTCCACCAGCAGCAGAAGGCGTCTGTGGTTACATGCACCCAAAGGAGCTGAGCAAGTGATGGGCAGGAGGGTTCATGGGCAGCATCACTCCCAGGTCCTGCTCCTGCCCTGTGTAATGAGCACGCCGGTCTCAGGCAGGGCAGCAGCACCAGGCTTCTGCTTGCTGCGGACACAGGGAGGTGGTGGGGACACGAGGAGATGCTGGGGGGCTCGGCGAGATGCTGGGGACACGCTGCTGGGGGGCTCGGTGAGGTGCCGTGACACGCCAAGGTGCCATGGACATGGCGAGGTGGCCGCCAAGCAGAAGCATGGTGGGTTTCGGGGCTGGGGGACCCTGCTCGAAGGCCGAGGAGCTTGAGGGGCTGGTGTGTGATGTCCTCGGGGTGACCAGGACAGCGTGTCCAGCCCAGCGCCGGCGCGGCAGCTTTCCTTACAAGGAGTTTGGCTGGGGCCCGAGCGGTGGGAGCCGCGTTCGCCTCCGCCTGCCTCATTCATCGGCAGCCCCGGCGGTGCAGGGGCTGCGGCTCCCCCAAACCCGGCTTCGGCCCCCACGTACCCCAGCGAGCCCCAGGACTTCTCCGGCGGTGGGTTTTAAGGTGGGAGGTTGCGTTTCCCTTCTCTACCTGGGGTGCGAAGGGTGGGCAGAGGGCGGCGGGGGGGAGGTCTTTGCTTGGGTGGGATGCTGGCGGCCAGCATGGGATGATGCTGCTGGCCGCCCTGGCCCCAGGATGCGGGTGGAGGAGAGTGGTGCTGCTGAGCCTCCCCGTTCCCCAGTTTGGGGCACCCCGTGAGCTGGAACAGCGCGAAGGTCCCCATTGGGAACAGCGGCCGGTGCCCCACGCTTTCCCCCCGCTCTCTCCCGTAGGACCGAGGATGTCCTCGATGTTCGGCAAAGCCCGCGCCGGTGGCGAGCGGCCGCCCCAGAGCCCCCTCACCGAGTGCAACGTGGCCATCCTGGGGTGCCAAGGGGCCGGCAAGTCAGGTGAGGTGGGTGCCCCGATGCCACGAGGATGGCCGGGCAGCAGGGGGGTGCTGGTGCTGGGGGGGGACACCCACCTCACCCACCTTTTTCATCTCCCGCAGCTCTGACCGTGAAGTTTCTAACCAAGAGGTTCATAAGCGAGTATGATCCAAACTTGGGTAAGATGCTTTCCCCGCGGGTGGCACCCCCCCTTTTTTCCCCCGTCAGCTCCCACGGAGCATCCTTCCCTTCTGCCGCTTTTCCCATGAATCTGGCATTTAAGGAAGAAAAAAAAAACAACCCCAAACAACCACTCAAAATTACAGGAAAAACAACGGAAGGGCTGGATTTGACCCAAACCCGCCTGTAAAAACAGAGGTGAAAGCAGCGCTCTCTCCACGGGCATGTCCCACGGGGAAACGGCAGCTCCTCGCATCGCCCCAAACAACTGAAATGTGAATTATTGGGGGTCCTTGGGGAGCATCTCGTGCCTCCCGCTCGCTCCCGAGGGTGTCGGGCAGGGGAAGGGCTGGGGGAGCGAGTGGGGGGCTGCAGAGGCGGGTGGCCCCGGGGGCTGCGCTTTGCAGCGACTGGTTTGGGGCTTTTTTCTTTTTTTTTTTTTTCTGCTTGGTTGAGTAATTAATAACTATTTTCCTAGGCCTGATTCCAGGGCACAGGGAAGAACCCTAAATGATTTGTCAGGGCCATTAGGGAGATATGGACCTTGTCCAGGAACCAACTCCAGCCCCTAATAACTCAGAGACTCTTAAGAAAGAAGGATGAATCCTTTCCTCCACAAATCTTTTTTGGGAACGTGGTTTCATCTTCCCACGTCCAAACCTTTCCGAAACACATCCATTAGGACCCGGCTGGGAGAAGGCATCTTTCTCCCAGGGGAACAGCTCAGCGGCTCCCTGCCTGCTCTCCTTCCACAAGAAAGGGTGCTTCTTTTGCCTGATTTATTGGGAAACTGCCCCAGTGTCAAGCCCCGGGCTCCCAGATCGTGGCATTTAGATAAAGGCCGAGCCCCAGGCGCAGTGATGGCCACGCCGGGCTCCTTCTCCTCCCTCCTCCTCCCACTGGAGCCCACGCTTGCAGCATGCAGGGGGAAAAAGCTGCTCCCAGCCAGGCTTGCCCAGCAGCATCACCGCCAGTCCCCCCCAGATAACATTGTCTCAGGAAGGAGTGAGGTGGGAGGTGTCGGTGGAGGATGCTCCTCATCAGGAGCTGAGATTTTTCCATGGTGTCCCAAGCTGGGTGCTTTGCTTGGCTTTGGAGAAGATGGGATGCCCCACTGCATCCCCACAACCGTCCTTCTCCTTGTAGAGGACACCTACGCCTCGGAAGAGCTGGTGGACCAGCAGCCCGTGCTGCTGAAGGTGATGGACACCGCTGACCAGGTGAGGCACTGGGGCACCGCTGGTGCCAAGCGCCTGGCATGATGTGGCTGGACCGTGGCTGGACCACAGCTCAGCTGCTCTTCTCGCCTCCAGGACGGCCCTGGGAACTGTGAGCGCTACCTGCACTGGGCCAGTGCCTTCCTCGTCGTCTACAGCATCGATGACAGGAAGAGCTTCGAGGGCTGCCAGCGCTACCTGGAGATCCTGGCCCTGCACACGAGGGGCTGCCAGCGCCGCTGCCCTGTGCTCCTGCTGGGCAACAAGCTGGACATGGAGCAGTACAGGTATGGGGCGTGGGGCAAGGCTGGGAGCTCACAGCTCCACCCCCATCCCTCCAGTTGGGATGGAAACCCCAAATCTGGATTTTTCAGTGGTTATTTCCACCCCCGGCGGTATTTGCCACGTCCTCCCACATCTCTGAGGTCTGTGCTCTCCTACCCAGCGGGGCGATGTGCTTATTTTCAGCCCGTTGGTACTTTCAGCAGGCTGGTTTTTGGCTGCTGCGGTAAGGCAGCGTCACTGTCCCTGGGCAGGCCTTGAGCCCGCTTCAGCTCCTCGCTCTGCTCTGGATGTGCCCTTTCCCTGGAGCCCGTTCTTGCCCCGTCCCTGCTGCCAGGACTGGATGTCCCCAGTGTGTTTTTCTGGCCTTTTGTGCCGCTCGGAGGCCGTGCTGAGTGTCCGTCCCACGGGCCTCTGAGTCACGTCCGTTGCTGAGCCCCCCACTGCGTCCAGCAGGGATTTTGGGAGGAGGTTTCCCCCTCCCCATGGCCAGGACCTGCTCCATCTCCCCCATCGTGCCCACCTCCCTGGGGAGGCTGCAGGATTCCCCAGGGACTCGGGCAGCCTGTTACACCGGGATTATGGGAAAGGCAAAACCCTTTTGGAACCATGTCCCCTGCTCGTCCCAGGATGGGGACAAACGGTGCCACCCTGGGAAGCAGGTGCGGGGTCCGTTGCTCCTTATCTGCGCCCCTCGCCCCCTTTTCGGGTGGTTGCAGCCCCCCCAGCGATGGCGAGTCCATCCCCTTCGCTCTCGCCAGGCAGGTGCCCGCAGCCGAAGGGATGTCGCTGGCGAGCAGGTTCGGGTGCCTCTTCTACGAGGTGTCGGCGTGCCAGGACTTCGCAGGGGTGCAGCACGTCTTCCACGAAGCCGTGCGAGAGCTGCGGCGTCATGCGGAGCGCAGCCCGCCTGTCCGGCCGCTCTTCATCACCGAGGAGCGGCCCTGCCCGCCGGTGGCCACACCGGTGGCCCTGCCCATGCGCCACGGCTTGGCCAGCTGCACCTTCAACACCCTCTCCACCGTCAACTACAAGGAGATCCCCTCGGTGGCCCAGGCCAAGCTGGTCACTGTCAAGTCCTCGCGGGCTCAGAGCAAGAGGAAAGCTCCCACGCTCACCTTGCTGAAAGGCTTCAAGATATTTTAGGCTGCGTCCCTGCGAAAGGGGTGGTGAGAGACCCCCGTCCCCCGGCTCTGGGGCTGAGACCATCTGTGACGGACTCATGGGCACCACCGCGGGTGGTGGCCCTGGTCTCTGTGCCACGGCAAAGCCTGCGGTGGCAATCTGGTGAGCAGACGGGGTGCCAAGGGCCTGAAATGGGCTGGGGCATCGCTCTGCCTGCCACAACCCTGGCTCTCATCCCCGCCACGGTGTTCAACGCCCTGTCCTGCCATCGGCACCACGGGTCAGCCCGGCTTTCCGCGCGGTTCCGCGCGGTTCCCAGAGCAGTCGGAGCTGTGGGCACCAGCGGGAGGGTGAGGGCTGTCCCCAGGGTCCCCAGCCGGCCGGAGCGCCCGGCGATGGGAGCCCAGGAAGGGGGAATGAATCACTGATCGGGCACGGAGGCGCCGCCTCGCCTGTCTCATGAATCCCCGGACCGAGCAATAAGTGGGAGGAATTTGTATTCTTTTGTAGCGCAAACGAGGAAGGTGCAGAGATTGTTTCAGCCGACTAAAGGCCTCAGGGTGTCCCGAAACTGATTCCCATGCATCAAAATGGGTGTTTCACCAACTTTTTGCACCCTAATGTCCCTTTTCAAAGGCTTTGCAAGCAGAGATGCTTCACTGACAACGACACGCTCTGAAAAGCCTTTGTTTAAACGACTGACGCATTTCCAAAAATGTCTTAAATTATTTCATGGCTTCTACGTGTGCCCGGTGAAGGGCGTGAGGTGAGTCCCAAAGCAGATCAGGCCCTACCGGAGGCCAGGCCAGGGCCAAGGGCTGCGCGTTCCGTTCCGTTTGCTGTGTCAGGGTAAACGTTCTGCTTCTCCCGGCAGCTGCAGAGCAAAATATCCATGTGTATATTTGTACGTATATATATATATACATATATATTTCCTTCCTGATGGAGAGACAGATTCAATATGGGATTTCGATCAACCCCTTTGGAAAATATTTTAATAAAGACGATTTCCGAAAAGAACGAAAGCGCCTTCGCTTCAGCAGGGCTGTTTTCCTGATGGGATGTGAGTGCAGGAAAAGCCTCTCACCTCCAGCCTCCCACCTTCCATCTCCCAGATCCCACCTCCTGCCCTGGCTCAGCTCCCACCCGGTTGTGGCCAGGGCAGGTGGCATCTGAGGGAGCGGGCGAAGCTGGGGTGGGAGGGAAGGCCGGAGGAGCCGAGCGCAGCAGTAAGGACCAGCCAGCCGGGAGCTGCACCATTCCTTAGGGCCTGAACGGTTTGACTGCAGCACCGTTACGCGGGATCCTCAGACCTCTCTGTGTACAGAGAGGTGATGGTCCCGTCCTTCCACTGGACCACCACCTCTCCTGCTTTCTGATCCTGGGGCAGCGGCTCCTGCTTTCCCGGTTCAGCCGGGCTGTATTCCTGCTGCACAGGCATGAGGGCCTGGTTGGCTTCCAGCTCGGCTTGCTGCGCCGCTTCTGCCGCTTCCTGGAACACGTGGATCTTCCTTTTCCTGCAGGGAAGGCACAAAAAGGCAATGCGGAGTGAAGCAGCGAGCCCAGCCCGCATCTGGGGGCAAGCGTCTGCCCCGGGTGACGGTGACGTCCATCTCCTCGCGCAGTGACCCTGGCAAACCCCGCCGGCTGTGCCGTGTGGGGTGAGAGCCGCGGGGTGAGGGAGCGTTGGAGCGCACAGAGCTGTGGGGCTGACGCTTGGAGAACACAGCACGCCCCAAGCGCAGCAGTGGGGGGCTGCCACAAGAGCGTGGCAGACTTGGGGCATTAGCTTGTTTCCCCTCATTTTAAGGTGAAAGCTCTGATCCAGGTGTTCTCTCGCTGTAGAGAAGAGCGAGTAGCTCCTCAGCTGCAGGGCTCCTGTGGAGCAGGATGGCCCAGGGGAACATCGGTACTACTAAATGTCTTTGCTGTGAGGGTGGCAGAGCCTGGCCCAGGCTGCCCAGAGAGGTTGTGGAGTCTCCTCTGGAAAGATTCCAAACCTGCCTGGACTCCATCCTGGGCACCCTGCTCTGGGTGACCCCCTGGAGCAGCAGGGTTGGATGAGATGACCTCCAGAGGTCCATTCCAACCCCTATCACATCAGGATTCTGTAACATCGTGGGCATGCAGATAGGGAAAGGCCTCAGAGTCCTGATCCCGAGCCCCAGTATACACTGCCCTGCCCTGCCAAACCCACCCATCTGTCTGCCTGGGGGAGTTTCGGAACACCACCACGCACCAGAAGACCCCCAGATTTTCTTGACTCACCTGTTCCGTGCAACATTAATGGCCAGAAGGAGAAGACCCAAAATCAGGGCCACGAAGAGAAGTGCGAGGATGGAGTAATTCCACGCGGACGCTGAGGGAGAGCACAGAGAGGCAGCGTCAGTGTGCGCAGAGCAGCGTGACCCACAGAGCCCAGCCCGGTGTTGTCCAGGGATAGCCAAGCTCAGAGGGCCATGGCTTGGCTGCAGGATGAGGGCAGAGGTGCTGCTGTCCAGCTCAGCACCCAGAGCAGAGGATCAAGGTCAAATTTTGGGGGATAACCTCAGACAACTCTCCCTCCTTGGGCAGGAGACTTCCACAGCTGCTTTCTGCTGCTCACAGCCCGAACCTCGGGCTCTGTCTTGTCTCACACTTGACCTCACGGGCCACATGTGGCTTTTCAACCTCGTTGGTGAGCTGTGAGCGGCTGTGCCCGAGGGTGGGAGCAAAGCTGAGAGCTGCAGCATCCCACCACGAGCACTGCTAGCGGGGCCCCTCTGCTCTACGGCTTTTCTCCCACTGCCATTCTCCAGGAGGTAGATTTGGCCTTCAAACAGCAGCTGGGATGTGCAGCACGGATAGCAGCAGATGCTGTGTCCTTGGTTTTTGTGGCTTTGAAGTTGATTCTCGGGGCACTGACCTGCTCATATCAAAGATGACCTTCCACCCTGCCAAAATGACTGGTCATCCCAGACCTTTGCTCTCTTGGCTGGCTCTGCCTGGAAAGAGGCTGAACCCCTCTCTGGGAGGAGACCCTATCTCAGCAAAGCCTCATGCTGGTCTTCACCCATGGCCTGCTTCTTCTGGAGGTGAGACTAAGGTTTGTGTATCTGGGGTAAATCACCTCCTTGGGTAACTGCCCCGGGCATCTCCACTAGGCAGGAGGGTGACCAGCCATGGGCTGTGTATCTCTGTTTCAACTCTCAACCCAGGAACATCAGTGGCACTTACGGTCTTCTCTGCGGAAGAACCAGAGCAGCTCCTCCAGCTCTTCTTGATCGATACCCAGTGCAAGGGTGGTGCTGCCTGCTGTGTGCTCATACCCATGTGTGCTGGCGAGGGCTGCAAGGAAGTACCTGTCCTGCTTTGCCCCAGCTGCGGAGGAAAAGAGCAGAAAGATGCAACGGTCACCTGCTGCAATACTGCAGGCTAGAAACGTCCGTCTCCTCGGCTCCCAGCGCTGCCCAGCACATCTCTCCAGGCAGGCAGAACGTGAATGAGGACACCACCTCAACTCAGGCACCGAGAAGTGGAGAGCGTTTCTGGTTCACTCTGCAGATCCCATTATGGTGAGGCATCCAGAAGACCCCTTTCCATGTTCCCGTGTGTGTGTGTGTGTGTACCGCCGGTCCCCGGGTGTGTGGCACTCACCTGCTTTCTCCTCACACACGCTCCTCTCTGCCACATCTTGCCATTGGGCCTTGAGGCCTCTCACATCATTGAGAGCGACTCCTTTCCTGTTGGCCACCAGGTAGCCCTGGCTGCTCCCCAGAGGAGAGAGCAGCGAATCCGAGCAGTCCCAGCTGGTGCTCCCGCAGACACTTGTCTGCACACTGTTGGCTCCCACCACGGCGAGGCAGCTCCGCGTGCCCTGATTCATCAAAGAATGGCCTTGCCAAGACCAGTCCTGGAAATCCGACTCTGGATCACAGTCCTCCAGCAATAAATTCCCGTTCATCGGGCTGGCTGCTAAACACAGCTTGACTTTAGCGTTTTTCATCAGAAAAGCTTCAGCGTCTGGAAAGAAATCGGCACATGAGTGTGGCCACTCCCTAAGCCCAAGACATATCACACACAGGGCAGTTGGGAATGACACCAGGTCCTGGGAAGGGAACATCATCGTAGGACAAAAGGAATTCAAGAGGCAGCTTCTCTCTGCCAGGGCTGCTGGGCTCACAGCTGAGCTCCCTCTAACCCAGCAAACGTGGCTCAAGCACGTCCTTTTGGGTGTCTTCTGGGAAGCCCAGTTAGGTTTGCCCTTGCGACTGGTGCTGAGCTCTGTTTGAAGCTGTAGCTGTTTGCTGGAGAAGAGAAGACAGGAAGCTCCTCTCCTAGACTTGAGTTTTGCTGGACACTTGGACCCGGTGCAGCCCAGCCCCTTGGTGCGCTGGCTGGTGCCAGCCCACAGTGTCTCACAGCCTGGCCCATGCTCAGCCCCTTCCTGCTGTTCCTGGGAGGTGGGACGCTGCTCTCCTGGTTGTTCCAAGTGGCAGAGGAGGTTCAGACCCTCTGGTGAGCCTCATTGCTGACCTATGGGGACAGACACCCTGATGTCCTGCTGCAGCTGGATGATCTAAGAACCACCTCTAATGTCTCTGTTTCTGGGGAACAAGAGGGGAAGGGTTTGGGGCCCAGGTCTTTCCAGTTTGGCTGTCTACCCTTAAAGTGTCAGCTGGAACACCTCTCTGCACATCGGAGGTGCAGACAGTTCCAACAGACATCCATATTCATATCTCCACAAGTCAGGTGCCTTCCTTGCTATCAAAGATTGGAACAGCACTGTAAGGACAGGCTTAGGATGCAACTTTCCTCGTGGGAGCCAGGCTGCTGCTGGTGTGTACTGAGGAAAATGTGCCCACGGAGAGGAAGAAACCATATCTCCAGCAAGTTCAGGTCTTTAACGCATGTTGCTATCTGTACGTGCTTGCCCTCAGCCAGTGAGGTGTTCATAAGATCATACAACAATGCTGGAAACTCTCGCACCTGTACATCCAGCTCCTGTGAACCTGCCCCGCAGATAATGTCTTGTTGTAACCCCTCCTGAGCCTGGTGTGAGTGAAAGCCTGTGAAGACACGGCACGTATGGCCTACTTCACCCACACCGTTATCCTCTGAGCCAAGACTCTACCTTGCAGCAGGAAAAATGGGACTATCCAGAAGAACTTCATGTTTGTATGTGCAGCTGGGATGGATCACGCCTTCACCGCTGTTTCTTCACTGCAAAGATGCCTAGGAATGGGAGAAACAAGAGGTGAGGGACAACGCTGCAGCTCTGGCATCTGATTTCTTCTGCAGACATGAGTCTGAGCTGTCGGGATGCGGTGCAGACACCCAGGGAGTCATTGAGGTGATAGCAGAGTGGGTCCAGGGTCTGTTGCCTGGGGTTGGACCCTTTGCCCAGGTGATCCTGAGCAGATGCAAGCTCTGCTTCCCTTCCCCAGCTGCTGCTTCCCTCCTGCTCCCCTGCCATGGTCCTCAGAGAATACCTACTTTGTGGACAGTCCACAGTCCACTGCCAGTTCATGGATGGCGGAATAAGGGTGTAGAGATGAAGAAGTGGAGGGCTCAGCTCCAAGAGGAGGAAAAGCTGGTTTGCTCTCGAGGCAAAGGTATCTCCCATCCTTCTGGGAAGCAGAAAGTCCTCCTTGACCTTTAATCCCTCATTTGTCAGTGGCATCAATCCAGCTTTTATGGCTGCTTGTCCCACTCCCTACTTCAGCCTCGTTTGGAGGGACCTGACCTGAGTAGAGGGCTCCTGTCTGTCCACTCTGAGTTCATTTGAGGTGTTCAGCCTCACCTGAGCCATCACCCACTAGCAGGTGAGTGACACCACGACACACAGGAGTCCCTCAGACGTGCTGGCCCCACGGGCCATTAATTATTATATGAGGACTCAGACTTTTACGATACTCTCAACTTTTACCTGCCTTTACAGTGTGGCCTGGCACTGTCTGAAAGCATTCCCGGGAAATCGCTAGCGAGCATGTTCTGCCGTGCCAGGCGTGTCAACAACGCTGCTGCTGACTCCTCGGGGAAGCATTTGTCCTGTCGGTTATAGACCTAATGATTGCTACTATTCCCCCCCCCCCTTCTAAATGTCTTCACAATTCAAAGTTCACATTTTACAGCCAAGCAGGCATGCGTTGCTCCCCGCTGCCAGAAAACCACCTGGTAGCAATTCTTTAAGGACAGGACTCACATTTTGACTCTGTGTTTCAGAAAACGGAGGTAAACCTGCTCCCTGCGGTGAGGAACGCCAGGTACCTTATGTCCAGGTGAGCGTTAGCTTATCCACATGGATCACTCCTCAGAAAGGAGGAAATCAAGTTGTGGTGCCAATGAAATCAAGATAGAAGCCTGCTACACCCTAGTAAGAAGTGCTGCTTGAATGTGTGAAATCTTGCTGTGCAAGGCTTCTGTCTAATCATTTGCTCAAACAGGAATATTTGACAAGCGTGTTGCTGATTTTCTCCTAAGGTGTTTCATAACTTGTAGGCCACCTCCTGGTGTCCACCCGAAAGCCGCCAGGCACAGCAGGGATGCTTAGAAAGCTGCTAAAAATACTTTGCCACTTCATAAATTCACCAAACCTCCCCCACTTGCCGGAGGCTGGAACATCTCAGGTACAACACAGCAGCGGAATGGATATTAATCGTGTGTTAACAGGAAATTTAGGTTATAGACTTTAAGGGAAACCCCTGCTGCCCACATCCCAGCATGGGTGAGCACTGCTCAACCAAACAAGCTGAGAGAGTGTGGGCGATGTCTTCTCCATTGCTCTGCTGCCCGCCCATCTCAGCACTCACTCCGGCTGCTGTTGGATGGGGATGAGCCCTTAGATCCAGGCCTTAGACAACTCTGAGCTGTGGAATTTGGCCTCCCAGTCCTCTGAAGACACCCAAGACCTTTCTGAGGTGGCTTCCCAGCTTGGGTACAACATGGGAAGCTCAAGTGAAAGCAAGGCCGTGCATTTTATGCTTGGATGGAAGGAGCTAGAAAGAATGAAGAGGTAGCACCTCTCACGGAAACATTTTACCTGCATTATTTTGAGTTTATATTTACACCTGAACAATTTTGTAATTTATTTCTTTTTGCTAGTGATTTTCACATCAAAAGCTGCAAAATTATAAGCTGTGTGTACTTCAGGAGCAAAGAGCCACTTGCCAACACTGGCCCAAGTCCTCTTGTTCAAAATCAGGATCTGTGGACTTTGGTGGCATCCAACGAAATCTCAGGAAACTACAGAAAAATGGCAAGTAACTGCTTGTTGCTCTACAGATTGATCCTAGCACTTAACTGGTAAAATCCTTCCTCATGATGGAAGTCCTTGGAGATCTGAGACCCCTCACACACTGAAGGCAGAGCTGAGGGATTGGTGCTCTAAAGGTTGGCATAATCCAGGCCTGTCCTGCACGGGAACATGCATCTCCTCAGCTGCAGGTGGACTCCTTCCAGCCAGGGCAGAGCGTGCAGTGCTGTGAGACCACTGTGTGCTCTGTCTGTTGGGTTTTCTCACTCTGCAAATGAGAAGTCTTGAGGAAAGCTGGGGAGGGACATTTACAAGGGCTTGTAGGGATAGGACAATGGGTGATGGCTTCAAACTGGAAGAGGGGAGATTTCGATTAGAAATTAGAAGAAGTTCTTCACTCTGAGGGTGGTGAGACACTGGCACAGGTTGCCCAGGGAAGCTGTGGATGCTCCATCCCTGGATGTGCTCAACACCAGGTTGGATGGGCCTTTGAGCAACCTGGTCTAGTGGGAGGTGTCCCTGCCCATGGCAGGGGGGTTGGAACAAGATGATCTTTAAGGCCCCTTCCAACCCAAACCATTCTATGATTCTATGATAAGCAAAGATGGGGAAAAAAGTCTTCTGTAAAGACCATCAAGCACAGCTTCTGTAAGATGTTAATGTCCCTGTGTACTCTCCACTAAATACTCACTACACAATATGGGACAATACATTTACAACACCCCAGTCTTTGTACATAGTCTCCCCTTGTCACCCAGACTCTCTCTCTGGTGGTGATCTTATCTTTACTGATTATGTTAAAATGTGTCCGTTATTCCAAATACATTACAAAAGTGGGATACCCTGTCTTCGGGATATCCAGCGGCACACCACAGGGATACAAACAGATGGGTTGGTAAATAAAGATACAGTAAGGACTGAGTTCGATTAAAGAACACAAGAAAAATGTTTAATATTTAAAACAGCCAAGAAGGCAGTCTGTGCTATTTTTTAACCTTTGGAAAGTCAAAAGTTAAAGAGCAAATCTGAGTTACATGGAATAGTTTCCTTTGACTGCTTTCCAGGCTGTTTATCTGCAGGAGTTATCCCAGCCTGCTTCTCACTTGCCATTCAGTCTCTCCTTAAACTTCAGTCATACAACCTTGGCTTAAAATTTCCAAGAATCTGAGCTTTCTAACCGAAATGAATAATTAAGCCTTTCTTTACAGACAGCTATAAATTAACCCACCAGCCAGAGCAGCAGGAATGTCCGTTAATCTCCGCTAACTCACCAGAAACACGCAGTTTCCAGCAGAGAGGAAACTACATTTCTTCTTTAAGCTCTGCCATCCGAAGACGTCTCCTCGGAGCACCCGTCAGTGCCTCACGACGGTGACGAGGTCGCCTTTCCTTTCCTCCCGCTCTCCCTGTGCTACGAGCTGTGATTCATTCTGCTCCTGAGTCATGTGTGAAGGCCAGTCCAACAGGTGAGGTTTGCTCCAGCCCCTGAAGAAAACACACCTCTTTAGTGGGTCCGTTTACAGCGTGAGGTGAATGACCTGTTCCCAAAGAACGAACCACAGAACTTCCAGCTGATTTGCTCAAGCTATTGGTATAATCAGTATTAAAAGAACACGCCGGGTGGAATGACGCTCAGTAATAAGTTACCCTGGGGTTAAAATAAATGATAACATTCACTCGGCTTGGCTTGGTCCTCACTGCGTAAAGGAAGCATGTCCTGATAAAGCAGATATTAGCCCTTTTTTTTTTTTAGTGAATGATCATTCCAAGGCTCTCGGAGCATTTTACAAGAGTGACTGACTTTGCAGGCAAGGCACAAAGCAGCCAGCAGAGATTCTGCCACCCCTGCTTCACAGCTACTGGCAACAGTTGGCTATAGAGAGCTAACAGGCTTCGCAGCGTCCTCAGGCTGATGTGCTTTTTCTGATGGCCACACTGGGAAAAGAAGATTCCTCCTCCCTTGTGATCCAGGGATGGGCATCAAAGCAAGGGAGATACCTCTCAGTGAGCTTGAGCACTGGTGAGCTTCAGCTCAATGGGAGGTGGGCACAGTCTTCATATGTCTGTCTGGTTCTTGGTGTTTTCCAGCTTGACCTAAAGTGTCTTTGGCATGGAAGCCATGTTCTAGTGCAACTAATCTTTGAATCCCACCTTACAACCCATTCAGAGCTTCCTCTGGCTGCCCCTGTGACACTGCACCCAGCAGACATCCACAGTCCCCAAGCCGAGATGTTTCACTCTGCAGTGTCAGCTGGGCAACAGTTGGATGGGAGCTCTGACTCAGAAACGCAAGCTTTGGGAAAGAAGAGCTCCTCTCTGCTGGAGGAGGCTGGTCAAGCTGGGACATCACCCCACGCTGTATATGGGGATGTCTCTCCTCCTCATTTCATAGTCATAGAATGGTTTGGGTTGGAAGGGGCCTTAAAGATCATCTTGTTTCAACCCCCCTGCCATGGGCAGGGACACCTCCCACTAGACCAGGTTGCTCAAAGCCCCGTCCAACCTGGTCTCGAACACTTCTAGAGATGGAGCATCCACAACTTCCCTGGGCAACCCGTGCCAGCGTCTCACCACCCTCAGAGTGAAGAACTTCTTCCTTACATCTAATTGAAATCTCCTCTCTTCCAGTTTGAAGACATGACACATCATCCTATCACCACACCTTGAATCCTGGGTCAGGTTTGGGCACCTCACTCCAAGAAGGACTTTGAGGGGCAGGAGCATGTCCAGAGAAGGGCAATGAAGCTGGGGAAGGGTCTAGAGCATGAGTCTGGTGAGGAGCAGCTGAGGGACCTGGGGGTGCTCAGCCTGGAGAAAAGGAGGCTCAGGGGAGACCTTCTTATGCTCAACCACTCCCTGAAAGGAGGTTGGAGCCAGGTGGGGGTCAGTCTCTTCTCCCAAGGGACAAGCAATGGGACAAGAGGAAACGTCCTCAAATTGCACCAGAAGAGGTTTAGGTTGGACATTAGGAACAACGTCTTCTGCAAAAGGGTTGTGAAGGGCTGTCCCAGGCTGCCCAGGGCAGTGATGGAGTCCCCATCCCTGGAGGGGTTTAAAAGCTGTGGAGATGTGGTGCTGAGGGACATGGTTTAGTGGTGCCCTGGCAGTGCTGGGTTAATGGTTGGACTCCATGATCTTAAATGTCTTTTCCAACCACACTGATTCTACGATTCTATGACTCAGTGCGATGTACGTGCAAATGAAACCAGTTTCCCACTGGTTAGAGTTGGCCCTTACGCCCAGTAATCCTCTCCTCCAGAGGACCACGAACCTGCTCAGAAGGAAACTCTCCAGCAGAGGCTGTGAGTGTTTTATTTCATAATTCCCTTGACAACACTGGCACTCTGTAACGGCAGATATCTTTTTACTTCTTGGAGACACCCTCAGTGTCTTTAGCGGGGAAGCCAAGTGGAGATAGAACGCTGATTTGTGTTCCACTTCCTCCTCAGATTCGTCTGCACTACTCTTCAGAAGAACTTGTCTGACCTTGGCGTTTTAATTTTGCTTATCTTTTTTGATCCTTTCTGTGTCTTTGACCCGAAATGCCTGGTTACAGAATAACTAAACACTGGGGGTTGCTTTGGCTTTTATTTTTTTTTCCATGTACAAAAGCAGAGTTCAAATGCAGCAGGAAAACAAGATTTGTGAGCTTTTTTTTTTGGCGAAACAATCAGATCGTTGCTTTCATTCCGCTGGAAAAATCTGCATTGAAATAAATCTTCAGTTAAAATTCATGTACATTGTGTCCAAGGTATAACACTAAATAATAGCCATAATCTCTTTGAGCTGTACAGTCTTATCAGAGCTGAGGATGAATTACTTGGGAGCAAGGATTCCAGAGTGAATTTAAACCCGCTTCATAAACTCGCTGCAAATGAAACATTAATTACTTCACACGTCGGTCTGGCAAAAACTCAGCACGGAGCTTCAGCACTTCCAGGAGCCTTAACTACTGCCAGAACTGAGGTCTCTGGGGTTTAAGTCCCCTGAGGAGCAGCAGGGGAAGTTCCACACACATTGTCGACATGCCGCTGACACGTTCAGTGCCTCCCACGCCGGGATCCGATACCTGGAAATTAACACTGAGGAGCAGCCAGTTGCCAGGTTCAAATTCCCAGCTTTTGGGCAGTGTTTGGGCCGTCCAGCCACACATGGAACATCCGCAGCATTCCTGAAGCGCTGGTGATAAACCCAGGGTTTTAGCCAAGACTTGAGAGAGCTGGTATTCGCCAGCACAACTCAGGATGTCTCCTTCCAACAACCACGCTGGCTACTTCTGGAAACCATGAGTATTTTTCAGCATCTGCGGTCAAATTATTTCAGCATCTGAGATAAGTGGTCAAATTACACGCTGTGTGGAACGCTTCCTCTCATTTGGGGCCCAATACTCCTAAGGGGCTGTAATCGCTTCGTTATTGTGCAGCAACTAATTGTTCCTTTTCTTACCATGCTATTTCTAAGACAGACCACTCGCCTGCCCTTCTCCCCACGTCTGCTATGTGATCACTTTAATCTGCTCACACAGAAGTCATTCCTGCATCCTTGTTACTCTCTTGTTTATCTTTTATTTTTTTACTTTATCATCTATGCACCCTGAAATGAGGCGGCTGGAATTGAAGTGTCCTGCACTGAGGATCTTCATAGGGCTTCCCAAATAACAGAGAATTTTCTGGAGCAATTGACTTTTATGTCCTATTCTCAGACAGGAAATTACCTCAGTATTTGGTAGCGTATTCTCCTTTTCTCAGGGTGCTGGAATAAAGGCACCTCATTTAGGATGGTCTGACTCATTGCTTTTTAATCAGTAATAGCACTTTCTCATTAGTTTTCTTTTGTTTCAACCACTGGAGATGGAAGCATCTTCCATTTCTGAGAAAAAAGCCCTAATATTAGGCAAAATGGACATAAAAAGGGAGTGAACATGCACAGTGCAGCTTAGCATGGCACAAAATTTCATTTTCCTTACTGATCCTTCCCTCATGGATCCATCTGACATGAACTGTCATCCCATTTCCAAGTAATTTCCATGTTTTCACTGGCATATAGTAAATGTTTCCAGATTCTCACATTCCATGTGAGAAATTCCCAGTGTCAAAGGCTGTAGGGTACACTGTGATTTAAACACGTCAGGAATCTGTGTTTGTAATTTGCATTAAATGAAAAGCTACACAAATAAACCATCTTCCCATGGGGGGAGCGTTCTTAGCTGAATGACAAAAATATTTTCCCTCTTATGTTATGGGAGAAGTTAGTTCTTTAAGTGGTTATTCTGACCGCATAGTTTACAACAGAACATTCTTTAAATTATAATCACCGTTAAAACAAAAGATGTCCACAGAGGCAAACACAGCAATGAAGCCTTTCGAACGCTGCACTGGAGCCAGCAGCAAATCAGTGCCTGCGGTGTCAATACCCTTTACTGCGCCTGACGTTTTTCCGCGTTATCTTCCCTCTGAGGCAAGAGTGGCCAGTTTAGGGCCATGAGGGTCGGCGTTACGCCTCCACCGCCACGGGAGACGCTCGCTCGGGCAGCGCCGACGCTGCGCAGAAAGAGAAGCCAGGGCTGGAGGCCGCGCTCGGGGTGCGCTGCTAAAACCAGGGCTAAGGCAAAAGCCTGGCTCCGCTCGCCCTTCCCTCGGCGCGGTGCTACCGCCTCGGGGCCGGGAAGCGGTACCCGCCAGGCAACACGCTGCCCTGAAGCGCAGCTCAGCCCCTGAGGAACCCCGGCACCAGGCCGGCCCTGCCCGTTGCTACCTCAAACCCCACGCCAAGATGGCGGCTTCGCCTCAGCCCAAGAGGCTCCTCCCTCGCCCCGCCCCGAGGCGGGCCCTGCGCGCCCGCTGACGCCA
>VZZY01024618.1:508408-560171 GCA_013400335.1 Eurystomus gularis | reverse complement strand
GGGGTCCCCATCGAGGGGGTTTAGGGACCACTGAAAGATGAGTTGGGGTCGGCGGGGAGGGGTTGTGCGTTGAGCAGAGGTTGGTAGGGAAGTGGGAGCGAAGGGAAGGGACCTTAGGGTGGGGCAGGAGCAATGGCATCACGAGTGGGTTGATGGAAAGGGATCACAGGGGACCTAGCACATGGAGGGCAGGCAGGGACCATAAGGCTGAGTGAGGAGGGTCTGGGATTGAAAAGGAGAAGAGAGAGGTGGTGAGGGGGTTGGAAGGTGGAAGGGTTGGGAGACTGAGGTCTGTGAAAAGAGGGTGGGGACCAGTTAGGGGATGGGAGCTGGGGGGTAGGTGATGTGGAAGGGCACAGGAGCACAGCAAGGGTTGGAGGTGATGCAGCATTTGACTCTCCCTTGCGCTGCCTGCGTGAGACCTTCAGTGCTTTGTCCTCCTCCAGGGAGCCCAGCGAGGACTTGCTCGTGTCCAGGCTGGAGGTGGTCACCCTGCCCTCCCGCCTGCCTGGGGACCTGCCTGTGAGGAGCTGTGCCCGGGAGCTCCAGCTGCCTGTTCATGAGTGGCCACACACGGGACCTGCGGGGCAGTTTGACGTGGGTGTGGTGGCATCATTTGGACGTCTCCTAAGTGAGGAGCTTATTCTCCAGTTCCCATAGTGAGTTCACGGGGCATCTATTGCTGCTTTGTTAGCAAAGCTAGACTCTGAGTCAGAACTTGTGACTTGTAGCAGGTGAGGTCAGCTTCTTCCCTGGGTTCATCTGCTTAGCCTGATTCTTATTCCTGTTGTTGTGAGGTTCAGTGTTGTTCTTTAATACGTTGATGTAGATTTGTGCAAATGTTCAGCATAATGCGCTTACTTTTACTCCTTTCCTCTCTCTTTCTGTTTTCGTTGTGAAACTGGAGGTTATATAGTGTGAATTTTCCTTTTAATATATATTTTAAATTTTATATATTTTATGTCTCTAAAAATCATAACTTTAAATTCTATATAAATATATAATTTATATCTTTAATGCTTCAGAAAGTCTGAGGAGTTAATTCTGAAAGTAATTTCAGTGTAATAAATGTCGTGCACCCATTTACAAATGGCTTCAGCTTCCGGTACTGTTCCTATTGTAACTTCAAAATATTCCAATTCAGTGGTGTGCTGAATGTCCATCCCAGCTGCCTCCCACGATGGCGTGGTCCTGCGCCCATAGTCCACACGGTGCTTCATGGCGACAGAGTGACTGGGGTGACAATTATGGAAATAAGACCAAAACGGTAGGTTAGGTGTGCTTCCCAAAACAGCTCACTGCTTCTGTTGCCTCTCAGGACTTTAAATCATCGCCGCTTAAGTCATCACTTAAATAATTTGATGTAATCACTTTTTTTTTTAAAATGTGTGTGCTTAATAAAAAAATTTGAAACGCTTAAAAACTTTCACCTGACCATATGAGACTTGCCACAAATGCAGCATTTTAGTGAGTGCATCATTTGCGCTCTAGGCTCTAGGCCTGTTCTTGAATTTGTAGTTTTATCCCAGGGAGCAGACAGAACAAACAGTCACACAGCTGGATGGCTGGGCTTGGTGTGATGTGATGAAAAAGATCATTTTTTCTGGGTTTCAGACTTCCTGTTTCACTTACAGGAGGTTCCAGGTGACTCTGAAGTCAAGCAATTGCCTGTCTAGGAACGAGAGACAAGTTATATGTTTTAGTTTCAACACAAACTCTGCCTTAAAAGCCTTGTGAAAACACATTGTCATAGTTATCTTTTCTTTCTTCAATGCTCATCTGATAATAGATCTCAGGAAAGCACAAAACAAGTATCTTCTGAGTACTTCAGGTTGTTTCTTTTGAGATCAGGTAAGATCTCAAACAACCTGAAGTAATTCTGCATGGTGAGTGGTGCATTCCCATCCATCTCAGCTTGCTGAGGTGAATCTTGCTTGCCAAGATCACACTACAGCTGATATTCTTTTCCCCATGTTGCCCTTGTGAACCAAATGTGATTTGATGATGTGTGAACAATAAAAGTTTCAGAGATAAAAAAGGGTAATTAATAATGGAGTTAATACATTGATTGTAGAGTGTTGAACTGCTAATTGAGTCCTAGCTTCTCCAGTAAGCTTGTAGGCTTTCTGCCTTACAGGTTTGACGTAGGGCCAATTATCAAGCAAGAAGAGTTTGCTGTTCCTCCCCGTTGTACTGCGAAGGAGCTGGAAGTGATGCTATCGAAGATGGGTGCAGACATGGTAAAGTCACTCAAGTCAGTTCTGATTAGTACCAATTGCTTTTAACATGTGCAAACAGAATTCAGAATTAAACAGAATTCAGTTTAATGTTGTTCTGCGTCAGCTGTAACTGTTAAGAGGAGAGTAATCTGAACTGTAGTGTTGGTGAGAGCGTTGCCTTGCTGAGAGGAGCCGAGCTGAGCATGGTAAGCTGTGCGTGCTGGTCCTGTGCATTGCCATTCCGCTTCTATTCAGTGAGGAGCTCAAGGGCTTTTGTATGGAAACAGTGCGGTTTCTTCTTGCATTGAAGTGAATATCTGCTTTTTTTGGTCTAAATAATCAGCTTTCATCCTCTTCTAGGATTTGTATCAGAGAGGAGATCATCCATAAAACAATACTTGGGTTTTTTAATTGTGATTCAGTGGGAGGGATGCCTTTAGCGTGTGTGTGGGTATGATACAAATCTGAATATACTGACCCGGTTTTCTAAAAGCTCACAAGAAGGTGGCACTGATGAAGAATGAAATACTGTATTTGTATGTTTTAGATTCACTGTTGATAAATACGCTCTACTTAGCTTTGCTAATACTCTGTTCAAAATTCAATTTTGCAGCTGCTATCGGTTTTGAAAAACTTGCCTGAAAGTTTAGAAAAGAAAAAAGAGCAGCCAAAAGAAGGAGTAACATTTGGTAGGTACACATCCTATTTAATGCAGCTGGTTCAGTTTTTCTTTCATCAGCTGGAAAACTACATTTCTTCCTACTGTGCTGGGTTATATATAAATATTTTAGATACCTTCCTCAGTATGGTCTCTTCTCTGGCTTAAAGTCATATAGAGGGGAAAAATGCTTCAGAATTATTCTTCAGACTTACTCCATTAATGTTTTTTACTCCAGTTGCCCATGCAGTAGCAAAATCACTAGTGGTGTCACAGACTCCAAGTGAGTTTGTCATGGTTGTAATGTGGACAAAAGTATTGCTGCTTGTAAATACATTTTATCAGTTTGCAGTGCAATGGATAAATAAGAGGGCAATGGAGAATAAAGTATAAATAATCCAAATTGAGGTTTTTACAAAATATTTTCTCTGGTTGTTGTCTAAGGTACCTACAGCTAGATGGGAAACCGGCCATTGGTCAGATAAAATATGGTTTAAAATGGGCTAGGATGGTAGAGCTATTTATTTGCAAAAAGATGCAAAACAAAATATGAACTCTTCTAATTTCTTTCCCCATCTAGCTCCTAAAATATCGGTAGCTAAGAGTTGTATAAAATGGGAAGAGCAAACGGCTGCACAAGTAATTCGACTGCATCGTGCAATAGGAAGTATGGTAAGAGAGTGGGTTGATTTTTAACCCTTTTCTGTCCCCTAGTGTCTGAGTTTGGTGTAGAGATTTTAACTAATGACTAATCCTCATGCTTAGTTATTTTAGCCTCTGAAACTTGGCATGTGTTTTAAAATCCCAGCGTAGTTCAGTGTTAGAGGTGGAATTAGCGTGGAGGAGACTCTTAATGAACTTGATCCCAAGTGTTTGGTTTCCTTAGCTCTGAGATTCCCACTGGTGCGTTCGAGAAGGTTTCAGAAGCCTCAATGACATCTTTGCATGACAGTAAACAGTTGTTGCAGCTCGTTGCTCAACTCCTTACTGCATATGCAAGGGGTTTGCTTGTCAATGAGATGAGGAAGAACAAGGAAAACTAGATATAATAAGGAAAATCTCTTATCTGGACATAAACCTAAAATTTTCCCCTGTTGTTGTCATGGGTATCTCGTGTAATAAAGAAACTAGACAGTCGCCTGGAAATCATGAAAACGTTCTCAATGTGTCATCTGCTTCTGTTTCAGTTTCCTTTGCAGACGCTCTGGAAGGGTACTACTGTTAAACTTCTGGATTTTGTGGAAGTGGATGATATCCCTGGTTTTCCTGGTATTTACTTTTAATTTAACTTAAAGTTTCCCATCTTTTCAAACATTGGCTTGGAGGTCGTACACGATTTTACTGAACGATAGCTTGAAGTACTGCATTCTGAAACTCCAGTAGAACTAAGTCTGGCACATATAGTGCAGTAAGTGTCTGTGCCCAAAAATGAGCGTTAAATGGGTTTTAAGGACATTCCTGCTTTTTGATGATCTTGAGAGCAGCAGTGAGTCCTGAGATTCGAGGATTTTAATCCTTTAATTAGGAGGTCATCTTCCAGTGCCGTTGTCTGGGGATCTCTCATGAAGGGAGCTGTTCTTGTGGACTGTTGCTTAAAACATTTTATGTCGCAGTCCGTGATTCCAAGAGCCTTGTGGGCTGAGTGGTGTGCCAGAGCATGCAGGGCTCGTGGCTCTTCAAGGGTCAGGTAGGGAGCAATGCCAGTGTTCCGATTCTCCCCTGCTCAATAATAATAAAACAGAATACAATATTTTTAAGCAAAATTGTGACTCGAGGATTATCGTGCTTCAAAGAGACTTGAAGTGTTTGCAACTTTGTTGCATTTTTTAGCATAAAAATACAAGACAATCTTGTTTTGCCTGTAGATCAAATACTAAATGATTGTGGAGCTGTTCCTGGTTCAGTTCTGTACCATAAAGCATCCCAAACACTGCTAGCTCGTTGCAAGGTAGGTTTTTCCCATTTATTCTATAGTCACTGTTTTAAATATGCTGTTAGTATTTGTATGTTACGTAACTTCTCTCTTAATTGTCCATTGTTATTCACTTTAAATTAGCATCAACCTTTTTATTTGATACCTTGAAGAAGTTTTAATTTCCACTAACAGGCTTTTCACTTGCCAGCGATAATTTGAAACTGATAATTTGAAATTGATAATATAAACACGTTGACATTTAAATAAACAGTATTCTGTAAGCCAGCCTAGTGAGAGCTAAAGATCATTTAAAGCGTGAAAGAAGCTTACTGCCCTTGTTTTGTTTTGATTTTCAGGAAGGCTGGGTTGGGATCAAAACAGTCGTATTAAAGAAGCAGCTTACAGCAGTTGACTTCTACAACGGGTATATGCACTCTTGGTTCCAGCAGAACTCCAAAAGTGTTCATCAGGAATGCAGATTTCAAACGCTCGAACTTAGCACAGCAAAAAAGACTCTAAACCAAAGGAAAATATTGCCATAGGATGTAAAACAGTAGGTGTATTTTAAAATGTGGAAGAAGACATCTGTAAGTCAATAGTAATACAAAGTGCCCACCTCTAACGTGCAGCTTAATTAAGGGGTCTCCTCCCTCCACGTTTGATTTTACTGTCATGGGAATATTTTCACCGAGGGTTCCTGATGATGCTAATTTTTCTTTCCCCATCATTAAGAGAATCTCTGTGAATGCTGAAGACGGTGAATAAATCAGTTTCCAATGTTGAGTAATAAATCTATTTTTATACAATGTTTTCAATCTTTTTGAGGACTTTCGGTATAATTTTCTTCGGTTGTGCTCAGTTACTTGAATCTGGAAATAATAAACCCCGGTGCTTCTCCGGAATTCACAGTTTAGTGCTCACTAAGCCTCTTAGATTGTCTAGTTTGATTTGTCTTGTGGACCCTTAAGCTGCCTTTATATCCCCACGCTGAGATGAATAACTTAAGCCGTAGCTGGGAGCATCTGGAGGATCTTTTCCTGTCTGTAATAGTTTTCTTAGAGTCAACTACACTTTACACAGAATATCCCTGATTTTTTTACTGGAATTTGATGCCACATCTGTATATAATACCGTTAACTGGAGCTGGGTGATGGTTTTTTGCTAGGTGAGGTTTTCTGATGTTCCATCTGATCAGCTTAGGCAATCATTGGCAACTGCTTCATTACCTGTGGCTTTCTCTTTATTCTCTGGGTAGTCTCAGTCTCCAGGTGTCTACTTCCAGTGTGTTGGAATTCAGTTTCAATAAATCTTTGATTTGTAAGGGGAATAAACAGAATATTTCTAATCTGGGATCTCCTCATCCACTTCTCTCTCATAGAGTGGTTTATTTGGGCCTGTTGACTCTGGAAATGCTGGAAGTGGTAGGTGCTGTTTAACATCATCCAGGCATGCCAGCTGATTGCTTTTTAGTCACCTGCGTGTGATGTGAGCACATCATTTTCTTTCCTTTTAAACTTAGAAAAGAGAAATTGTACTGTGTATATTTGCTTTTCAAGTGGCTTGTTTTAATCTTATTGATTCTGTTCTAATCTATAAACCCATTCACCTTGTTCAGTAGATATTCTGCTTTGTCATCTTTAGCTCTTCTGAACAATTTTTGCTTTCTTACTTAATCGTTGATTGCCATCTCTTCCTTCTCCTTTTTGTTTTCATATCCTAGAATATATCCCACTTAAGATTGGTGTGCCATCCATCCAAAATTATGTTCTACTGTCGTACTTCCTCTCTGGTGGGAGAGGTTTTTACCTGATGAGTTGTTAATCAACCTGCCTTTGGTTCATGGCATGTCTAAGGAGCATTTCATGTGAAGAACCCCAAAACTGCTGACTTTTGCTTTCGTGTCTTAGAAGTGACGTAGCACTGTGAGGACAGCAGCGAAGACCAGCTGCATCTTAGGAGCTGCTCCGGTGTTATTTCCTCAACTCGTTCCTGCTTTTTCTGAGTACTACTGAAGTAAAAGCAGAGCCACTGGAGCTCTTCAGGCTCGTTGGCTTCATGTTTACAGCATTAGCACTGAAATTTTGGAAGCCCAAAATAAAAAAAGGCAAGAGTTCTGTAGACTTGGTGTTACAACGGTTCTGTTTTCCTCGTGCTCATCGATCAATGCCAGTGCATCCTCTTCCACACATCCTTTTGGCTCTTCTCTTTAGCACATTCATTTCTTTTCCAGCAGTTGTGTCTGGAACTTGAAGCTCAAGTCAGATGAGAAGCCGTGGAACTTATCAAGGTGACAAGAGCTTGTTGTGCTTGAGTGTGACTTGTAGAATGAAAGCAAGCAAAAGATCTAGAAAAATCTGTTGTATCATGTGTATTAAAATGCTTCTGAAGAAGCATCTGTTCAAGCAGATGCTGCAATATTAAATTGCCATTGGTCCAACCATTAATCTGCCTCTGACAGGTTTTCCAGAACACATGATGCTCCAAGAAATCCAAGTCTATGAATCAGAGTCAAAAACTGGCAACAACAGCAAGGTGGAAGTCGGGCTTCTGTGGAGAATTCCTTTTAGCTCTGACCACAGGCTCAAGGGTGCGATTTGTGCTGCAGAAGTTATAAAACCGGCAAGTTTGTTTCCAAGCAAATGATGTACTGTTGTGTTTTGCTCCCACCTACTACTTCCACGTAAAGGTTGTGAAGTCATTTTGCTTCTCCTCTGTTCAGAGGCGTCTATGAAAGGTTAGTTATTGCCTCATGCCAAGAGAAGGGGTCGTGGGTGGGTGGATTTTCTGTGTGTTTGTGGGGATCGTGGGTGGGTTTGGGGGTTTTCTGGGGTTTGTGACATCACTGGTCTCAGCTGTATGGCTCCTTGCCTTGTGTTTTCCCTGCTGGAGCTTCTGGCAATTTTTCGTCAGTTATTTTTCAAGAACACTCGTAGGCATCATTGGAATTCCTGGAACAGGCCGCCCAGGGAAGCGATGGAGTCACCATCCCTGGAGGTGTTCAAAAAACATGTAGATGTGGCACTTTGGGACATGGTTTAGTGGTCACGGTAGTGTTGGGTTGATGGTTGCACCTGATGATCTTAGAGGTGTTTTCCAACCATAATGATTCTATGAATTCAAATATTCAGTGTTTGCTGAGGGGATATGAACGTTTTCCCTGAACACCTGCCCTGTGCACGGGTTTTTGTCACTAACCAGCTGCATGGTTGAGGTCTGGCCTCGGGCATGGATTGTATCAGAAGTTGAATTAGCAGAGAAATGAGTATACAAAGAAAATAACCTCACCACCACAATTTTTAGATAATTTTAAGAATAAGTGATAAAGAATTTGGGACTTTGGAGAAACGAAGTATTTTAGTTAGCTGTTAGCACGGTTGGACTCAACTTTTCTGATGTACCAGGTCACTAGGCACTGGAAAATGAATTGTGGTTCATAATGACCTGGCCAAAATGAACAGTGAGATGTGACTCCCACAGAAAGAACACGGTTTGGAAAGTTCAGACAATTTAGGGTTACAAGTTTTGAGATGACCGAACTGTTAAATCAGCATCCAGGGATGAGCACTGACCACCCTTCTGGGTAACCAGGGCCAGGGTCTCACCACCCTCAGTGTCACAAAGGCCTTCCTTCTCCCTAGTCTAAATCTCCCCTCTTTTAGTTTAAAACCATCACCCCCTGTCCTATAAAAAGTCTCTCCCCGTCCGACAGGCCCCCTTTAAGTATTGAAAGACCACAACAAGGTCTCCCTGGAATCTTCTCCAAGCTGAACAAGCCCAACTCTCAGCCTGGCCTCCCAGCAGAAGGGTTCCAGCCCTCACATTGTTGTGGCCTCCTCTGGACCCGCTCCACCAGGTCCATGCCTTTGTTTTTCAGCATCAAAGTTGGTGGCAAAGAAGAACTGTATCTCCATCCTTTGCATCTCCAAAATGACGCGGAGCAAAGCGATGTAAGGGCTGGATGGCATTAATGCTGCTAGTTGGAATATCAGCTTCCAGCAGCGTCTGTGCAGGAAGTTAGCATCGAGAGAATCTGCAGGGTGATCTGTACATCTCTCGCTGACCATTTTAGACAGCACTTCATGTCAGATCTATTGCTGTTAGTTGTTGCTGGCAGGTGGTAATTTCAGTTCTAACTACAGCCTAAACCAACAGCGAAGAGTTTCCCCGCGTCTTTGGGGGAGTTTGAGGTGATATGTGCTCAGAAACCCTCCAGGTGGTGCTCGCTGCATCTTTTTCAGAGGAAGACCAAGGTCAGCTGGGCAGAAGATCCTGAAAATCTGGCGCGGAAAGCCTTCAGTTAGTTGTTTAATACCAAATAATGTCTAAACCATATTGTAACCGGGATATCTGTACTTGTAACTTAATCTGAGCAGTTTGCTTTAAGGCTTCCCAGAATTGCTTTCTACACAAGAGGTGTTATTAGACAGTTCTTTGTTGCTCAACAGTTAATGTCCTAGCTCTGAATGCGCACAACTTTACCCCCAGTTGTTTTATGGAGGAAAAGAGGGTAAGATTAAATTATGTTTTTATGGAGGAAGTCTTTGGCATGCTATTTTTGGCACGGTAGAGAAGCTTTAAAGGGAATCGGTGTTCCCCAGGCAGCTGTTAGCCAAAATGTCTCTTTGGAAACTTTGCTTTCACCTAGCTCTGTAGGGATTTAACTCGGTAGGTAACGAAAATCTGATTGTTTTTGCAGAACAGACAAAACAAAAATGGGGCATTCACTGATGAGGTGTGGAATAGCATGTCAGGGTCGACTCTGGAACGTAGACACGGTGATTCACTCCCCAGCACCGCTGCTGAGGTCAAGTACAGCCGCCCTAGCAATTGGAAAGTGGTACGAGCAAAATAAAACAGCTGTCCTGCTCTCGGCCGAGCGATTGAACGGATTCAGAGGCATTCACAGGCCCAGCATCTGCTGATCACTGAAGCCAAATTACTGGTAGAACTGCAAAACGTTTGGGCACCAGAAGGGCTCTGGTGTTGGACAGGGATGATTTCATCTTGGATTTCAAATAAATGTTAGAAGGAGTGATATTTCCTCGGATGCTGGTGGCTCACAGTTAGCTGCATCTGTTTCATGATCTGAAACCTTACTACACCCTCTGCTTCCTAAGAAACCTCTTTGTTCCCGTGTTCTGCTGAATAAATTACAAATAGGCAAAAAGTGTAGGTGACCAAGCACAGGAACACTTGAGTCTTTTTAAGAAGTTGATTACAAAATCCCTGAATGACTTGAAGGTTGAGACTAGACAAGAAGATCTCCCCTTTTGTTTATCTTGACTGCTGACAGCCTGCTAGCTTCTGGGAAGCAGTGTTTGCCCTTCCCTAAAAACAGGAGGAGTGATAGGTCACCAGATTTATCTGAGGGTTGGAAATTAAGCGACCTTAATGGAAGATGCTTTTGCCATTAGCCCCAAACCTGCTGATGTTTAGGAGCCAGGTCTCCTGCTTCAGCCTGTTTCTCAAGGTTGGTGGTCCAAAGGGTAAGGCTGAGGGAGGAGTTGAGTTGAAGCCTTCCCACATTCCTCCAGCCGATGCTCTCTGAGGTGTGGGGGTGTGGGTTGGGTTTCAGGTTGCGGAAAGGACATTGCCATGCACTGACCGTAAGCAGAGGCTGGAGAAGTCAGAACTGACATTGAACTACAGCATAAAACTCATGTAGGTGGTGGATGCCAGGACCTGCTGTAGCTGTTCACCTATAGAAACTTTCTTAACATACCTGGAATGGTGGCTCATCAGCAATGGCAAAGTGTTAGCACTGAGTGGTGGTTGTTGGGCCAAGGTTGTTTTCTGGTGATGGTGCTTAAGGACCCGTGTTTGAAACCTCTGTCTTGCTCGGTGTCCAAGGTACTCTGCCAGCAGCTTCCTCTGAGGGCTCAGGGAGTGCAGAGATTAGTTTGTTCCTCCAAGTCGGAGTTAAGCCACAGTGGGGGACAGATTGGGGAAACTTGGAGAGCTTCTTGCTCTTTCACGGATAGGCAGAATTTCAGGCTGTAGGGCTGTGACTGTTTCCTTTCTGTTAAATAGACATTTCTCCCCGAAAGGAACAGGCATTTCTCCCCTGTACACTGCTGTATCTGGCTCTGGAGAGCCCACAAGCAGCACAGGTACCAGATCCTGAGCCTGCTTTCATCCGTGTACCTCCTGGGCTGGTCTGTAGAAGTCATTTGTATTACTTCACCCTCAAAGTGATGAAACTAAGTTTGGGATTTGGCTGACTGGCTGCAGAGGAGGAGGGGAGCAGAGGGAAGAGACATTTCTCTGCGAGGCTGCAGCCCAAGCCAAGAGCTCTGTGGGAAGGTCCGAGCTAATGCTCCCCACTGGCTGCCTTGGCCCCAGCTCGTGCCAAGCCCTTGCAGCAGACTAAACACAAAAGAAAACACACAGAGTCTAAATTCACTGGTATGAAGAGGATGTGCCAGAGTATTCCACAGCTCTTCCTTTTCTGCTTCTCTTTGATAACTGTCAATTTGCGTAAAAACACTGATTATTAATGGCTTTTTTTTTACCTTTTTAAGCATAATTCAGGCTGCATAGGCACACAGCTCTGCGTTTAATGCCTGGGATGCCCTGTGTTGGACCTGAGAACCTGTTCTGAAGCTTGCTAAACTGTGTTGAAAGATTCCCCTTGCCCTTGATGGGCTGTAGGTAAGACAACATAGAATCAGAATGGTTTGGGTTGGAAGGGACCTTAAAGATCATCTAGTTCCAAGCCCCTGCCATGGGCAGGGACACCTCCCACTAGACCAGGTTGCTCAAAGCCCCATCCAACCTGGCCTTGAACACCTCCAGGGATGGAGCATCCACAGCTTCTCTGGGCAACCTGTGCCAGTGTCTCACCACCCTCACAGTGAAGAATTTCTTCCTGATATCTAATCTAAATCTACCCTCTTTCAGTTTAAAACCTAGAACTGGTTTCATACCCATAGGAGGGGATTGACTAGAAGGAAATCCACTCTTGAGCACGTTTGAATTCCAGTTTCTATCCAGTAGCACTGCCCACCTTTTTGTGATCTCTCTTGGTGGAAATTTTGATGTTGGAGGCTTGCTGGCTTGCCTGCATGCCAAAAAATTTATTGCCAGTGTTTGGGTGTAAACATGAGATGTCTTCTGTGCTGGTGAGGTTCTTGATTCCTCTCTAGAAGTCGTGAGGGTTTGACTGGGCAACTTAATAGGTTACTTGGAGGTGGATCACTCTGTCTGACCCTTTCTGTGGCCATCTGTACCTTCAGATAAGAGCAGCTTCTTGCCCAGCAGCATCCTGCTCGCTACTGCTGAATGTTTTGGGAGCCTGTCTTCTGTCCCTGCACCTCCCAGCCCTGCATGGTTTTCCATCATCCTTAAAACATGGGATCCCAGACATTTTTTTTCCCCCCATCTTGTCCCACTTCAGGAGCCCTGCTGCTGCTTCCTTAGCACATCCCTTGCCCAGAGCTGCTGCTCTGCTTCTCCCAGCCCTGTTGCTGACTCTCCACATCTCAAGCTGGGGACAGATTCCCTGACCACAGCACGCCGTGGTCAAACCCTGGACCTGGAGAAGCACGAGCTACCCACCAGACCCCTCGGCCATCCCCAGGATTGGCCTCACATTGACCTGCTGGTGAACAGAAAGGTGAAATTTTTGCAGGTTATTCTTCGGTCAGCTCTACATGTAGTTTATTTACTTGGGCATTTCAAATACAAAAGCAACACAGCATTGTCAAAGTTACAAAATGACTTTTTTTTTTTTTATTAACCTACCCTATCGTAGAGTGTGGATTTTCTTGTCAAATAACACAAGAAGCAAGAGAAAACTGTAGTTTTATCCATGTGGAGCCTACAAATCCACACGCCTTCTCTGTGCTATGGAGCATGTGAGTTCTTAGAAATGCAGCTGCCGGTAGTTTAGCTTGAATTCTAAAATGAGCGTTCTAAAACAAGCTAGAAATAAATAAAATACTTACATTTCAAGTACAAAACCTTGCTGTTGAATTCAGTTTAAGGAACTCAGTTTATTCCTTTTCATGTTACCAACTACTGTACAGGTACCTGGGCTGGCAAAGTCTGCAGATGCAGAAGAGAGGAGTGTTTTATGTACAGGACTTAATCAAACCACGTGCTTAGTCTTCCCTTTAGGCTATCATGTGAAGCTGTTTAGTGGCAGGCAGAAAGAAGGGTTTTAGGGATGCATTTAATAAGACATGAACTTACTACTTGGGGCTTCTAGGCCCCAATTTTTGCCTTATGTCTTTCCTTTCTGGTGTCAAAAAAAAAAAGGGGGGAAAAAAAGTGCACCGTAATTGTGTCTCAAAAAGAATGACACCTACCAGCTTTGAGTTGGGTTATCAGCAGGTAGATGTTACTTTCAAATTATATTTAATCGAGTGTGAGGGACTTTACCAAGGCTTCTCTACAGCTCTAGTATCTGGTAGGACGTTGACCTCTCATCGGGATCCTGCTTTGAGGGGTTTGGCGGTTTGCTGGCTGCCTTCGGTATGCAGGGCTCTGCCCTGGCAGAACCATTATGGACTGCTGGCCCGAGTTCCTCTGAGACTGGAAGATGCTTTGCTCTGCTGCACTCCTCTCCGAGCAGGTGAAAGTCAACCCAACGCCGACGTTGCTCTTCATGATTCTGGAGGTGCCGTCGGACGTGCCATCAAAACACCTGCCCAGGGCGATTTCCTTGGCGATTCTTGGGTCTTGGTCAGTGACCGTGTAGATGCCATAGTTGTGTCCCAGCGGGTCGAGAGGGGCCAGCATTGTGTACTCGCTGGAGTCGTTGTTTGTCGCCATGGGGAGGTGGTTCACCAGGTACTCGTGGAGCATGCTGTTGACGCTCTCTCGGCGGCAGCTGCCTTGTGGGACCACTTTCACGAGCGTGCGGTCCACACGGTCTTGGTCGTAGAGCATACCACTGCACTTGAACTCCAGGCAGGCTGCTGACACATCTCGCTGCTCAGAGTCACGAATGCTGCGGACGTCCCTGATGCCGTAGAGCTTGCCAATGGTACGTGGGTGTGTCCCGCCCATGTTACGAGATCTTACGTTCACCTCTTGGGGTCCGTTTATTTTTACTTTAATGTAACAGGCTCTAAATTCCATGGGCTTGGGCCACCACGCCAGGTAGTCATCAGTCCAGCTCATGAGGTCGTCTTCACTGAAGGGAACGGTGTTGTAGTCGTACCGGTCTCCCTCTATCCTGTAAAACCTGAAGTGAGCAGCGCTGTGTGGAGCTTCCTCGCATTCTTTTAGGTTTTCATAGGCATAAATAGGGCCGTTGTTTTCTTCTGGGGAATTGGGGCTTGGCTTCGCCATGTTAATGCTGAATGCTGTTTTCTTAGTGTTGGAATCCTCATGGTCTGTTCTCCTGTAGTTGAGCTTGTTGAGATATGGCTGTGGGACCCCAACAGCGTTAGGGTTGAGTTTGGGAGCAGAGGGGACAGCTTCGAGCTCTTCACCCCCCATGCTCGCCAAGATATAAGCTGCGTAGGCGTCAGGTTTTTGCTCGTCGCAGAAGGCAGGCACACAGGCACCGTTGGGACCGGTGACCACACTGTCAAAACGGCCCCATACTCTGGGGTTGGAGGAGAACCCTGGTTCTGGCTCTGTGTTTATAACAGAAATCACAACCCCTTGGATCTGCTCGCTTTGCAGAAACCTCTCGCTTCTGTAGGCTCGGACTTTGACGTAGCACCGTCTGCTCTCTGGGACGTCTAGGTTAAAAAGCCGCCTTTCTTTGATCTCCATGTTCCCAACCAAAAAAGTTCTCTCCTCCCTTTTGCGCCGTCTGCTTTCCTCAAGGTTGAAGTCCCCTTCTTCCTCCCATAGTCCTGTCTCGGGATTCAGGGACCAAAGCTTCATCTCTTGCAGATGCTCTGGCATCTTGACCTGTGCAGCATCCAAATGAACCTTCACCTCTTCTGCATTAAGAGACTCAGTGCCCTGTTCGTCAGTGAAGTCCACAGAAAACATGCCATACGTGCGGAGTGGGAATACATCCCCCTCCTCATCAACAAAGTTCAGGTCACTTTGTGTCACAGCGGCCGTTGAGATGTTTCTTGGGTCCAGAAATGTCACGCTGGCTTTCACTTTGCCTCTGTAGGCTTCTCCGTTCTTCCTATAAAATGCATTGGGAGGGATTTCTAATTCGGCAACTGGATCATCTTCTTCCATTTCTCCCAAGGAAATCACGTTGGTTTCGGTGGATTCCAGCGTAACAGGGGCTTTCTTCCTTAGTAGCTTGATCTCGTGAAACACAGCACCTCCATTTTCCTTGAAGGGCAGAACTTTGGTTGTGTTCACAAACTTCTGCAGCCGATCGACAAACGTTAGAACCAGTCTCTCCGTATCTGCTGGGACGTGGACTGAGAAGGTTCCCTTGTAGCCAGTCATACTCACTCTCTTGTTGCCCATGTAGATGTGGCCAAACCTCAGTGGCTCACCGTTATCTGCTGCTGTGGCTCTGCCTCGAACCATTATTTTGGTCTCGGTGCATTTTTTGCAGCCACATTCTACAACAACTTTAGTGGGGAGCGTGTACCCGTCACAGGAGATGTCTCTAGTTTCCATCCTGGACACCCCACAGCAGTAGGAGACGTTGTCCTTACACCGGAGTCCCTTATCCAGCTTCCCAGTGCAGGTCTTCGCTGGGCACTTGCCCACGTCGTAGTAGAAGGAGTTGGTTGCTTTTTGGAAGCAGTCATGAGGAAGCCGGATGAGGTGGCTTTGGGGTTGGGAGTTGCAGGCTGCCTCTTGTCTTCCTGTTGAATAGAATTTCTTGATGAGCAACAAGAAATTATTGTACAAATACATCATAGCCATCGCTATGTGGTCTGAAACCCTCAGACCTAAACATTGCTTCCAATAACAATGAGGTTTGCGCAGCCATAAAACAGATGGTTTGCAGGATTTGGGTTAGTTGAATTCATCTGGCCTCCGTCTCGGTGAAGCAGGTGCTCAGCTTTAACGCTGAGTACCTGACTGAGAGCAGTGCTCTTTGCAAGAGCATCCCAGCTCCTGCCCCCCAGCCCACCCTCAGCTAGATGTTCTGCAGCTGCGTGGCTTTTTGGCTATAGGCAGACTGAAATGCGTCCCAAGGTTTAAAAAACAAACCTAAACAAACAGAAATGCTCCCATCAGGCACAAGTACAGTAAGAAATCTGCTGGAACCAGCAGACTGAGCTTGGCAGGTCACCTGCAATCCAGAGCTCTAGTTTGTAGAGAGCATCTAGTTCATAACCAGCTCACGCAAGCTTATCTGCTAACGGATGCATGAAATAAAGCCCAAATATTTTTCCTGCGGCTTTTCTTTCCCACATGTATCACAGTTTCTGGTTTCTGCACGCTGCTGCCCCTCCAGCTGCTTAGAAAGCACCGTGCCCGTTTTCTCTTACCTATGACAGTGAGCTGGGCAGGTTGCGACTTTGCTGACCCCCCGGCGCTGCTGGCCTTGCAGAAATACTCTCCAGAATGCTCTCTGTTCAAGTTCTTCAGAACCAGGTTGTTTTTATATTTGTATAAGGAGGGGTCCAGCAGCGAGCCGTTGTGGTACCTGCCGGGAACAGGCAGGATTTTGTGGATTTTGCCAAACCTCTTCCCTCAGTTTCCTCCATTTGTAGCTTGGCTAGGTGGCATCACCTAAAAATTATTCCCCTTCCCCTGGAAGTACTGAGATGTGGCTGCTGGGTGGCTGGCAGGCAGGCGGAGCTGCCCATCGTGCCTGCTGAGGTTTTTCAAGCTCTTATTTGTATGTTTTTCCAGTCAGTCCCTCTGCAGGTGACGTGACTGCACCTGCGAGAAACGTCAGCTCTGCACATCTCGAGGAAACCTTCATTTGCAGCGATTGGTTCTTGGCATATTTAGCTGTTCTATAGCTAAAAAAAACACCTTTATGGAGGGGGAAAGGAGATAAAAATGGAATCTGTGGGACTAGTAAGACTTAAAATCATAGAATTGTTGTGGCTGGAAGACACCTTTGAGTCCAGCCATTAACCCAGCACTGCCAGGACACCACTAAACCTTGTCCCTCAGCACCACATCTCCACGGCTTGGAAACCCCTCCAGGGATGGGGACTCCACCACTGCCCTGCCCAGCCTGGCACAGCCCTTCACAACCCTTTTGAAGAAGAAATTGCTCCTAATATCCAACCTAAACCTCCCCTGGTGCAACTTGAGGCCGTTTCCTCTTGGCTTATTGATCAAAATTGTGCCCAATCAAACTCGAGTCTCTTACCAGAGGTAGCGGTCGGGGGCCGGGCTCCCGAGGGCATCACAGCAGAGCGACACGCTCTGTCCCACTCTCCTGGCTTTGTCCTCGGGGCTCCTGAAAACATAGGGTTTGCCTGTGGGAGGAGGAAAAGGCCATCTCGTTACTCTGCCCCTCCTAAAATCACAGTTTATTTCTGATTACTGTCAAGCCTCCTGCGTCCTCCCCTCTGGGGCTACCTGATCGCTGCAGCTGCACTTGGATCCCCAGGTTTCTTCTGTTGCTCTCCGGCATGGTGACAGTTGCAGTTGCGTATTTGGCTTTCTTTATTTTAAGGGTGTTTTTGCCATCAGGACAAACCCCCGGGATCCTAAACATGCCTCTGTTATCAGACATTGTCAACAGCTTGAGTTTCTTGGCTTGCAGGTAGACCCGGGCATCGGCAGCAGGTGACCCATCCTCGAGAGAGACCTTCCCATGCAGGGTCGCGTCCTCGCACATGCAGGCGTCGCAGTCGGCGTTGACACGGCCCATGGGGCAGGTGATGTTGCAGGCTGGAGAAGAGGCAAGCAGGTCAGAAAGCAGCCTTAAAGTCTCCTGTAATGCTCACGCCACAATCTCGCATCTGCTTTTAATTTGGGTGCAATAGGACAGATACTGCGTAAGGAGTAAATAGTATCCAAAACATATTTTTAGTGTTTATCACCAGCTGCTCATTAGAAACACAGGGACGATGTCATTTTGAACCTGACAATTAGTAGAAAGCAGCCACGTGGATGTAATTACAGCTAGGAACTGTTATTTACCTTCCCCAAAGGGCTGAATTTCAGGGAAATTTGAATCCAGATCAACATGTGAGCTCTTAGCTCAATCCTGGCAAAATTACAAACCCAAATGCCTGAAGCTTTGTGGGTTTCTGTTACCAACTCAGGCCCAGAGTCATGACTTTGCTCTATCTTAAAAGCTGTCTCCCCTTATTTAATGGTATCTTGGCTTGGGCAGGAACTTGAGGCCTTGCCAAGTGAGCATTACCCGGGCAGTTTAATAGTCTCCCAAACAGTGATTCTGAAACATTTTCATTACCTATAGTCCTTAATTCTAAATAATAATCTGCCTCTTCCCAAGGTAAGGGCTCAGGTCATCCCTTTTAGAATCGCAGAGCATCCCTGTGCAGCAGCTACCTGATAATTTTTTTTTTTAATAGCTGGAAATAAATGGAAGAAAACTGGGAGAACCTAAAGCAACTTTCCCGGAGGCTGTTTTCAGAATTATTTGTTTAAAAGGGGATTATAAGAATAACATAATTAATTACAAGCCCCTTCAGCAGAGGCTGTGGCAATTCGATATTTGAGATTGCATGGAGGCAGCTGCCTGCAATCACTGACTCCACCTTCAGAGCTGCTGTTGTAACAAGATTAATGAGATTTTTCCTGTATCCCCAGGATCTTTATGGGTCCCTGATGATTCCCCATATCTAGATCCCCCCCCGTCTTATCTTGCTATTTGGTTATAAGCTCTCTGCTCCCTTCATGGTCTCCAGCCCTACTCGGGAAGGCCCCAGCATCACAAAATCCTGGCAAAGGAGAGAAAGATGGTTAAAAGGACCGTGAAGGGAGTACAAGATCTACACAGTGATGAGACCAGGACATCCTCCCCTGCCCGTAAGTGAGGTTATAGGAGCACCTGAGCAAACATGTCCAATGCAGAGCCGCCCTTCCTCAGTTGCTTCATTACAGTGCGTGCCCCAGAGGCGCTCAGCTAGGCAGGTTCTGGTACGCTTCTGCACACCGGTTTGGCCACACTTGGCTGAGCACTCGCTCCATTTCGACCATGGAGACAAAAACCTTTTTGAATCTTGCACCAGTGGACCTTGAATAACATCAGTGGTGTGTTACTAAGACGCACATTACGCACACAGCTGCCCGAAAACGGGCTGTTGTTTTCTTAGCAGCTTCTATATACCTCAGACTATGCATTTGGCTGTTACGCACTACAGGGATTAAACAAACTCAAAGCCCGTTCAGGGAGTTGGGAAATAAAGCAGGAGAAGGCGGCTGAAGGCTTCTGACTTAATTCCCCGCAGGCTACCGAATTCAGGATGATTAAGATAAACTTGAGGGGAGCAAAGTGCAGGCAGCTCATGCTTAGTGTTGAATAACTTTGGCTTAAAGGAAATGAAACACACATTGTCATTTAAATGCTGGCTGAGGGGCTCGCCTGCATTTCAAATGCGGTTAAGCGGGGAAAAAAAAGAAAGCAGAAGGAAAGGGTAAAGTTGTTGGTATGATCATGGTGAGTGTCTTTAACCATACTTCAACATATGTTCTCTATAGGGGAAGCGTGTGTCCTATTGCGAGCACCAGTTTTACAGTGTGTGAAATGATGCTACTGAGCAGGCTGAGCATGTCAGGGGCCAGCTGATCTGTAAAGCACAGGGAGGGTTTATTGAGAGTTCAATATGCGGTTAGATTTTTAAAGGCTTTCCTTTAACTGGGCTACTAGATGGTATTAATTTAAGCTGCTTTGAACGGATGAGATCCACTCCAAGTCTGTGGTTTGGGTTTATTTTTAAATGATAGTGTTCTACTAATGTTTATGAGGGTGGGCTTGTGACTAAAGTTTCTAAAAATGGGATTTCTTGGAGATGTGTGCCATGTCGTCTCCCACACCTGCTCTTCCACCTGCTTTGTAATAAACCAGGTTGAGTTATTTCCTAAAAAGGCAGACAGGCACATGGCTGGGCCGTTCCAATAGCGAGGGTCAAAAACGAACCCCAGGCTTACAAAAGCAGGTGGCTGGAAAAGACCATTTAAATGAGAGCAGCCATGGAAGCGTCCTGTCTGGTTTGCAGCGAGCGCTTGGCTTAGATGAGTGAGTTTTTAATCTGTTGGCACGTCGGCATCTCCGTCCAGCATCCCGAGTGGTGCATCCATAGACCCTGTTCAGCAGTTTGGGGGATGTGGGAGGAGGTGGGCTTGGGGCTGGGGTCCTTTCCTAAGTGGCACATGGAAAAACGCCCATCGGTATGTGCCCCAAACAAAAAGCTAATGTGCAACAGATTAAAGTGGGGTCTTGGCAAGATCCTAAGTTTTTTGGGATTGACTGCTTGAATCTGCAGAGCCAGTGAGGGCAAGAAAGGAGGAGGGGAGTGCAGTGGAAGAAAATAGCATTATATGGCTCTAGGTAGCACCTCGACAGCAGAAAAAGCAGAAGGTGGAGGATAGAGGAGAAGCTGAGAGGCTCGAGGGCTGACAGGGACATGGGGAGGGACGGGGCTACCCCACAGCACTGGCTGGCAGGAACGTACTGCGTCTGGCGTAGGCGAAGATGGGGTCTCCCCTGCGAGAGCTGCTCCTCGTACCTGTAGGCAGAGGAAATACAGGGTGACTCAGGCAGGCTTTGCCTGCACTGAGCCCAGCTGCTCAACCCAACGTGGTCTGGCACACCCTCTCCTGCAGGCAAAAACTGCCTTTACAGCACACAAGGGCAAAGGCTTTGGTTTCCCATTGCATTGGTCAAAACGTCAAGATTTTGCTTGATTTCTTCCTAGAGAAGCAGGAGTCAGCCCCTGCTCTGTGAGCCCCAGCCTCAGCATCACTGCCTTGAGGGAAAAACAGGTTTTCCTGGGAAAACCCTAAAAATACCTCTCAATAGGTGGAGGGGACCTCTCTCTGAGTGCCCATGCTTTGATTGTCTCCGGTGTCTAAGATTGCTACTCAGAGTGGGACAGGAGGCTGGGAAGTCCCCTAATCCCTTGGCTATGTCATCAGAACATCTAGCCCTTTCAGTGCCCACCCGAATTTAAATCCTGAGTGCTGGGCCTTAAAGCTTGTGGGGTCGGGGTATCTCCTTGGGATTAATGAGCAGAGCGGGCTCTACAGGTAATTGATGCCTCACGGGTTTTAATTCTAAAGCAATGGTGTCACTTGTTGCTCTGGGCGTGGGGACAGGCTGGGCAGGGCAAAGGCAGGTCGGAGTGTGTGGTTGCCCATCCCTGGGCTCTCCTCACCCTCCCAGCCCGCGTGTGCTTCCCGCGGGAGTCGGGGCTGTGGTCACGCACTTGACCTTCACTTTTCCAGGATTGGAGCCAACAGTGTGTGTCAGCAATAGGCAAAACCCTACAGGAGGTCGCAGATGATTAACATTTATTCCATTGCCTAAATGTCCTCAGCTACTCCAATATTGTTCGGCTGTAATTTAAGGCTGAAAAAGAACAATGCGTGTGCAAGCACCCCTTGTCCTGGTGATGGAAAGCCGCCCAAGATAGGAAATAACTTACTCTCCAAGCTGAGCATTACCAGCGGGCTGAAGGTTTTCTGTCCTATCTGGATCCTGCTGATGGCTGGTTGCAGAAGCCTTTGACCTAAGAGTCAATAAATCAGAGATTAAATCAGATTAATAATAAATAGATTCAAGGGATTGGGCATCCTTAGGCTCAGTTTTTCAGATTTCCCTTTGGGTTGTGGCTGGTTAGAGCTCCTGTGGGATGTGGTGCAGGAGATGCCAAGTGAAGGGCTTGATGGAGATGTCTCACTGCATCACTGCAGTTCTGTTTGGAGCAGCTCAGAGCAAATAATCTTTTTATAGCCGGAGATATGAAATATATCCTGCCTCTCCCTTCACGGGGAGAAATGAACCCAAGGTGAATGAGGTTGGTGATTGTTATGGGACACGGACTGGTTTCTGCACTTGATGGCTGCCTGCGTGCCCAAGGGGAGCTGGTGGTCATGACTGGTTCCTGGGGTGCTTGCAGGCACCTGTCTCATTTAAACTGGGGAGCTAAGCCCAAAGCTGCCCAGCACTGGCTCTTGCCTGTACCCAGCTTCTTGGGGCTCAGCAGGGCTTCTGGGCACCTCCCCAGTGACAACCTGCCTCTCCCTGTTCTAGTCCCCAGGCATCTGGCCAGAGCACTTCAGGGTGAAATTCCTCTATAGCCTCAGAAAACAGATCCAAAGAGCCTGCAAACAGGTTTTCTCTGCGAGACCCTCCGGAGCAGTGGAGCAGAGGGGCAGGTTGCTTATCACTCAGCACTTTGGAATGTGCAACCCGCTGACAGATCCTGCTGCTCCCAAGCATCTTCTCCTGGAGAAGAGCCACATTGCGGCTTCCCGAGGGCTCGGCTCCGAGGTTGGGGTTGGTTTGTACTCAGGCGATGGATAAGGCGCTGGCCGGGGTGAGTCTGCTCAGAGGGGAGCTGGGGTATGGGCTGCACACTACGGGGGCTGTGGGGGCAGGAGGCAGGGAAGGTCCCAGCATGGCTGATGGGCAGCGGGGCTCATCCTTGGTCAACCAGAGGCTTGGCTGACTCGCAGACAGGCTTTGTCCATGCTCTGAGGGCCAGATGGTTGCCAGCCCTCATCTGGAAGTTGTTTGGCCCGGCGAGTGCCACGCTGACCCAGAGCAATGCCCGGCATTGGTGTCGGGCCCGTGTCTGCTGGCTCAGCGGCTGCTGCCGGACGTGCCTTCATGCTGGCGGGCAGGGGCCAGCGTGGTGACAGGAATAGAAACATAGAACCTTCACCTAAAACGGATGTGGCTCCCAGGAGGAAGAGGAGGAGGAGGATCCATCCTTTTGCAATGACCATCGTTTTCTCCAGAGGTGGCCAAGGGCTTCTTGGAGTATCTGCAGCCGTCCCACACCTTCCCCAGACCTGTGGAGACAAGCTTGGCCATGTTGAGGCTCACCTGGAGTCCTGCTGCCTTCAAGGAGCTTCTCCCAGGCTGAACCAGGCCAAAACATGCTACAGGGTTGCTTATACCCCCTGCTCACCCACCCACCTCAGCAGCCCTCCACTTAGCCCCCGAGGGGGGAGCAGCAAGGACTCCAGGTCTGTGCTCTCATCCCCTCCTTCTCGCCATCACATCTGAGCTCAAATCTATTCTGCAGAGTGCTGCTTTATAATGACATCTCCTTAAAACGCCTTTCAACAGCTTAAATACTTCTGCAGGGATGCTCTCACAGCCCACGCAGCTCCTCGGGCCCCCTGCTCTGCCCCCCCACATGCCTCCATCCCTCCGCCTGCAAACTGGGCTTAGTGTGAGGATGGCATCTTATCCCAGTACATCCCAGGAGTGTGCGGGGGCAGAGAGGGGGGAAGACTCCTGCCTGCCTCTGTAAGTGGAAAACCCCCTACACAAGCCAAGCCTCCCCTCCAAATGGGAGTGAGAAGCCAAATATTTTCCTTTTTCTGCACACGGAGATGAGGGATTGAGGCTTTGTGTTGCTCTTCCCCGGCTCAGCGGCTTCAGGTTTTGTTTTAAGTGAGTCCCTTAGCATCAAGCATTTGCGTATTTAATTTCCAAATGTACCCACGGAGCTGGTGTTGTCCCGAGTGACACCAGCTGGAATTCCAGGTGCTTTGTTTTATGCACCCAAAATTCATTAACCTGGGGGGGGCGGGGAGATGTTGCCTCAGCCTTTCAGTGCCTCAGTTTACCCATAAAACGGGGCTGACAAAGAGCAGCCGGCAGCGAGAACACCCTGTTATTTGTAAGCGGTATTAACCAACCCCTCGGAGACTGGGGAATGTGGGACTAGGAAATACTTTGATTATGGCTCAGCAAATCCCAGTCAAGCAAAAATAACAAGCAACACATGAGCGGCGTTTTGTGGGCTTACGGCAGGGTCGCGAACTCGCAGCCAGACAATAACCAGGAAAAATTAATCCAGGCTGGAAGCCTAGTTCCCACTCGGTGGCTATTTTGGGAGCTGGCTGCAACTTGTTCGGAGCTGGGTTTGGGATAGGATACGTCCCTGTGTCCCCAGAACACGCGATGCTGGGAATAGGGGGGGGTTCAAGCGGCTGGATCCCGGTGGCAGGAGGGTTTGGAGTTACCCGTGTCCCCTCTCTGGCTGGGGGAGCCAGCGTGGGACGGAGCCGCAGGAGATCAAACAGTCCTGCCTGAGCAAAGCACCATCCCCCAAATTCCCCACTCCACTGTCTCCGATAAGGACGGGAGAAGTGGGACACGGGGAACCGCATCCCCACCGATGTTTTCCAGCCCGCAGCCTCTGCGCCTTCATCTGCCCATCAATTAATTTCCACCTCGCCCTCAATCACAGCCGCTCTTAATTACACCGCCTTAATAACACAGCAATATTATATAACCGCTAGCTGCAACGAAGGGGAAAAACTTAGCAGGGTTGGGTTGGGTTTTTTTTTTTTTTTCTCTTACCTACAAAAACAATAAAAACTCCAATTAGGGAGAGTCTCATCCTCTCGCCATGGAGCCACCAGCCGAGCTGCGGTCTGGGGGCTTGGCGAGGGCTTGTCAGCTGTGGGTTAAAGGGATTTGCAGCTGGTTGGGAAAGAAGAGAGAGAATTGTGGCTTACCGAAACCTCCCCTGCACCGCCGCCGAGCCGGGCTGCGCACGAACTTCCCCGCAGCCGAGGCAGCGAGGTCGCTTATATAGCCCGGCGTGTAGCTTAGGGGATGGCAGCGAGCCACCGGCCGCCGAGCAAAAACAGATCGGGCGAGCAAGGCAACCGCAGGCTGAATAATCCCTTAACAAGGTGATGGTAAACACAAACCCTCGGCAAAACAGCAGCTGCCAGGGCTGGCAGGGATGCTGGCAGCGGGGCAGGGCATGGTGTGGGTACCACGTCGTGGTGTGGGCACCGCATCCCGGCACAGCACCATCACTTAGGGGTTTACCCTGGGTTTGAATCCAAAATAAACGCTGCTGGGTGTTGAAGATGGAGATAGAGTGCACGGGCAGGCGGTACAATGAGTTTTGGGATGGTTTTTTGGCTTTTTTGCAGTCTTGGACAAATGTGGTGCTCACCCACTGTTGGCTGCGGGGTTCCCACATCTGGCAGGTGTGAGGCAGGGCTCAGCTGGGTGCCAGCCCCCACGCTGCCTGCACTGCCTGCTTGCCTCTGCCCCCGTGCTTGCTCTGGCAGGGGTCAAACAAGGATGCAGTGGGGATGCGAGGATGTGGGACAAAGCCATGTGGATGAGTTTGGACACCTAGGGCAGCACAGAGCTGCAGAGGCAGGATCATCCTTGCAAGTAAATGTGACTGCGTCTCACTTGGGCTATGGGGAGACCTAGTGAAGACCTCTAATGAGAGCTCCCACCTGACCTAGGCTGGCTTCAAACTTTCCAGCTCCTTCCTCCCTCTGCGGCCACTTTTTTCCCGTGTAACTTGTGGCTTGACTCAAGGCTCCTGGGCCATGTGTGAGTGAGTACCACCCATGCACGCAGCCCCGGGCACTGTGGGGCCATGCTGCCGGTTTGCTGCAGGGATCTGCTGCAAAAGTGTGTGCTTTACATGGTGGAGCCATCCTCAAAGGCTGGGGATGGGTGTCTGGGCAGCCAGTGGTGTGTGGAACGTGTCCGTGGTGTCCTGGGCTGCCTCTCAGTAATCCTTGCTGGCCCTGCTGCCAGAGGGAGCAGTGCAGGAGGAACATTGATCAAGATGTCACATAAAAAAGAATTGGTGGTGGCCTGCACCGGCTTCTGTTTGTGTGTGCAAGGAAAAAGGGGAAAACACCTGGGATGTGCCAAAACATGGCAGAATGTTGATCTGCTGGGGAAGGAGCACCCAGTGAGCTGGAGGTCTTAGACCTGGGGGATAAACATGGAGCTCAGCTGCGCTTCCCTGCCATGATGAGGACGAGATGTGGAAAAGGTGCCAAGACTGATGAAAGCAAGGAATTTATCTTCCCCAGATGGCACCTACCTCCCACTGCAGCCCATCCCTAGCACAGCAGCGTTGCCTTGACAGGCAGCTCCAGTCCCACCGGCTGCTTGGCACACGCTGGCATCAATTCCCATGGGTCACACTGTGGGGTAAGGAAACGTGCTGCTCTGCAAAAGGAAAAAATTGTTGTTCTTTATGTTACAGAAACCAGGTGATCGGTTTAGCCCAATGTGGCTGCAGGCGTTTCTGCACAGGATTTTGCAGCCTCCTTGGCAGGGATGTCTCCTCTCCAGCATGGCTCCTGCAAGACAAGCTCAGGAGACTTGTGTGCAGTGTCAGGAGCAGGCCTGGGACATGCGAGTTGATGCAAAAACCAAGTCTCTAGAAAAGTCCGGTTGCGCAATCTCTCTTGGCTTGGCCATCCCTCACTGCAGCTCTGGCGTGTGGCTGACATTGGATGGAGCAGGACAAGCAGAGCCCTAGATGTTTCCAGCACTGAGCACCACTCAGGAGATGCTCAGCCTCTTTCCATCCACCCAAGGTGGATGATGTGCCAACCTGTGGGGTGGAGGGGACAAGTGGGGTGTTACCCCATGGCCAGGGTGTTTGCTCTGCAGGGCTACAGCACCCTTGGCCGATTGGGAAGGATGCATCCCACACCAAATGGCTCTTATCTTTCTGGCCATCACCTGTGGGTTCAGCTGTCCAAGGCTGGAGTTTCCCAACTAAAGCATCAGAGCAGCAGAGCCGCAGTCCCACGGCCACATTCCCCTCCTGGATTAACCCCGGGCACCCTGCCCAGCTCTCATGGGTTTTTTCCATGGTTTCATCACCCATGTGTAATTACAAAGCCATAATGTATTTATGTGAACGCTGCCATGCTCAATGCTTCTCCCACCAACGCCAAGGATGGGCCAGCGTAAGAGGACTGTGGTAACTCGTGGTGCAACAGCACCTCCTTCTCCACACTACTCCATGGTTGTCTCCATCACTCTTCTCATGTCTCTCTAACAAATCCAGGCGGACACCAACTAGTGATGCTCCTCACAGCTATTTGTGCCTCCCACCCTTTCCAACACGGCATCGGCAGAGTGACCGTCACCAAAAGCTGACTGCACCGTGCTGGGAGGGCGGCAGGAGCAGCAGGGCTGCTCTCAGGGCCGAGCTTGGGCTTTACAGCCTGTGGGGTCTGTGAAGTGCTCTGTAGGCTCCATGAAATACCCTTTAGGGTCCATGAAATGCCCCTTGGGGCCGAGGCCATGCTCAGTTCCCCGCCGGCTGCCCCTGTCCTCCCTCCTCGCACCCTCTTCGCTCCACCAAAGGGAGCTGACGGTTATTTTCCCCTGCTGCGTGTCTCTGGGCTCGCTCCTGTTTACGGAGATGGGAGTTAAAATAACTGATTGATGACTTTGTTCCATCCCAAACACTTTGGGGAAGTTTGCGTGGTTTAGGAGGGAGAGCTGGGAGCTGGGATTTCATTAAGCACTTGGCTCCCGGCATTTCTCCAGCCATGCTCCAGGGGTGGCTAATGTTGTTTTTTAAATCCTGTTTTGCTATCCCAGGAGCCGGACTGGCGATTTCCATGGTTTGTCGGAGGACTTGGAGATGTAGCAGGTCCCCGGGGTTCACTCTGAGCTCTGAACCACCAGCAAACCTCACAGCCACCGCAATATTGTTTCACTTAAGCCCTCCTCCACCGCTTCATCAGCACAAAATTGCACTCCAGCTGCCTAAAAGCTTTGGAAAAGAGCCCAAAAAATGAACTACTGGAGTTTGTTTTTATTGTGCGGATGAGGATTTACAGGCTGCGGCTGGGAGAAAAGGAGCGAGTGGACCTTTCCCCCCTGGCAGTATTGGCTTAGGAGCTAAAGCCTCGACCGTGGCTGAGCAGTGCTCGTTTATGCAAAAAGCACCACAGAGCGGGGATGCCATGAAAGCCAGAAGCCAGGGAAAGACTGATTTTAGCTCTGGAGGTCAGGAGGGCTTTTTCTGGTGTGGTGAAAGGGCAGGGAGCTGGGGGAGAGCAAGCAGCTGTGGCCATGCTGCTCATGGGCTCTGGCCATGGGGTGAGCCCCTAAATGTCTGCTGGCATCAACACAACATGACTGGCCCCACTGGCACATAAAACAAGGGGTGTCCCCTGCTCTGTGATCACATCTGTCAAGGAAAAGGGCTTTTCCTGGGGCTTCTGCAGGGCAGGGCTGTTATCTGAGTGCCCAGGGACTGCTGCCTGCATCCCTGCGGCACGCACACAGCCCTGCATCCTGACCTACATCGCCTGGAGAGGGGTTCACTCATCACCGGGATATCCCGGACTGTCAAAGGATCTGGTGAGGGTTTCCCTCCTGGATGCCACATTCATCCCTGCTGTCTCTCCTTCCCTATCACAGCTCAGAAGAGCAGAGACGGGAGATGCCACAAGAGTGCCAGAAGTGTCTCAATAGCGAATCCCTTTTTAATTACGTTGCTGAGCTGTGGAAATGAAGATAAGTATTCTGGATTGTTTAGAAACTCTCTGTGAGATGGAGAAGGCCGTTATTTTTGAGCCCTCCATGAGTAACGCACGTCCCAGCCTCTCCCTGCACTGTGCCAGGAGCGTTAACTCCTCGGGGACACTCGCAGGGCAGGATCATGGTGCCATGTGCTGGTATGACACCAGTATGTGCTGGGGACATCCTGCTGGCAGATGCAGGTTAGTGACAGGGCCTGACCTTGGACCAGTGATGGAAATGCAGTCGCAGGATGCGAACAAGCGCGATGGGAACGTGGTGAGGTCTGAGCCAGGGCGGTGCCTCAACGGGGACATTTAAACCGCAGAGGAAGAGCGGGAGCAGAGCTCCAACCCACAGCTCCACGGCTGTTTGCTTTAGCTCTGGAGAGGCTTTGGTGGACAAAGACCATCCTGTGTCGAAGCACACATTGCTTTGGGCAGTTAATTGCTCCAGAAGAAATCTTTAATTTATTGCTCTTATTTACGGGCATTAGCTTTGGGCTCGGATGCGCTCCAGGCTGTGCACCCGTGGACAGCCTCCCACCCATGGGATGGTGGTTCTTGGGTTCATCTGTGCCTTTTCCTCCTCAATTTTCTTGCTATAAGCCAGGTCAAAGCAGGCAGGTTTGTTGCTGATTTACCCCAGCAAAACACCAGCCAGTCTTTCCTGAAAAACAGCAAAATTCCACATGACCTGTGAGCGTGCAGGGAGGGCTTGGGTCTCGTGGCATGCTGTCATTTGTCTCCCTCCTGCTCTGCAGGGCTTGGGTCTCCTGGCTTGCTGTCATTTGTCTCCCTCCTGCTCTGCAGCAATCACACCAGCAGCACATGGAAGAGGTGCAGGCTGTGTAAGCTGGGCCGGAGGTGATGGTGATGGCAGTGAACGTGGAGCATCAGGTTGAAAGGTGCTTTTTAGCATGTGGATGAGTCTCTACTTGGGATGGACAGAAAACATGCAAGGAATGGAGCCAGGAGGGTGGTGGGATCTCCTCGTTGAACCACACGTGAATTTATTTCACGTTAATTATTGCACTGAGCAACGTGGAGCTGAGCCTGGGCTGGGGTAGTGGGGGATGATCCACCTCTGAGTTTTGGCTCCCAAAGTTTGCCAGCATCTGCACTGGCGCAAGTGTACATGGAAACGCCTCCTCTTCCCGGAGCGCCTGTGGTCATGGGGGCGACCAGAGCCATAAAATATCTCATGACCTCATGCATCGTGCCAAGGGCATGCTCGGAAAAGCCAGTCTCTGCCGAGCTAATTCCAGCACTGCTGGGATTCCCCCTGGGGCAGTTGCGGCCATATCAGCTTTCGCCGGAGGGTAACTGTGTGTTTGTCGGCAGTGCAGGTGGAGATGGTTGGTGGGGACCAAGCACTCCTGGAGGGAAGGGCTGGCAGCCACCCAGTGTGGGCACCTTGGACCGGCTGGGATGAAAACTGTTGGGAGCAGGTTGGAAAGAGCAGGAGATAATCCCTTCCTGAGAGAAACTCAGTGCAACACTCCCAGCACTGGATCAAGTGTTGCCTCCTACAAACACCTCCCCAGGAAGCCAAATCTGGCCGGGGGAAGATGTCAGCACTGATGCTCATCCCAAGGGATGCCAGGGTCCTGAGGTCCTGGGGCTCAGCCAGGTGCAAGCTTCTTGCAGGAAGGTATAAACAGGATAGGGGAGAAGAAATTATGTTCCTCTGGCTCATTTCATTCAGCATTAACAGCATCTCTCCCCACCATGCCACTGATCCTTTCCTAAAAGCAGTCATGTCCTAGAACCATAGAATCATGGAACCATGGAAACATAGACACATAGAATGGTTTGGGTCAGAAGGGACCTTAAATATCATCTAGTTCCAACCCCCCCTGCCACGGGCAAGGACACTTCCCACTAGACCAAGGTTGCTCAAAGCCCCGTCCAACCTGGCCTTGAACACCTTCAGGGTGGAGGCATAAAGTCAAGGGGACATGTCCCCACATAAAGCTCACCCAAGGGTGTTTTTAAGCCTTGAAAACTGCTTGGAGATACAAAGCACAGAGAAAAGATGCCAGGGGAGGTTTTCCCTGCATCTCACTCCTGCAAGGCCTGGATAACTCTGCTGAGGGTCCCATGGGGCTTTCAGCCCGCCTCACATCTCACCTCTTCCCCAGTGAAATGGAGGAAACCAGCCCTCGAATCTGGCCAGTGTTTGGGAAGGAGCATCCAAAGGGAACACTGAAATATGGCCTTGGGGCACATAATCCAATTTGGGAGCATGGAACGAGGAGGATATTTGATGTTGGAGCAGGTCCCACAGGGAGTTAAAAAAAGCAGAGGGTGAAAGAGGGCACGAAAGGCAAAGGCAAGGAGAGCAGCTAAAACCCATCCAAAAACAAGGGCAAAATTGTTCACTTCCATGGGTTAGTCACAATGAAAACATTGGGATTTCATAATTTCTTCCAGCTCAAGAAAAATACCCAGTTAGGGCAGCAGAAGCCCTGACTGGGTTGGTGTGTGCCGGAGACAAAGGGGACCCACAGCCTCCCCATTGACCCTGCGGGGAATTTTTCTGGTTTGGTGGGGACAGAAGCATCACAGGACCAGGGTCCTGGGTGAGACTTCCCAAATAAATCCTCCAGTTGTGGTTTCCAGCCTGAGCAAGGAAGCTACTGTGGGAAAGATGAACTGTGGGTGGGATGCACAGATACATCTAGGCTTTATGGCTTGGCAGGGAGCAGATGGGATTCAGCACTTAAGCCCACCACATGTTTTGGAGCTTGACCCCAGGGTCTGGTTTAGGGTGATAAATTCACCCTTTTGTCTAGTTTAGAGATGAAGAAGAGAGATTTTGCTCTGGTCAAGTTGTCCTGGTGAAAGAGGGAGGAAGGACTCCAAGAGCTGCTGCTCCACATGGGAAGTTGTAGACTTGGGGAAGCTCTGGGAATGGTGCTCAGGACATCGGGGCTCCCTTGCCAGCAGGGTCCTTGTCCTTTACACCATCTTGCCTGGGTCTGTGGCTTGGATGTCCAGCATGATGTGCTGGGTTCAACAACCCAGGAGCACCAGCCAGGCTGTTAAAAGATGGGAATTGCAGCAGGTTTGAGCATCAAGGCATGTTTTTCTCAGCGCTGCTGTCCGATGGCATGATACACCCTGGAGAAGGGCTTTTGTTAGTAGGGTCTCCAGCAAGGCTTTGGTATACGAAGCCAAATCAGAAGCTGCCTGTTATTTCACCAAGAAATTGTCCAAAGACACAATTTACCAAGCTGCTGAGCCCCATGGGCAGGAGAGATCCCTCCCTCTGCTTTAAACAAGGACTTTTAGGAGAGGGACGGGATGACCCAGATTATCCCCTTTGAGGGACAGCAATTATCGTCCCTCTTGGCAGGCTCGGCAGAGCGGCCAGGGCCGGGTGAGCAGGCAGAATGAGCTGCTGCTTAATCCCCGGTGACCGCTGAGCTTTGGTCCTCTGCCTTTTGCTGCAAAGGTTTTGTTGGATTTAGGGTGATGCCCCGCTATGGACCTGTCCATAACGTACAGCCAGAGGTGGCACCACTGCTGGTTTTTAATGAGAAGGATGAAAACTGGGAACTTCGCAACTGCTTGACTTGTGAACTTTGGGTAAGAAGAGAAGCCGTTCCAGAGGTGAGCTCATTTCTAACCCCGGGAAATGACTTCATGGACGCTGGTATTTACTCACAAAAACATTGCATGTCAGATGTCCCTGACTAGACTTTCTGTTTCGAGTCCAGTATGAGACAAAAATTTCCTTGGACGAGCTGCTCCTGAGACAATTCAAGGTTTGGAGGAGGAGGAGAAGAAGAATTAGAGGGGGAAAAAAAAAATCAGCCTTGAAAACTCTGAAATCATGAGGTTTTTCTGAGCAAGATGGATTTTTGGACAGGGAGCCCAGCAGAAGCACCTGCCTGGGGTGAGGGTGCAGGTGATGGGTGCTGCCATAGGATGGCTCTGCTTGAAGAAGAGCAATCATTACCCCCCACCCAACACCCAGCAGCAGGTGAAAAGACAAGTTTTTTTCTCTTTTTGTGAAGCCAAGACCCTGGTGGTGATTTATTAGGGTAAACAGCAGCAGGTTCCTGGCCCCGTGTTTGCATTACATTAATGGAAATTCTATCCCGTGCTGCTTTCCCTGCATGAGGTCACTACTTACACGGGATGTCCGATGGAAAAACACAGCGCTTGCATTTTTGTTTCAGGTCTGCTCGTGCAAAAAATGCCGCTGGGGCTGTAGTACCTGGTGTGGCTTCTGGCTTCTGTTTCCTCCAGCATCCTGGCTTGATAGTGTTCATCAGTTCTACAGCTCCCTGAAAGGAGGTTGGAGCCAGGTGAGGGTCAGGCTCATCTCCCAAGGAACAAGTGATAGGACAAGAGGAAATGGCCTCAAGTTGTGCCATGGGCAGTTTCGGTTGGATATCAGGACAAATTTATTCCCCAAAGGGGTTGTAAAGAGCTGGCCCAGGCTGGGCAGGGCAGTGGTGGAGTCCCCATCCCCGGAGGGGTTTCCAAGCCATGGAGATGTGGTGCTGAGGGCCATGGTTTAGTGGTGACCTGGCAGTGCTAGGTTAGTGGTTGGACTCCATGATCTTGAAGGCCTCTTCCAACCAGAATGATTCTATGATTCTACAATTCTACAATCCATATGGATTTGGGGATGCCTGGAGATGCTCTGGCTTGCCGTGACCCAGCAGTGGGTTGTAGCTCTGGGGACGTACTGGGGCAGCATCCCAAAAGGAGGGGATTTCGGAAGGAGCCAAGCCGTGCTGTGGAAACAAGCCCTGCCTGCCAGCGCTGTTTCCTAATCCTGGGGACCAAAACCCTCTGATTGTTAAACCAGTGTTCAGAGCTTCAGCTGAAGGCTGCTGAGCAGACAACATCCAAGCTGACCTTTGAGGAGACGAGCGAAAAAAAAGAAAGACAGAAAACACAAGGGGGTTACTGTGCAAACGCCGGAGAAAAATAGTCATTTTAATAAGGGACCCCACCCTTTAAAGAAGACTAATTGCTAATGCATGCCCGGGACATTTCTGTGTGATGGCATGCTAAAAAAATCCTCTCTGAACAGGGACCAGAGGCTTTGTTGTGGCATGAGCGAGGCTTAAGGTTCCTAAGAAAAATCCTGTCCCGCTCTTGCATCATACAGTCGGGGATGGAGAGGACATTTCTAGACAAAAAGGCAGCCAGCCAGGAAGGAGGACAAACAGGGACCACATTCCTGGCTCACTATTTAATTGCTTTAGTGCAGGTGCAAAATGCTAAATGAAAGGAAAACTACGGATGAGCATGTGGGGCCGAGCTAATCTCAGCTTTAACCGGGAGGTTAATGCCAGGAGGAGGCGGCTGGTGTAATAAATGGGCTCCCACCCAACTCCTTTGTGGTAGCTGGGCCATTTTTTCCCCCAGGGACCAGGCTCATTCCTGCAGCACCGGTGGGTGATGCTCTGGCCAGGTAAGGAGGTGATGGAGATGGTCCCCTCCTGCATGGCAGGAGTGGGTGGTGTTTGCTGGGGGCCTGCCCTCCCACTCTGCCTGCTGCTTTTCCCTTTCCCCTCAGATGTCAAGCACTTGGAATGCATAAATTGTCCTCTTCAGCTCTGAGCAGAGCTTCCAGCCTGGTCCCTTTCAGTGGTTGAATAGGTGTGATGGAGGGTTTAGGGCACTCCCATGGATGGTGATGCCTCGAGGGCTGATGTGGTCCAGCGCTGCAGCACCTCCTGGGTCTCAGGAGCTGGTGTCTCTGCCGCACAACTTGACTTTTAAACCCACAAAGGGGAAAAATCCTCCTTTTTAGCTGTGCCGTGGAGCACTCCTGCAAGCAGAGCAGCCTCAGAGACGGTGCAACCCCTCCTTGGAGCTCGGGCATTTCCTCCTGAAAATAATTAGGAATAGGTTTAATGATGGAAAACCTCCTCTTAGGGAACATCACAGAGCCATTGCCGCCAGCCTGGGACCTGTGGTGCCCCTATATGCCATGTACCTCTTAATTTAATAGACTGGGAGATGTGAAGGTCTTTTTTGCATGTAATTAAACTCCCCATGATGCCCTTGGGAGCATGTGCTGGCCCCAGCGGGGCTTGGGGCTGGTCCTTTGTCATCCCCACAGCTCTTTTAGTTTTGCTGACCAGAGGAGCAGGCTGTCCTCAGTTTCCCTCCGTGGCCTTGCATTTTACATCTTATTTATTAAGCCTTTGTGAGCTGTTTTTCCCTCCTGGGTTTTTGAGCCGCACGTTGAGCTCTTGTTGTGTTACGCTGAAAGAAGTACAAAAAACACAAGGTGGGAACTGGTAGAGTGCAAAAAAAAAAAAAGCGTAGCCATTAAAAAGGCAAAATGACCCAAGTTTCTCCTTATTCATTCCCTCCTTACAGCATTTCCAGTCCAGGCATGTACCTGTGTTCATCAGTGATGCTCCCATGGACCTATGTGGTCCAGGAGCATTGTTGGGGGGCATGTGCGTGTGTCTGTGAGTCTCCTGGTTGTCTGAGCAACGGGGATGTTCATCACTAACTCCAGGGATAATTAACTCATTTTCCTGTATTTATAGAAATCTGATGCAGGGAGTGTTGGCGCTTCTCCGTGATGGGGCCACATTTGGCCACAACATCTTGAATTTGGGCTGGTTCTTGCAATACGGTGGCTTTGTCATCATCCCCGCTGCCTGCTCATTAAGCCTGAAAGTGGGCAGCTCGTTAAGCCCGCAAAGACAGGGGTGCCTGGGGTAGAACCCCAGCAGCTGCCCGCGCCGGGCTGCCCCTGGGTGTCCACCTCCCACCAGCACAGGGGATGTTTGCAGCAGCATTGCCACCTCCAGATGCTTGCAGACGCCTGGGCTGAACACAGCGTAGCTCCTGGCTCGGGGAAATTTTGCAGCTTCAAGGAGTTTGTTGCAGGGATGTGATGTAAAGACACGCTCGGAGCATCCTGACTCGGCACCGTGGCAGTGGGAGACCTGTGGGGAAAGACAAGGAGCGTCTTCTCTCGGCATCGGGGCATGCGTATGCCAGGTATGTTCCCATCAGCTGGGACAAATCCAGACCTCAATACGGGTTTCCTCTTGTTTCTCCCAGCCAGCCAGCAAGCAGCTCGGTACTTTTGAACTGCCTTTTCTTTTTGCTGCTTGCTTGACGGGTTGGTCCTTGGGGAGGGAAGGGGTGAAGGCAGCATGGGGGGCTTGCTCTCAGGGGCGCGGGGTGTGAGTGGTGGGGCTGGAGGAGGGAGGCTTGCTGCAAAGTGTCGGCATCTCCATCCCGCAGAGCTGGAGAGACAGGTTTGATCTCTGCTGCTCGGGTTATTTGTGCAAAGGTGAAGGTGGGGAATGCTTCATTTTGGTATCAGCAAGACGGAAGGTGCTTGAAATGGTAAGAAACATACCCTACCTGCGGCTGAGACTGTTGACAGCTCATGTCCCCAGGAGTGGGAAGAATTTGACCTTGAAATATGAGCTGTCCTCAGGCTGCTTGTGCTTGGTCAAAAAGGGCAATTAAACCAAGCAATGGGGGAGCACCACACTGCTCATCACCCGCTATCCACCCCCCATCACTGTGTTTCTACCTTCACCTCCTCCCCCTGCTTCATGTCTCGAAGGCAAAGGGACAGGTGTGTTGAGATGGTGCTGTCTGAGTCCTGGGAAGGTCCAGAATCCTAAATGACACCCTGATCCTCTCCCAAGAGCTGCTGTCAGACTCTGAACAGCATGAGATCCTCCTTCTTCCCTCCTGGCCACCCCCAGGTGCTCCCACTCATAGCCCCAGATCCAGTGCTGGGGATGGAGGTGGATGATTAAAGTTTAGGTGGACCATTAAGGTTTAACACCCTAACGGGAAGTGCTGTGGGGTTTCTAAAAAGCTGAGTCCTGCTTCCAAAGCCCCTTTGAAGGACAAGTCCTTGAACTGAGCACGGCTGCCCCAGCACAGGCTTAGCCAGCCCTGGTGTGACCCATTCCCAGCCAGGTACTGGTGGGCAGCAGCTTGTCCTGTGGTCCTGGCCAGCGCTCCCGCTTCCCAGCTGCTCAACTGCCTCACAAAGGGCTAAAAATACACCTCTGTGTGAGCAATCACTATAGCTACGGCAGGGGTTAGCCAAAGAGGGCAGCTGGGCAGTGTCACCACAACCAGCAGCTCAGCAGAACGCGCAAGATGGAGGGGACAGGTAGGGACAGGCTGGGACTGGCGGATTGCTGCTGATGGCTCCAGTGCAGGTCCCACCATCTCCCCATTTCTCCTCCTATTGAAGCTGCAGCTCATGACACAGCCCCTAAGAGGGGGTTCACTTTGCCACTTGCGTTTCAGCAGGAGATGAGTGACGAGCAGCTCCCTGTGTCTCCCCGCTGCCCCACCACAGAGGAGGACACCAACATCTCGGCCCCCGGGTGCCCCGAGCCCTGGGTCGAGCCCCGGTTCACCCAAGCAGCAAGGGTCCGTGTGATCATCACGGCCGTCTTCTTCTTGCTGGCGGCAGGCAGCAACACGGCGGTGCTCGGCAGCTTGCTGAGGAAGAGGAGGAAATCCGAGGTGCGGCCACTGATCCTCAGCCTGGCATTGGCCGACCTGCTGGTGACGGTGGCGGTGATGCCCCTGGATGCGGTGTGGAATGTGACGGTGCAGTGGTATGGCGGGGACCTCTCCTGCAAGCTCCTCAACTTCCTCAAGCTCTTCGCCATGTACGCGGCCGCCCTGGTGCTGGTGGTCATCAGCCTGGACCGGCACGCTGCTGTCCTCCACCCCTTCTCCCGCGCTTGCCGCCGCAATGGGCTGCTGCTCCGTGCTGCATGGTTCAGCAGCGTGCTCCTGGCTTTGCCCCAGGTAGGGCTCGGTGCCCTCCCTGTGTGGTTTGCCCAGGCTGGGGTGGTTTTGAAGAATCACAGAATGGTTTGGGTTGGAAGGGACCTTAAGGTCATCTAGTTCCAACCACCCTGCCATAGGCAGGGACACCTCCCACTAGATGAGGTTGCTCAAACCCTCATCCAGCCTCACCTTGAACACATCCAGTGATGGAGCATCCACAACTTCCCCAGGCCACCTGTGCCAGTGTCTCACCATCCTCAGAGTGAAAAACTTCTTCCTAATTTCTAATCTAAATCTCCCCTCTTCCTGTTTGAACCCATTACCTCTCATTCTATCGCTACAAGCCCTCTTGAGAAGTCCCACTCCCCCGCAGCTTTCTTGTAGGTCTCCTTCAGATACTGGAAAGACACAATGAGGTCTCGCTGGAGTCTTCTCTTCTCCAGGCTGAACAAGCCCAGCTCTCTCAGCCTTTCTGTGTAGGAGAGATGTTCCAGCCTTTGGATCATCTTTGTGGTCGTCCTCTGGACCTGCTCCAACAGGTGTATGCCCCTCTGGTATTGAGGGCTCCAGAGCTGGATGCAGTACTTCAAGTGGGGAAATGCATCACTGCACTACTGCAAAGCATGCTGGAGCAGATCAAGACAAACCTGAGCAGTTTCTGACCAAAATAACATACTGTATGGCCAGAAAATGGGATTTCACAGATGGCAGATCCCATCATCCTGGACATACCCATGAGTTAGATACCCAGAGCACCTCTTCCAGTTCAACAGCAGCAGGGAGGTGCTCTCCTTGCCCAGCCAGGAGCATCTCCAGGACATGGTGCCCTGTTCCAAAGCCTCTCTGAGTTCTTATTCGGTTCTCCATTTCAGCTTTTCCTCTTTCACCTGCACACGGTCCCAGGAGGGAACTTCACCCAGTGCGTTACTCATGGGAGCTTCCGAGCACACTGGGAGGAAACCGTCTACAACATGTTCACCTTCACCACCCTCTACATCACCCCCCTGAGCGTCATGATCGTTTGCTACATCCGGATCATTTGGGAGATCAGTAAGCAGCTAAAGATCAACAAAGGTAAGCAGGTCCCAGCCCTTTAGTGTCCACCATGACCCTATGATTGACCATGCTCCAGGCTGGAGCATTCTTGGATCTCTGCCAACACCTTTTTAAGGGTAATCCAAATGTGGGATTTGACACAGACTTCTCGACCCCCCTCTTTGCTGTCTTCTGCTTCCTGTGGGCCATGGACCAGACCATGAGATGGTCTCCCCTCTCTGGCAGAAGCACAGGCATGGATGGTTGTGTTCTGGTTTTCTCCCATCTCCAGCTACCCTTTTGACTTTTCTTGGCAGGTTTGATAAGAACTCAAAATGACCACATCTCCAAGGCACGCATGAAGACTCTCAAGATGACCATAGTGATTGTTGCCACCTTCATCATCTGCTGGACCCCATACTACCTCCTGGGCTTGTGGTACTGGTTTCAGCCAGCCATGATCCAGAAGATGCCAGAGTATGTCAACCACAGCTTCTTTCTCTTTGGCTTGCTGCACACATGCACCGACCCCATCATTTATGGACTGTACACCCCCTCCTTTCGGGAGGACATGCAGTTGTGTCTCAGGGGCATTGAAACAGCCATTACCAGGCATGAGAGACACAAACCTGTGTCAGTCACGGAGAAGAACACCAAAGGTGGTGCTGTAAATGGTGGGGTGGCATCAGGGGGCTCCAATGGGACAACAGTCAACACGGTCTGCTGAAGACGTGTACCCAAAAGGAGATGGGAGACACAGCTTCGGGGGCTGCTTTGTCCGACAGGATCATTCTGGAGACTGTCATAAGGTTTGCCACCCAGCTTTGGTGGGTGAGGGTCTCTGGCCAGAAACTGGGAAAGTGTCTCCTGCCTGCACTCAGGGTGAAAAACATTTAGGGGTATTTATGGTCATTCCTCCATATTCTGGCAGTCCTGTGACAACCAGAAAACCGTCCTTTTTGTACCCTACACATGCTCTAGCCCTGATTCTGGAATTAAGCACCTGCCACGCTTCCAGCATCGGCCCCTGCGAGAAGACACGCCTTCTCCTCCACGGTCCAGGGCCATGTCCACTAGTGTGGCCAGTCTTCAAGTGCCCTTTGCACCTATACTCAGGTGTGGAGCTGCATGGATGCACGGCACCAAGCGGCGTCACCCTGAGAGGCTGCAAAGGTGCGATCAAAAGCTTTAACTCAATTTCCTCCACCCATAGTAGGAAAAGCTTTTTGGAAATTTTGGATCTCCTGGCTCAGAGCCCACCCGGTTCTCCCATGGCTGTGTGTGAAGTCCTGGGAAGGATGTAAATCTTTGGGGAGTCTCCTTAGGCATGGTGGCGATAGAGGGGGCTCAGGCAAGAGGGGTGCAAAGAACCACAGTAAGATGGGATGGGATGGGATGGGATGGGATGGGATGGGATGGGATGGGATGGGATGGGGTGGGATGGGATGGGATGGGATGGGATGGAGTTTCTTCTCCCTTTTGGAGACAGCGAGAAGGAAAAATGGTCCCTGCTGTGTGTTCTGGTGCACAGAGGGCGGTACAGACACATCCTTACACAGCAGCTCTCTGGGACACAGGGTTGACCAGGAGAGCAAGTATTTGGGGTACCCAGAGGGTGACGTAACCCAGCTGCCTTTCCTCACTGTCTCTGTCCCCAGCCCCTCGCCAGGGCATGAGGTGACCGGTCTTAGACCACGCACTGGGCTGTCCCCTACACGGGGCTGCTGGGAGCAAACCCCACTTTTTCTCCTCTCTATTTTCCCCTCTCTCATTTATACACATTTTCTTCACCTTAAGAGTTTGACCCAACACCAACACCTGGTCTCTGCCCCGAGCAGGGCGGGTGCAGCCGCCCCACAGGTGATGCCTGAGGTGTCCTAATGAGGAAGGTGATGGGAAGCACCTGTAGGTGGTGGGGCCCATCAGTACCCATGGATATCAGGTTGGTGCTGGTAGTCTTTGTCTGCACTGGGAGGCTGTTGGAAGGATCGGCTGAGCTGTGGTGAGTAAAATGGATTTTTTTTGCTTTTTGCCGAGTTGCTTGTGGAGGTCTCTCTTCTGGGTGTGGGCTGAAGAGGTGGGTTTATCTGACTGTACCATTCCTTTCTGTGTAATGAGAAATAGTGGATTATGTCTTCATTTTCTGCTGGTTGTTATGAGATGTGTTTTTCGCTTCTGAAATTTTGTTTTGAGCCAGGTGAGATGGGTTTTTTAGTTTGTTTTGTGAAATCTTTGGGCAGCTCAGGAGCCCTGGACTTGGTAGGAGGCAGTTCCATCAGCGTTTTTGTGGTCACTGCAGCTTTGAATGAGCAGCTGGAGTTTATCAGTATGAAAGAGCTTTGTTATAAAAACAACTCTTGACTTGCTGTGGTTGCACGTGTAGGAAAGCTGGGAGATGTCTTCCCCCAAGAAAGAAAATCTCCTTTGGGCACCGAAGGGGATTTCTCAACCTTGCCTCCAAGAGGTCATGGATCCTTGTCGGTCCGGAAGGATCTGCACTGGTCTCCCAGTGCCCCCGCTAACAAGTTAATAACATCAGAGGGGTGGCAAGAAGTCCTTGCAGGTTGGATGAGAGCGGGTGATGAGGATACGGGAAGCTACGGTGCTAGGGTGATGCTGAGCTGTAGATGGGTGTCAAGCACTTGCCTTTCCCCATGTTAACTATCATTTATCCTAAACGTGCTGCCCATGAGAAAAAAAACACATTTAGTTAGAGCTGCAGGAGCCCAGACTGATCGGTTGGGATTAGTGCGAGCCCTTTAGGAAGCATCCAAAGTCCAATGAGATGCGTAACCGCCGTTTGACTTTCCTGGGCTCGTTCTGCTCAAGGTTAATTATGCAATGCTGCCGGGAGCAGGGCTGGCGGCTGCCAGGCTGGCCTGGCTCGACTGGCACAGGAAAGTGTTTCTTGTAAGGTGACGGGAATGACTTGTGGTAGGGGAAGCTCATTTACTCATTAGACACTCATTTGGTTCTTATGTTTGTATTGCTGATGGTCACTACTGGGAGGCAGACCTTGGAGGTGTGCTGGCCTTCTGGCAAGCCTCAAATAAGCAGGAAAGTGTCTTTCATGTCCTGAAAACGTTCTTCATCTGCTTTCTGCTGAGCGGGAGAGAACAAGTCCAGCGCTGCTCCACACACTAAAGCCGCTTGTCCCCCCTTGCACAGCAGCAGGAGAGCTCAGAGACCTCTGAGGATCAAGAATCACTTTTTCCCTTGTGGGAGGGACCCACCACCTTCACACCCCATGGGTTTGGTGAGAGGGCAGAAGCAGGTTTGGCTTTAGGTGAAGTGTAGGAAACTTGGGATGCTGGCAAGGATACGTTCCTTGGAAGAAACATGGCACATCCCTTGGGATGCTTGCAAGCATTCCAGTGCTGCTCCTTCTGCCTGCCTCTTGATAGCTTCACTCCCATTAGCAGTGCTCAAAGCCGGCATTTTGGGAAGCTCGGAGTGTGGGCAAGGTGCCCAAAGTGACAGCTTTCATGGGAGAGGAAAATGTCACTAGAAGAGCGTGCTGCCAAGCCGTGTGGCCGACGTAAGTGGGAAGGGGGAGCAAGCAGGTGGCAGCACCCCCATAGCAGAGCTGGGGTTTGACCAGGGTCTGGGTCCTGCCAGAGGTGGACTGAAGCCCAGGGCTGGTTTCAATGTTTCTGCATTTCTGACTTTTGCATTTCTGATGTTGCATTTCTTAAATCCAGTCGTGCTTTAGAAAGTAAAGATTTTTGCATCGTGCATCAGGAGTGTGAGACCTGGAGCCTCACTCCTCCCTGCCCCAGAGGGGGTCCTGCTTTCAGTGGTGGTTCCCTCTGTCATAGAATCATAGAATGGTTTGGGTGGGAAGGGACCTTAAAGATCATGTTCAAAGCCTGTCAAGGGCAGGGACACCTCCCACTAGACCAGGTTGCTCAAGGCCCCATCCAACCTGGCCTTGAACACATCCAAGGATGGAGCAACCACAACTTCCCAGGGCAACCTGTGCCAGTGTCTCACCACCATTAGAGTGAAAAACTTCTTCCTTACATCTAGTCTACCCTCTTCCAGTGTAAAGCCATTACCCCTCCTCCTGTCACTACAAGCCCTCTTGAAATGTCCCTCCTCAGCTCTTTTGTAGGCCCCCTTCAGATACTGGAAGGCTGCGATGAGGTTTCCCTGAATCCTTCTCTTCTCCAGGCTGAACAACCCCAACTCTCTCAGCCCGGCCTCACAGCAGAGGTCCAGTCCTCGCATCATCTTTGCAGACCTCCTCTGGACCCTCTCCAACAGGTCCACGCTCTTCTTGTGTTGGCGGGTCCCCACATTGCCTCAAAGCCCTGGTCTCCAAGAGCACCTGTCCGCCTTCTCAGCTGGCTCCTGAGATCTTATATATTTATATATATATATATTATCTATTTCCCCTTATGGGAGGAAAATTCTCCCCCTTTCCCAAAACCTGCCAGGGAAACACCAGCTGCCACACTTCTTGCAGTCACAGCAGGACCGGCTTCCTCTGACTCGGTAACAGCTCCTTAAATATTCACCGCGTTAACATAACAAACATATTAATAAGTAGCTCTATATTTTAATAATCACAGGTAGCTTTACATTTTACAGCTCCTTGACCTCACCCTGGGCTGTCCGCTTCAGCCGCCGCCGTCCTTGGTTGGGGAGGAAATTCTGATTCATTCCCCATTAGTGTTTTCAAAGCACCCTGTACGTTCAAAGAGCCTCGCAAGTGGCTTGAGAGGTTAACACGAACCGTGGGTTAATTCATAATGTTGTTGGTTACTCAGCACAATACTCGCATTAATTCGGCTGGCTGCATCTCGCCACGTTGGGAAACACATGCTGGAATCCGCAGGGAGCACGGAAAACAAGCGTGGGAGTGGGATGTTAAGTGCTTTGCTGGCTCGCTAAGGTAGAACCTGAGCACCTTAAATGCGTTTATTTTCCTGTTGCCTCGCTCAGCAGATGTGGAGCTGAAGCACCGAGGAGGCTGTGCCCAGCATCCCTGCGGGACTGGGAGTGTGAGGGGTGGGGCTATGAGCTCTCTGAGGGGCACTCAAGACATGTCCATCAGGACTCAGCCCCTACCTGCAGCCATCTCTTTCTTCTGGGTCTATTCAAACTGTCCAAAGCAGAAAAAGCCGATTATTTCCTTTGATACCTACGGTGCTGGACTTCCTCCACAATTCTTTTCTCTCTGAGGATACAGCGCAGAGCAGCTGGTGCAGAAGATTAGCTTGGAATGAGCTCCCTATGCGGATGCTGTTGCCCCACACTTGGGAAGAGAGCTCAGCTGAGTGGCTTAAAGCCAAACAAAAGCCCAGAGAGACATTAGGAGATGGTGCTGAACAACTGCTACGCATCCATTCCTTTTGCTTACTCTTCAGAAACCTGATGCAGTGAAACCTGAAGAAGAGAGCCTCGAATCCCTGCTGGCCTCCTCCCCATCTGCACCTTTCAACTCACAGATCCCAGGTTTTTCAATCAATGACCTGGAAGAACGGACAGATTGTACCCTCAGCGAGTTTGCTGATGATACAAAACCGGGAGGAGTGGCTGGCACACCAGAGCTGTGCTGAGACCTGGACAGAGGCTGAGAGGAACCTTATGAAGGTCAATAAGGGCAAGTGGAGAGCCCTGCACCTGGGGAGGAATAATCCCCTGCAGCAGTATGGGTGAGGGGCTGAGCTGCTGGAAAGCAGCTCTGAGGAGAAGCACCTGGGAGTGCTGGTGAACAAGTTGCCCATGAGCCAGCAATGTGCTTTTGTAGCCAAGAAGGCCAATGGTCTTCTGGGGTGCATGAAGAAGAGTGTGGCCAGGAGGTCAAGGGAGGTTCTCCTCCCCCTCTACTCTGCCCTAGTGAGGCCACCTCTAGAGTATTGGGTCCAGTTCTGGGCTCCCCAGTTCCAGAGAGACAAGGAACTACTGGAGAAAGTCCAGCAAAGGCTGCAAAGATGCTGAGGGGACTGGAGCATCTCTGTGCCGAGGGAAAGCTGAGAGTTCTGGGGCTGTTGAGCTGGAGAAGAGAAGACTCAGGGGGGATCTGATCAATGCTGAGCAATAGCTAAAGGGTGGGGGACAAGAGGATGGGGCCAGACTCTTGTCAGTGGTGCCCAGCGACAGGACAAGGGGCAATGGGCACCAACTGGAATGCAGGAGTCTCGATCTGAACAGGAGGAGAAACTTCTTTGCTGTGAGGGTGTGGGAGCCTGGCCCAGGCTGCCCAGAGAGGTTGTGGAGTCTCCTTCTCTGGAGAGATTCCAAAGGTGCCTGGACACGATCCTGGGCCCCCTGCTCTGGGTGAGCTGAACTCCAGAGGTCCTTTCAAACCCCCACTATCCTGTGATCCCACTACTGCTGCCCAACCTCCTCCTTTTCCGAAGGACCTTCCATAGCCCTTCTGTTCCAAAAGCTGTTTCATTTGCAGACGTACAAACCTTTTAACGACACAATACCCTTTAGATAGCATCAAACACCTCTAGGTTTTCTGGCCGCTTTTACCCTGAACTGACACATCTGTGTCACAACTTGATATATAAGACGCTGAGGTGGACCAAAGATTCCCAGGAATGTCTCAAACCCCAGGTTTCTGTATTGGAATATCGAGGAGAAAAGTGCCGTAACGTAGCTGAATCTGTTGTGCAAGAAATTGTTAGTTTATCTCTATTTTAATTGCAAATCAATGCTATAATTAGCACATACCTTTCTTGGGCTGAGGCAACTCAACGTGAGCGTTGGTAACAGGCTGTAAAAGGCAACGGGGAATTGGATGTTCACGTGGATCTTGTAGGTTCTGGAATATGACAGCGCTCTTGTTTTGTGGGCTGTATGGTGAATAAACACATTTGTTCTGGCAGCAGAATTAACTGTAATAAATGCTTCGAGCTCCATCCATCAAAAGCGGTTGCTGTAAATGAATTTATGCTCGGCCTTGGATTAGAAAACCTGGTTACCAGGGCATTATTTCTGGCAATGAGGTACCAGAACAACATCAGAGAAAGGAGAGGTTTTCCTGGAAATATTTAATGAGTAAGGTAGCAATCAGACTCATTTGCTGGAAACAGAGGATGAGATTTTGGGGGTTTGTGTGGGGAGGGTTCACTGCGCAATGAAAACCTGCAGTTATCAAGTCTCCTATAAACCTCAAGTGGCACATGTCTAGTTCTCCTGTGCCTGGAATCCCTGGGCTCTTCACCAGGATTGTCCCGTGTCTGGTCACTGATTAGAGGACAATACTTGACTCCCTTGTCGGTCTCGGGTAGTCGTGGGTTGCTTTGGGACTTGGACAGAAGGGGGAGAGTGTTGCCCTGTTTGTGTTGCATGACTAACTTCCACAGAACCACAGTGTGGTGGGGGTTGGAAGGGACCTCTGAAGATCATCTCTGATGATGAACCCCTCTGCTGCGAGGCCAGGCTGAGAGAGTTGGGGGTGTTCAGCCTGGAGAAGGCTCCAGGGAGACCTTACTGCAGCCTTTCAGGACTAACGGGGGCCTACAAGAAAGCTGGAGAGGGACTTTTTACAAGAGTTGGTAGTGACAGGAGGAGGCGTAACGGCTTCAAACTGGAAGAGAAGGGATTTAGATTAGAAATTAGGAAGGAGTTCTTCACTCTGAGGGAGGTGAGACACTGGCACAGGTTGCCCAGGGAAGCTGTGGATGCTCCATCCCTGGAGTGTTCAAGGTCAGGCTGGACGGGGCTTTGAGGAACCTGGTCTAGTGGGAGGTGTCCCTGCCATGGCAGGGGGTTGGAACGAGATGATCTTTGAGGTCCCTTCCAACCCAAACCATTCTGTGTTCTAACAGGGAGGGTGAAGAAACCGTACTAGAAACCATTTAACTTCTCGCATTTCAGTGGTTTATTTCTTGTTGTTTTCTTACAATCATTATGGTCAGATATAAAAAATTCCTAGCCGAAGGTAGTTTTAAAAGTGATCCCATCTGCTAAACCACAAAATTCAGTTTCTGAAAACAAACTGGTCAGACTCCCTCCCTACCGGTTGCTTTGCCCAACATACAGAAAAATCCTCCCTTCCAACTTGTGCAAACAGACGCCAATTTGACTGAAAATAGCCACGCCTGAGCGTTTCCACGCTTAGTTTTCATTCATTTTAAATAATGTTTATTCCCATGGACCCTTAGCAATTGGTTCACGGTAAGCTGCACCCCTGTGATCCTTTCCAGCTGTACTGGGGATCCTCCTGAATCACAGGAACGCAGAAATAATGACAGATGGAAAGATATCACGAGGATAATCTAGTGGTGACAGAACTGGAAAGCTCCAGGCACCTTTACTTCCAGAGCTCGGGAACAGATGCGGTATATTGCAGGCTGGTTATTGTTAAGGCACGTGGTGAAAAGAACAGTTTATCATCTTGGGCGATTCATCTCTCCGAGTCAAACATCCTGTGCCAGTAGTAGATGACGGTTGGCGAGTTGCTGGCCCCTATCACGATCAGCAGCAGCAGGTACAGCAGCATCATGACGGCAAAACGGTGGCTGTAGAACCAGGAGGATTGACTAGAAGGCCTGGAAAGGGAATGGCAAATTCCGTTAGAAATGCACAAATACCTTGGCAAAGAGTCTTGTAGGTTTTGTTATTAAAATGCAGGACAGGCTGAGAGAGTTGGGGTTGTCCAGCCTGGAGAAGAGAGGGCTCCTCCTGGAGACACCCTTTCTCTGTGGTTTGGAGCTGTAACTGCCTGGCCTGGGCATGTGTGTTGATTAGTGGATGAATCCTGCCCCTTGGACAGGTAAGGGCAGAGTTAGGACTGCCTTGCTTTCAAGAGCTGTGAGTTTCACTCTGTTTCCTGCCACAGACACCTTACTGGAGCTCTTGAAGTTACCAAGCACTTACAGGTCTGGCGAAAAAGCAACTTTAGCTGAGCCTGGGAGTGTCAAAGAGCGAGACGGAGGCGATGTGATGGCATACGGCGTATTTCCAGGGGAAATGGGCCAAAACCAAATTCTGGCAGGGCAGCGTATCTTTCTTGCTTGTTTTCTGATGTTTTTAAAAAATAAGATGCGTTTATCTGGCTCTCAAAGCCCACTCACCACTCTGGACAGCTGACCTCTTACCTCCGGTGCTGCTTCTGTGAATATACAAGCAAGTATTTAACTCGTAAAAGCTGATTGTTTGTGACAACGAAGTACTTCTGTGGCACATCACCCCCTTCGCTGTTCCTCACTCTTGCTCTTTTCCTGTCTATTTCTTCTGAATCTGAAGGGGGAGAGAAAAGAAGAGGTCTTTGAGTGGAACAGAAAAGCAAAAAGAGATGCACAACTTTTAAGGAACTGTAAAAAAGAAAACAACCAACACTCCCCCGCTCCCCACAAGAGTGGGAATGAGATAACCAAAGACCTAGTCTTGGTATTCCCCTGAATCCCTAAGCATCCAAGAATAGACTGAAAAGTTTGCTTGAGGCTATACCACTCCCAGTCATCCTTGGTATGGATGGCATGGTGGCCCAGACCAGGGTGACGAGGAGGAGAGTCTTCTACGCAGCGCTTGAGGAGCTTCAAGGATTAAGAGGTGGGGGGAAGCAACATCAAAGGACTGACTGCAGTGGGAAGCAGTCAGAGGAGAAGGACAATCTGAGCAGAGGCTTCCCAGACATCGAATAAAGCTCATTGTTGGTGTATTTGTGATGCTTCTGCTCCACCATCACCAGTGAAGTGATCAGGTATTATGGAATATGATTTAATCATGCTACTGGAACTAGGAAAAAACAAACGATGCTGCCAAAATGTTTTCTACCCCTTAAACCGACTATTTTAGAAGCTTCGCAGACAAGGAGGCTGTTGTGCATTTGTTGAGGAGTCAATCAGAAAAGGAGCCTGCAGCCAGTTTCTGTTGAAGGGCACCTACGCCCCGCATCCTGCACTGGTTATACTGGTTAATGAAAAGCTCCATGTGAGCCAGCAATGTGCACTCGCAGCCCAGAAGCCAACTGCAAGTTCTTCACTCTGAGGGCGGTGAGACACTGGCACAGGTTGCCCAAGGATGTTGTGGATGCTCCATCCCTGGATGGGGCTTTGAGCGACCTGGTCTAAGTGGGAGGTTCCTGCCCGTGGCAGGAGGGTTGGAACTAGATGATCTTTGAGGTCCCTTCCAACCCAAGCCATCCTATGGTACCTCAGCATACAGCACAAAGCTGAAATGTGCGAAGTGCTGAGTGAGAGATGAACGACACAGAGCTGTTACTGCAAGGGACTCACCTTTCTTTTTCACCTGGCACTTCACATCTGGGTGGTCGATGATCTCGCAGACAGCTACACAGCTCAGGATAGAGCCCAACGCACTTCGCTGCCAGCCAAGGCCGTGAGGGCTATAAAGGAGAGCCAGGCTCAGGTCACTGGTAAGATAGGTACCCTCACCAAAGAGGGACGTCTGAAACGGAGAAGAAACACATCCTAAAATCCCACAGTGCAAACTATAAACAACACACAAGTGTTCTTTACTTTCAGGCTGGCAGCTCTGTTTCTGAAGGTAAACTACACAAGGCTTTTCTGACCTGTGCTGGGCCTGGTCCACGCACTGTTTTTGTCCTGGCACAACTTCCGTGGGGTGGGGCAGCCGCCCGCTCCCATCCCTCAAATTAGCTGCCTGGCACAGCCCCCAGTGAGGACAGATTCATGCTTTCCCGGATTTGGGCTTAGTTTGCCAGCATAAGTATTTTAGATCAACATGACTGCACTGCTGTTAGAGGCATTTCACTGATTTATTGAGACTGCCGTCATTCAACTGACCCAGGCTCCGCAAACAAGGCCAGGCTTGCCTCGCCTTTCAATCCCTGCTTTGCTAGACAAGAGGGAAGTACTTTTTAACTGTGAATTCCTTTCAAATATAACTGGTTTAATAATTTTGAATCAGAGGATTTACCACACTGGTTAAAATTATTAATCCAGTAGAATCATAGAATCATTCTGGTTGGAAGAGACCTTCAAGATCATCAAGTCCAACCCTTAACCCAGCACTGCCAGGTCACCACTAAACCTTGTCCCTCAGCACCACATCTCCATGGCTTTGAAAGCCCTCCAGGGATGGGGACTCCACCACTGCCCTGCCCAGCCTGGGACAGCCCTTCACAGCCCTTTCCATGAAGAAATTGTTCCTAATGTCCAACCTAAACCTCCCCTGGCACAACGTGAGGCCATTTCCTCTTGTCCTGTCACCTGTTCCTTGGGAGAAGAGACCGACTCCCACCTGGCTCCAAGCTCCTTCCAGGGAGTTGTAGAAAGCAAGTAAGTTCACTGTACTTCAGAAGCCTATACTCATAAAAGAACATGGTGGAGAAACATAGTCCAGGTTGACTGGAGGGTTAAGCAGCTGCTGTGTCAAAGCTGCTTTACAGATGACACAAAAAGCCAGGAGTCCCACCTGCCTTTCCCTCGGGATCAGAAGAGGTGCAGACCCTTCGGGATGCCTCCCTTAACCAGGCCAATTAACAAAGGCTCCATTTGCAAGTAGCACCTACATTTTAGTTAATCTAAACTTGAGGCCAGGCAGAAAGAGTGACTTTTTTACACTGCCTGGCTCACTCTCCCCATCCTCTGTGCTGAGGCACTTCCCAGCCACAGGCTGGCCAGTATTTTCAGAGCTATTACACTTCCACACAAAGCAGCAAAGGATAATTCGCCGCACTGGAGAAAAGAGTTTCATGCCTCTTCCAGTTTTTTTACCCTTAGGCTGCACTAGAAAATCCAACACAACCATCCACAAAGGCCTACGCCGAAATGAAAACAGCCGTATAAGATCATCAGCACATTTCATACCCCTATAGGAATTTGGGCCTATTTTTAAAAAGTGTCACTCGCTGCAAGTGATCAGCAGAAGATGGTGCCAACACCCAGAGCCTCACCCTGTTCAAATGGCAGTGCAGGCCGTTGTGCAGGATGGAATGGAAGTTCTCGAGGCGGCTCCCGTGGAAGGCGTAGATGAGGTCCCGCTCTCCCTTGGTCTCGGCAAACTTGGTATTCATTTGATCGCAGTAAATGATCTCAAAGAGGTAGTCTGGAGCAGGAACTGCAGCCCCAGACAGCCCTGTGAGTTCTTGGATCTTCTCGTACTTAAAAACAGGAAGGAGTAAGATTGTTGGTTCATAGGGTTAGGAGATTCTACTCACTGTCCCTTAGGCTGTCATGTTGCTTTATGTATTTTGATTACGCTTTCTGCCTTAGAATTCAACACTGTCACAATTCAAAAGGACAGTAAAAAAATCTGACAGTTTCTTGCTACCAAAGCTAAATCCTATTTCTTCTTTCCAGAAAAAGAAAAAAAAAAATGTTATTAGGAATGAATTGATGATGTAAGGACAATATCACAATTCTACTTCAGCTACTAAGATGATACATTCATCAGCTGATCTTGGAAGAGAAAGAAAAGGGAAAACGAGAGGTTGTTTTCATCCTGCTGCTAATCTCTACAACTATTTTGATCCCTGTTACAGAAGTTCCTCAGTGGCTCTCACCCTTCCCATTTTTCGGGCAGTACGCAGAAGTACAAAGCTGTCTTTCTTAGTGAGAAGCTGGATCAAACTCTGTGGCGTCCAAGTTGAACTATCCTGGTCTAGAACATGGCTGTGGCATGCTACGTTAATGGGGGTAACCAACTGCAATCACTGCTCGTCATCAGCTACTGACAGTGATAACTATTTCTTCCAACCAGTGTTCCTGAAAATTTTATTTAAAAAAAACAAAACACAAACCAAACTCCTCTCTCTGTATACAGAAAAAGCTGCATTCACATTGAACTGTCAAGCTCTCACAATAACCAGCTAACTCCTGGCAGGAGGAAATACTTCCTGAAGTGCAAGGTTTACCTTAAAAGACAAATTTTAATCAAGACCTTCAGAATTCAAAACTTACCTCCTGTTTCTTAGTACTTTGTATCGTGAAGACCTTAGATGATAAAATCCAACTAAACAAATCCCAGGTCCTTTTCTCTTTGTTTGGAACAGACTCCAGAAGTTCTTTCAGGCTTGGTAGAGCTTTGGTATCTGCAAGCTGACAAGACAGGCATTTAGTACAAGCTCCTTCTTTTCATCATGACTAAACAGAGACCTCTAGTGAAAACAAAACCATATTTCACCCTAATAGGTAGTAAACTGAAAAGCAGTTTCTGTTCTGAGATACAAACATTTGTATCCAGTTTGTGGGGAAAGTTTGTCGCTTTGTCCTACCAAGAAACACCAGACAAGTTACAAAATATTTATATTTACCAACAATACCGGTAGGGTACACACAAGAATAATCACCCAAGCCCCTGAAAGCAAGCAACCCAGCACAACGCAGTCCCTGCAGCCAGGTAACACCGCGGGGTTCAGGCCACGCAAGATACAAACCCTGCAAAATTCATTTGAAATCCACGCGGGGCGAGCTCTTACAAGGCTCTGTCTCCCAACGCGGGGTTTGGAAGTTTCCATGGGTGGGTTTATTGGTCGGAATTCCAAACGTACTTTAAAACCTGGATTCTCTGACGGGATAGACAATGTATCCTGCTTCATTCGTAGCCCCGAGGCGCCGCTGCCCTCCCCTCAGCGGGCACCCTCGCTGCCTTCTCCCCAGGAACAGCCCGGGCAGGCTGGGCCCGGGCTCCCGCCCCCACCCAGCCCTTCCGCACGGCTGCTCCTCCCTCCCAAGGCCGAACACCGTATTCCCGCTTGGGACAGATCCCCCCCCCGGCCCGGGGGGCACTCACCAGCCCCTCGAAGTCCTTGCTGTCCCCGTCGGCGTAGCGGCCCGGGAAGGGCCTGAGCGCCGAGTCCCGCTTGTAGCTCTGCAGCGCGGCAGCGAAGAGGCTGCAGCGCAGGTCGGCGGCCAGCGGGTCCCTCCCCGCCGCCTCCTTGACGCGGGAGGCCGG
>VZZY01024618.1:486767-508191 GCA_013400335.1 Eurystomus gularis | reverse complement strand
ACCTGGAGAGGGGAACAGGGGGGAAATGGCGTCTTCCCCTCAGGGTAGAGACCTGGGGAGGAATACAGGGGGCAAGTGGTGCCTTGCCCTCAGGCAGAGACCTAGAGAGGGGTACAGGGGCAAAATGGCGCCTTCCCTTCGGGTGGAGACTGGGAAAGGGGTGCAGGGGACAAATGGTTCTCTACCCCTCAGGTAGAGACCTGGAGAGGGGAACAGGGGTGAAATGGCACCTTGCCCTCAGATAAACACCTAGAGAGGGGTACAGGGGCAAAATGGCGCCTTCCCTTCGGGTAGAGACCAGGAGAGGGGACCACGGGGAAAATGGCGCCTTCCCCTCAGGATGGAGACCTGGGGAGGGGTGTGGGGTGAAATGGCGCCTTGCCCTCAGGGAGAGACCTGGAGAGGGATCCAGGGGGGAAATGGTGCTTTCTGCTCAGCAGGAGACCAGGCCGTGGCCGTGGCTGTGGGGCAGGGAGGACATGGAGGGGGAGCCCAGCTCTCCATACCCACAGCATCAGCACATCGTTGAGCCCACAGCAGCTGGCAAGGATGGAGGCAGAACCGTGGCCCTGTTAGAGGGCTTGTGCCCCGTCCCCTGCACGGCGTCAGGAGGGTCCCAGGCACCTGTCCTCGGCTGCTGGGGCACAGCAGATACCAACTTCCAGCTTGGGCATTGCCTTCGTGCGAAACAGCAACACTCATCAGCCAGAACGGTCAACCAGGGAGGCTGCTTTTTGTGTAAAATTTGGTTTTGTGTAGGTCTAATTTTAACAGAGTAAGTCAAGAACACATAGATGCCGTTACTCCTTAGCAGTTCTCTTTATCATCAAAGCTTGTAGCCACAAAGAACGAATCTAGGTTTGTTTGAGTCATGTCCTGCAGGGTGGTGGTGCACAATTAAGGGAGAGCGATTAACTTTGTAATTGAAGCTCTTACCAGTGGTTTCGCCAGGTTGTATTCACTACGTTGCCTGAGGTTGGGGCTCAGTCTTTCTCTCTGAAATATGGGCACCGTGTTAGTGCTCTGAAGTGTCTCTTCAGTTCCAAGATGCATTAAAAATCACCGCTAGCAGGGTGGAGGTCTCCTCAACCCAAACTCCATGGGTCTCTAGAGTGCAAGTTACTTAGACTGACCAGTTTTGGAAATACATAATCAGGTGTCTTCTAACACTTTTCTTGGTTTCTTCATTCAGGAGGGTTATTGCATATATCCAAGGAGTAACTGATACAGGCACATGTAGGCTGCTGCTGATGCTCGGTAAAATGTTAAGATGACTCGTGGGTACCTGTTACTGTGCTCTCATCTCGCAACTGGATCTCCAGAGTTTGCTGGAGCTGCCATTCATCAGCCTTACTCATAGCGAGCCATCACGCCAGCTGTATTAAATACCGTCTTAAGGTACTGTGAAACTGCTGTCAAAACAACCAAATTGTGAACTTCATTCCCAACGGCAGAGTTCGTGTTCTTACCCCCTTGAATGGCTTGGGAGTACAAGGAGGTTTCATGATTCAGGATAGAAACAGATAGATCCTAGACTGTGCACAGTTACTTTAAATTGAAAATGTTTTCATAGTAATGTACATAAACTGAATTGAGCTGTAGGTTTGTTTACTTGCATTTTACTGTTTTATCAAAAATAGATCTTTCAATACCAGCTGCGTGAACAAGGCTGCGACATGAAGCCATCAATTCTCAGACAGCACAAACACTTGCTTAGGTCTGACATATTTAAGTAGACAAAATGATTTCAAAGGTACCGTTGGTTTAGGTTGGCCAATTTACTAGATACCTATATATGTTTTTATCTTTAAGACATTCTCCAGCCTGTGAAGTCCATGCTGCTTTTTTCTTTCTTGACGTGTTGGTAGTGCATTATTGTTGTGCTGGTTTTGGATGAAACCTTGAAATGTAGATTTCATCTGCTTTTTGTGGAACTTCTTGCACTGGTAGAGGTTTGTCTGAGTGTCACAACCCGCACGTTTCCAATTCTCTGCTATGTTTTGTGCTGTTGGGTTTCTGGCTTGGTCCAGAGGGTTTCCTGCACGCCAGCAGTGTGAATGGGTGGCTTCAGAAGAGGTCTGGAACCACTCAAAGCTTTTTCTCAGGAGTCATAGAAATTACCAGACTTGAAATGCAGACGGAGAGATTCCTTTCCATATTTCTGTATCCTTGAGAGGATGTATTTTTACTTTATCTGATGTGGTGCCTTATTCTGCTGTAAATATCTGATATCTCTGACAGGCTGTTAGCAACATCATTCAGTGATTCAGCTCGGGACATGTTTATTATCTTGCATTATATTAAATCGTTCCGTGCCATCCCGTTGAAAAATCAGGTGGTGGCTGGCTAATTGGCTGGTTTCACTCACTAATAAATCATTAGATATAATAATTCTTGGCGCCTGTTAAGGAACAATATTAGAAAATCGTTGAGATGTCTCTTTCAATGCATTTGGGTGGAATTTTGAGCTCTTGAGTCCATGTAATTCCAGGCCCCTTGTTTAAAATCATGCTTGTTGTGATAGAGAGGAGAGGAAGAGTACTTCTGATATCTCTGGGACAGGCAGAGACCCTTCATGTAGCACAAGTCTTGTTCTCCCATTGAGGACTTCTATGTGGCAGGCAGCATGCTGTAGCTTTCATCTCATGATGTGATTTGGGGGCAGATAATAATGTGGAGGGTAGGACACATACAGCACTGCCAGCTGAGGCTCAGCTGCAGGTCCTGGCATGCGGTGGAGGAGTGGGGACAGGCAGTAGTCCCTGAGGAGAAGCTAGAAGAGAAGGACAGCGTGGTGAAATGGGATGGGAGAGCTGGAGGGAAAAGGGTTTCCTTGGAACCACGTCAGTTCTGGAGGTGCTGAGCTCACTTTTATATTGCCGTAAGAGAGTCTCTCAAACAAGCGAAGGCCTTTTGTGGACTTGTCCTGGCATAAAGAAATTAACCCCAAATAGATCTAAAACGTCACTGGCATCAGAATAGTTAATGGAGCTTCTGCGGGCATTGATCCGGAGCGGATGTCTACCGTTGGGATTTCAAATGGATGGCGCTTCCATTACGGCAAGCTCAGCTGAGTTAGGCAGTGACAGATATTGATGAGATAACAAGTGTGCCGCGTCGATGCTGTCTGGTCAAACTCATCTAACACCCGACTAAAGCCCTGTTTAACAAAGCCAGAGATGAAGTTTGGAAAGCTTTTGGTGCCAGGTTTAAGAGAGATGCACCTCTGTGTGCTGGTCATGCTGAACATCAACCTGCTGTAGACCTGGGCCTACAAAACAGAATCCTAGAATCCCAGCATAGTGGGGAGTTGGAAGGGACCTCTGGAGATCATCTTGTCCCACCCCTCTGCTCCAGCAGGTCACCCAGAGCAGGGTGCCCACGGTCACGTCCAGGCACGTTTGGAATCTCTCTAGAGAAAGAGACTCCAATGTTGTGAGGATTAGCCAGGATAAAGTCATCATCATCTGGAGGAGAAGCCCAACTCCCCCTGCTGTTAGCCACAGCAAATAAGGTCTTCCAGCCTGTGCCTGGTGGAAGCCACAAACCCAGAAGATCTCATCTCGTCCCTCTCCTGACAGCTCCGTGTTGGCAAGGCTTTGGAGTCAGAAGAAACACGGAACAGCTGCCGGTTTAACTTGCACGTTGCTGCTTTTTAATTAAGTGCTGTTAGTATGTGCTGTGGGCTGGAGGCTGCCGTTCAAAAGCATCTTCCCAGCCCTCTACAAACAACACAACGAGCAGCCTTGGAACAATGTGACATGCACCTCGGCCTCTCGTACTGACCACATCCCACACTGCCGAGGTAGATCCCGTGCTCTCCCACCCCTGCTTGGAGTGCTTCTACCCTCCGATGCCTACAAGCAGGCAGGACTGGCTGGGGGTACTTATAAGGAGCTCTTGTTTGATTTTTGAGCAGTGCCCTTCGAATTATTTCCCTTTTTCAATTTTATTTTCCTAGCTAGAAAAGCCATCCTTGGTGATTTGCTGTGGAGAGCTTTGTAAAAGGCTCTGACAGGGTCGTTGCCAGTGGAGGCGTTTGAATAACGCAGCCGTGCGGCTTCTTATGAAATTGAAGATCTGATTATTTAACATAGACGGCAATAAAAATAGTTTCTGATGGTGGTGGATGCATTTCAGCAGAGAAATGTGGCTTAAATGTCTTCATTTAATTCCAGTGTATTTAAAATTGATCTCATGGACCGGAAAAGAGATTTTTTTTTTTTCCCCCCTTAACGAGGGCCTGTGAAGGAAATTAATACAGGGAAGGGAAAATAGAAATACAATACTGTGCTCAGTGAAACAAATGCTTATGACCGAGGGGTTCGTTACTTGCTGGAAACGCCAGCTGTATAAGGTATGTTTTATTATAGAATTAACCTTGACCTAGGGTTCAAAGAGAAAGGTTAGTCTGAAATAAATCAGTAGTATGGTCAGGTCACTTCAAAGAGGCTAAAGCTGAGCTTGAAGATTACATGCTGTTTATGTGTATCCAGTTGGAATAGAACATATGGTAAAGATAATAGAAGTAAACTATTTATCTCTTCCCCTGCCACCCCTTAGGATTTAACGCCTTTTTGTCCTTTGCGTGTCTGTGCTGCGGGGGATGTTTTTGTCCTCAGATATTTATTGAAAGCAGAAGTGTGGAATAAAGCGGCCTTCTTAAGTCAGCCGGGTGAAATAGTCTTGCCTTTAACGTTTTTCCAACTGCTCAGATAAAAGTGAGAACTGTTTTGGAAATGCTCATAAGAACGCGATGAATCATATTTCTCTGTCACTTGTCTCGGTGAGTTCCTATAAGAAAATCAAAACAAAATGTGCTCAGCACTGAATTATTCTACTTCTAATGGAAACACAGGACCACGTTTAACTGTTACATGGATTTAAGAGCTTCCCGAGTACTAGATAATTCATGTAACATCCCGGAAAAACAGGCACGAGTATCCCAGCTAGTGCGGGGAGCGGGAGGTGAGTCTCAATGACTCCAGTCATTGAGTCCATGCTCAGCTTTGAGTAGGTCGTTACGTAGGAAATAAAGGAAATTTTCACTCTTCCAAACATGTCGGAAGATACAAAGTGCTGTCACTGAATTCCTACCAGATGGCAATTTTCCGTGAGTTTCTGATGACTTATGTCTATGATCAGGCAGCCAGAGAAGCCCTTTTCTGTTATTTAGGAGAAATTCAGGAAAAACTCCACTAAAGCAAGTATAGTTTTGACTAAAAACCGGTGTGTGAAGAGGGCTGGGCTTACAACATATGGAAAGGCAAGGAGATGCAGTAATGGGATGGTGTTTGTTGTCAACTTCTTTGCTGTGAGGGTGTCGGAGCCTGGCCCAGGCTGCCCAGAGAGGTTGTGGAGTCTCCTTCTCTGGAGAGATTCCAAACCTGCCTGGACACGATCCTGGGCCCCCTGCTCTGGGTGAGCTGCTGGAGCAGGGGGTTGGATGGGATGATCTCCAGAGGTCCCTACCATGCTGTGGTTCTGTCTCGGGTGCACAAGTTCTCCTCGTTTGAGTTGCTGTAGCCTGTGGTGTGCGAGGCCAACGCTGGGGTTTCACAGCACTTAGAGAAGCGGTGGGAAGAGCAGGGCTGGTGGCGTTGCCGGGAAGCAGAGGAGATCTCCTGCTGAAATGAAAACCAGACGTGGTCATTCTCCAACAGCTTTGCTCCACAGATTGTTTTATCCCTCATGTGATATATGCAGCGTGCACATAGTGGCATGTTTTAAGATTTACGATTGCCTGATTTTTCCTATTAATAGGGAAATCTGATAATTATCCATTTTAAAGCAATTGCTGAACAATAGGAAGGAGTATGCTTGTTAAAAGTAAACATAAAAGTGAGATGGATCTGTCTTAGGGTGCTGAGCCTTTGATAGATTTGCTCCTTACAGCGGTCTTTGATCTGCCACACTAGAAAATAAACTCAGTGGGAGACTGGATATGGGATATGGAGCAGTTCACCTCCAGGTCACAGGCTCCAATCCAAGCCAGGTCAGGAGCGAGCCCCCAGGTCAGCTTTGGCGGGAGCTGGGAATGGAGCCCAGCCGCTGTCTGCGCTGCACCTGCATGGTGAGTGCAGGGAGAGCAAGGGTCTGCAGGGCCACCCGGCCACGTCAGCCACCACCAAACCTCCGCAGCCAAGGAGGGACCTATTGCTTCTTCACCCTGTCCCAAGTGAGAGCTTTGTGAGGCTGCGCCCCGAATCCTGCATTCAGTTTTGGGCCCCCCACTCCAAGAAGGACATTGAGGGGCTGGAGCATGTCCAGAGAAGGGCAACGAAGCTGTGGAAGGGTCTAGAGCACAAGTGTGGTGATGGGCGGCTGATGGACCTGGGGGTGTTGAGCCTGGAGAAAAGGAGGCTCAGGGGAGACCTTCTCACTCTCAACAACTCCCTGGAAGGAGGTTGGAGCCATGTGGGTTCTGTCTCTTCTCCCAGGGAACAAGAGACAGGACAAGAGGAAACGTCCTCACGTTGCACCAGGTGAGGTTTAGGTTGGACATAAAAAATGTCTTCTCTGAAAGCGTCATCAAGGGCTGGCCCAGGGCAGTGGTGGAGTCCCCATCCCTGAAGGGGTTTTAAAGCCATGCAGAGGTGGTTCTGAGGGACATGGTTTGGTGGTGACCTGACAGTGCTGGGTTACGAGTTGGTCTTGATGGTCTTAAAGGTTTCTTCCAACCTAAATGATTCTATGATTATATGATTCCAAGGAGATGCCACTGCCAGGCATCTCAATGTTTTTCTTGGAGTGAGGGGCCCAAAACTGAATCCAGGATTTAAGGTGTGGCTTTACCAGTGCCCACCACAGGGGGATGATCCCTGCCTTAGTCCTGCTGGCCACACTAGTGCTAATACAGGCCAGGATTTTTGAAGTAACAGGAAGGGCTCTTATCTCCGAAATATTGGAGGAAATATGTCTCAGAAAAATGTCTTCCTGCCTACTGAGGGCTGATTCCAAAGGAAAAGTTGTGTGGCTTTGTTTTGGAGTTGACTGAATGCAAGTGGCTCCATGGAGGAGGCACTGCACGTGTAACAGGTCACAAATAAACTGACCTGACGACAAGCACTTAGACTGGACTATCATAAGGTTTTCTGGCTATGAAATCTGACATTCTGGCTGTGAACCTGAGAAGGTATGGGAGAAAAACAGAAATTAAATGGAGAACTGAGAATCTTGAGGCTTCTCACCGCTGGGGAAGTCACTTGAGTTTCTGATGGTTTCAAAAAGAGCAGAAACAGGGATTTTGTTGCACTTGGGCTGTGCCAGGTCTGGGGAGCTGATTCAGTTTTATCTCATCCAAGAGAGAGCTGCCAAGATTTATCTTTGTGGGGTTTTTTGCAGGAAGGGAAACAGAAGTGAGAAAGGCCTGGAATCTTATGTAGCTCAAGCCAAAGTCATTGAAATAACTGGTGAGCTGAAGTTTGGCCAAACCTCACTCCACACAAGACTCTCAGTGCCAGACTGGAGCTGTGGGGGTAAATAGCAAGACTCAGACTATCTCTTAGGGGACTGCACACCTCAAAAATGGGATTTTAGGCCAAAAGGGCAGTCTGGACTGGCTCCACTTGGGGCTGAAGGTCTCAGGGCAGTCTCTGGTGGGAGATGTGCCCTTTTGCTGGCCAGTCAGCACAGCAAACACCATCAGCTGGAGCTGTCATCCTCTTTTATACGTTTTTTTGTGCTTCAAAACAGCATTTGACAAATGTGTATTGCAGGAAGGTCATGAAGCCTTTTGCTCCAGAGGTGAGGGTAGGCGATGGGCTGTGAGACTGGCAGCAATCTGCCTGGCAGGATGTCAGGGAACCACTCCACACACACAATTTCACATGTCTTGAGCCTGTGCAAGGGGCAGCTCAGTGCCACCAGCTCCTGGAGGCAGCAGGGTCCTGGGGGCCTTGGCAGGAGGTGGCACAGGAGGGGAACTGGAAATCAGCAGCAAATGATATGAAAAAAATCCAAAAGAAATATCCATGAATGGATGATGATGGATGAACCTTCCTGGGAGAGGGCCACAAAAATGATTTGAGCACTGGAGCACCTCTCCTGTGAAGAAAGGCTGAGAGAGTTGGGGTTGCTCAGCCTGGAGAAGAGAAGGCTCCAGGGAGACCACCTTGTGGCCTTTCAGTACTTAAAGGGACCTATCAGAAAGATAGGGACAATCATTTTAGCAGGGTCTGTTGGGACAGAACAAGGGGTGATGGTTTTGAACTAAAAAAGGGGGATTTAGACCAGAAAGAAGGAAGAAATTCTTTATGCTGAGGGTGGTGAGCCCCTGGCCCAGGTTGCCCAGAGAGGTGGTCGATGCCCCATCCCCAGAACCACTCCAAGTGAGGGTGGACAGGGCTTTGAGCAACCTGCTCTAGTTGCAGATGTCCCTGCTCAGTGCAGGGGGCTTGGACAAGACGAGCTTTAAGGTTCCTTCCCACCCAAACCCTTCTATGATTCTATGACTGTTCTCTGTATCGAATAGGGTGTGTAGCTCTGGTGCAACTTCAGCACTGCGTGAACAGTATGTAGGGAGCTGCCCAAGCACTCCCACTTCTCCTGAGCTCCAGAATACCCAACCTGGGACCCAAAGAGGCCTGTCCACACCCTCACTCCACCCTTAAGCTTCTGCAACTCTTGGCTCTGTGGCATTGGAGAGGATAAAGCCACACTTAAAGGCCAGATTTGCTTGGAGAGGTCCAGTCTTCCCCTGCATCTGAGCATCCCATCTGCTCTGTTGCTCTTTTTTTTGCACCGAAGGATGCTCTTTGGAGTGAAAGCAGCAGGAGGAGGGTGTGTTGTGCCTGGTTTAGCTCTCCTCAAACCAGGGAGGAGATCGTACCCTGTGCTGGTTTCCATTTGCCAGCTGATGGCAGCAGCGCATCTGCACAGGGAAACTGAGCTGGGCCAGGCAGGCGGGGCTGGGCAGGCAGCTCTGCCTGCTCTCCCGCCTCTTTTCTTTCCTGCTTGTTACCCCAAGTATTGCAACTTAGGTTTAGAACACATCTTCCTGCTGTGAACCGACCATTGCCTCTGATCAAATAAGCCGTGCACGGGAGAGTTGTCAGAGTGGCATGGAAATAAATCTGCTGCTTCGGAGGGGAAAAACTGCAAGAAACTTCCCTTGTCTCTACACCCACCTGCTGATTTGTCCCTTCCGAGCACTGCAGAACTGATAAATCATCTCTGAAAATAAATGCCAGGCGCTGAGTTGTTCCTCTTCTAAAGATATTTCCTTGGGAGCCGGGATTCCTCTCCCCGCCGTTATCCTGCTTTTCCCTGGGACGCCTCAGTGCATGGCACTACATTTAAAGGAAAAGAATACTCTCCTCTTGCCTTCTTCAACACAACCAATGATTTTAGGGCAAGAAAGAGGACAATCCACTATTGTTACATGGTTCCCCACCTCAGCCTCGCACTGAAATATTTAAGCTCCCCCATGAATAATGCAGCTTCAGCCCCAAGCCTGCTTTGCACTTCACACTAACCGGGCCCATAAAACAACAGGATTGCTCCCGGCATACATTACACTGTATAGGACATCTCCCACCGAGCAAAGCTTTGTCTTGGCTGCCACAAAGGCTGTTGGGATTTTTTTCCCTTTCTCTGAGAGAGAGATAACGAGCATGAGAGCTCTTGCTTTAAAATATTAGTGGAAACAAGTGACCTGTGGTTTTTTACCTGGCTCTAACTGGCTGCAGTCTGCACTGCATCTCCTGCTCACGGCTGATCCTCTGTAGTTGCCTTTGTATCCCACTGCTGTTGCGTATAGCAAGAGAGCTATACGGCGCTTCATCTATAGGGAAAAGATGCTGTATTTGGCTGTATTTTGCTCTGTAACCCAAAATAGGAATGGCTTCTTTCTCTTGAGTAGGAATTAGGTACCCAAGATGCAGCGATGAGCAGGGGCAGCACTGCCCCGACAGCTCGAGGCTCCTACGTACCCCATGTCATTGAGCGTATCCCTTCCCAGGCCCTTGTAAAGTTCAAGGGAGATTTTGGTAGCATTTTAATGACACTGCTGTTCAGAACAGGACCCCTTTGGTGTCGGGGTTAGTCACTCCCAGTCGTGCTGTGCGAAGCTCTCCCCTCCTCAAAGGAAAAGGACAAATGAGGCAAGAGGGGGAAAAATGTTTGTGTGTGTGTCTCCTTCCCATGAAGATACCTTTACACTCGCCCTAAACTACAAAGGTGAGGCTCTTGATGAATTTTGGATTAAAAGGAGCAATATACCTCCCTGGACATCTGGTCTGTCATCAATAATGACATTAGGATCTGTCACATAGGAATTGCCATCTGTGATCTGGTCAGAAGCCTTTCAAAGGGGAGGAAATGGGAGGGTGGAGATCACGGAATGGTTTGCTGCAGGGAAGAGTGGCTTGGAAGCCCTGGAGGGGGCTGAAGCTTCCTTCAGCTCTGCAAATCACTCCATTCCTCCATCAGGTCAAGGACAAAGGTAGAAAAATCTTGGGAAGCCTTTGCTGAAGGGAGGAGATGAAGCAGGGCAAGGTGGGATTAAGGTGGTTAAAAAAAAGGGCCATACTGAGTGAGTGCAAAGGTTCATCCAGACCTGAACCCTCTCCCCAGAGGAAGATGAGGGTGATGCTCAGAGAAGAATAAAGCAGCAGAGAGTCGTGCAGGGTATTCCTGGTTTGCTCTGCAGCCTCTGTTATGCTCAAGGACTTTCCAGATTAGATGCGAGATGAAGGGAATCAACCATGCTCCTAGATCTGGTGCAAACTAGTGCAGCACAGAAACCAAGTGACAAATACTGCCTGGAGAAGGGGTATTGCCCCACTCCCAGACTGCTCACATCAGGCTTGGTCTCCTGAAATGTGTGCCAGGGCATCTCCGGAGCCTGCTGCTCATGATTCCCATCCAAATGTTGCAGTAGTGACTCCCAGAACTGTTGCAACTGAAGATGAAAAGAACAGCCAGAGACCTGAAATAGCCAGGAGAGGTTTTCCACCTGCTTTCCTGCATCCTCTGGGTTACACCCCCTGCTAACCCTCTCCCAAACCAGTGCTCTTTGGAAAGATGGGCATCTCCAGAAACCCACCTGCTGCCACAGGCAATGACATTAAAACCTCCAGGGCCCCCGTGGTGCTATTTTCCACACATTTTGTTTTTCTCTTTATTAGCTAGGTAAAAACTTTCCCCATAGATACCCAAGCTGAATCCCATCACCAGCCCATCAGCTATTTATTTCAAGAGGTAAGTCCTCATCTTGTATTTTGGCCATCAATTCCCATTAGTTTCCCGATATGGTTGATTAAATAGTCCATTGCCTGTACTAATAAGCACCCATTAGTTGTCCCACAGAGCTTTAGTTTTATTAGAAACAATTCATGTCAGTCTAGGCCAGATGAAATGCTTTTAGCTGGATTGGTTTGATTGCATTACTTGGAAGGTGGCATCTGGAAGGTTAGAGAGCTGCAGCAGCCAACTGAGCTGCTGTCACGTGCACAGTGCAGGAGAAATGCAGATGATACCATTGCGAGCGAGGCGAGGATTTGCTGCGAGGGTACACGGGGTGCATTTAAATCTGCAGGAATGGCTCTTTGGGTCAATCTGGAAGGAATCTCCAAGGATTCAAAGCAAATGTTCCCATCATCTTCTCTCTGGCTTCAGGCTCATGAAAGCTGGTAGATCTCAAGACTTGCTATTGGTGTTTCTTTTCCCTTTTCATCCGTCAAAAGTCCGGAAAGTCCCATTTTCACAGCGTTTTGGGCTGTGGTAAGCTGTTTACAAGCAATTTGGCTCACTGCTCTGCAGAAAAAAGAGAAGTGTGGAAGGCAGGAATTGCTGCAAATCACGATTCAGCTGCTCTTCATCTTGCCAGCTCTGGCTTCCATCTACCCGACAGCCCCGCTAAAAGGATAATAATGCTTTAAAAATTAGAGTCAGCCGAACAACTACTTCATAAATTCATGGCCTTGCCCTGATCCTTTCCAGAAGTTTTTCTTTCAGATTGAGCCCACGCCAGACCTTGGATTTCTTCCTTTCAGAAGCGCTGCTGCTTTTCTACTTTCCGAGCGCTCAGTGGGACACCCAGCTATGCAAAGGGGGTTACCAATTATCGGTCATTAGCTCAACATAAACAGGACTCATCTCAGGATAATCTTGTGATCTCTCCTTCAGAGAACATGGGATAATCTCTCTGTGATATTGTCTCATTGTGGGATTTTGTCCTTGATAGATAAACTGGTCCTGAAATCCTATTAAGAGCTATTCTGCCTCCCCTGAAAAGGGACAAACTTGCAGATGAAACAAACTCCTGGCAAACTCGGAAGAGACCCGTAGCTTTGTCTACCTGATGGGAAACAGCTCTCTTTTGCAGCAGCTGCTTCCATCTGTACCACTTCTGAAAGCAATTGAAGATCTAACGCAGCCCTGGCTTTTATATGGGACTGATGGTCCTTCTCAGCTCATCAAATCCACCTTGAGCTACCAGCAGGCAACCATGGCAAATATAATGGGGGCTTTCTTGAGATGTTGTAAGAAGGCAGCGCTCGGTGGAAAGGCTGGTTGAGTTGGTGATGTAGCATCTTTTCAGTTAGAGGTAGGTCCTATCAAGGGATGAATTGCCCCGATGGGTTTTCCACATACCCCAAAGCTGTGGAGCACTGAAGGAGCTGTGCAGGAGAGCTCCCACCATTGCCAGCTGGAGGAGAGGTTCAGCTTTAGTGTTATGCTTCATAATTTGGAGTTTCTCAAGAAGAAGAGTACCTGGCTGGCAGCTTCCAGGATTTTCAGCCTGGTCTCCTTAAGGAGAAGACCGCTTAGTCTATGTGTCATTCTCCCAAAATAAATGTGACCCCAGTGTCTGACTTTATCTGTGTGAAGAGATGGACAGAGCTCTCTAAAGCTTTCAGGTTTCATAAAATAGAGATTTCCATCCTTGGAGATGCATCATGGCTCTGCAGACATTAAAGCCACCGTAACACGTAATGTTTCAGGGCCTTTAAACCACCCTGGGAAGCTCTGCTTCGGAAAGGGGCTGTAGAGGGAATAGTTGCTGCTTATCATCATAGAATCTTAGAATGGTTTGGGTTGGAAGAGACCATAAAAATCATCTAGTTCCAACCCCCCTGCCATAGGCAGCGACACCTCCTACTAAAGCAGGTTGCTCAAAGCCCCATCCAACCTGACCTTAAACACATCCAGTGATGGAGCATCCACAACTTCTCTGGGCAGCCTGTGCCAGTGTCTCACCACCCTCACAGTAAAGGATTTCTTCAGCAGTCTGGCCAACACTAAGCCTTCCACAGCTCATGACATGGGTAGCTTGATCCATGCCCCCTCTCCTCTACTATTTTTCTCCCAACTCCAGGTACCTAGGACAGTCATCCCAACCACACACTCCAGCACCATCCACCGAAACAGGAGCAGTGAAATCCTTACCCTTGTCCTCTTGGGTACAGAGCAAAACAGGGACCCAGGGGTGCCATGGCAAACCCCATGAAAAGCATCTTAGTGGCCAAACTAGGAGGGGACCCTTGGTAGGGGTGGAGCTGGTGCTCTGACTCCTATCAGAGGCACCTGATGGAAAGCACATTTAGCTGAGACCATGCAGAGATGCTGAGCATGGCTGGGACAAGGCTGCTTGGTGCCTGTCACACGCAGCATCATTGGCCATCGATGAAGATGTTGCACGTGCAAGCGTTGTCATCTTTGCTTGACTCGGTTTGCAAGGAAAATGCATCACTGCGTTGATAGGTTCATGGTGGCCGTCTTGCTCTTGAGTTGATAACACGTTACCTTTATTTTCTCGTAGTAAAATGTGATAACACAGTGCTGCTGATTTCCCGTGAATAACTAAAATCCAGAACAAAGATCCCTGACTCAGATAAAACCCACCTCAGGTCTTCCTATGCTGGGGATTAAGAAGGAGCCTTGCGGAGGGGAAGCTGGATCATACACAGTGGAGATCAGGCTCCAGGGAACCAGAAAAGGTTCTTAGGACCCACATTTCCTTGAAGTGCAGTTTTGTATCCTGCTTCAATCAGGAGTTTGTTATTAATAACAATATTTTGAATTACGACAGCTCCTCAGACATGAAAGCCTCAGAGCCTTTTAGGGATGTTGTGGGTTTTAGCCCAGTTTTCTCCTGTGGTTTGTCCTTTAATCATGGGGGCTCATTTTAACCTTTTTGTACCTCTTTTTAGCAGCACAACAAATAGAGAATTTATTTTTGAGTCCCAAATCGGAAAATGGCGAAGTGTTGGCTGGTTTCCCGTGGCAAGTTCATGTCTCTTGGTCTACAGGTAGATTTTTAAGTTGCAGAGAAATACTGTCTTAGCAGAGGCCACCCAGACACCGCCGCAATAAATACAAACTGTGCCTTTTTAGCAGTCCCTGCTTACTCTTCGAATTTGGGGTCTTTGTGTCGTTAAGGAAGTGATAACAATACAAGAAAACCAAATCCATCAGTTGTGAGGGGAGCTTGAAAATGTTTTTTAAAAGGAAGATTTGATAAAAAATATTGAGCGAGGTATAAAAATGAAATTTCTTGCTTTAGAAGTCTGACAACTCCAGCAAACACAAATTGCTTCTCAGGGGATGCCGATGGGAAGAGACAGCCTACCTGAGCCTGGGATTCCTGAAACAGGAAAGAAAGTAGTCGATGTTGTCTGAGATTTTTGCTTTTTTATTTACTCTGAAGCCGTTCAGCCATGAAGGGCTCCAGTCCCTGCTGTGCATCTGTAGGGTTTATTGTGCACGGGCATCAGTGTCTCCCTGTAGCTGTGTTCATGTCTGAAAATAGCGCTGCAGATCTAAGTCTCTTGGGTCCTTTTCCTTTCGCGGCATTTTGCTTTTGGCCTCCCTGAGGCGTTTGGGAGGCAGGGAGGTGGTTCCCCCACGAGTCGGGAAGCCCATTTCCTGCTCTTTGTGATATTCATGAAGGATCTTCAGGCTTTTTTAGGGGGAAAAGTATGAATACTTTTGGTGGGAAAGTATGAGTATATGAAAAATATGAATACATAATAAGGCCCGTTCTCTTCCGGTGGTGTGTTGTCATGTCCCACCAATCCCACACTGCCCGACCTTCTCTAGTGCCCATCAATAGTCTCCCTTGGTGCAAACGATAAATATAACCCTGTAGATTAATTTTGGTGGCTCTGAAGCGGAGTCTGGGTCTGGCACATCTGCCACCAGAAGGATCTCTCCTGGTTGCTGCAGAGGATCTGTGACATGTGCAGCATCCTTGCCCGAGGACTGGCAAGCATGCGTCCGATCTTCAAAAATAAATCCATCACAGGGGCAGGGAGTGGATGAAGCCGCTGCAGATATAAAGGTCAAATTATAAAGGCCACGTTAAAATATATTCATAGGAAATGACAGCTTATAAGTACTCTGTTATCTAATTACTATTGTCAGGCAGATGAGTCTGGGCAGCAATTATTTTTAACCTATATCACGCAAACAACTATTGCAGGAGCTTCCCTGGTTCTCAACGTTTCTTTTCATTATCATTTTTGGAGCAAAACATGGTTGCAGGACAAACAGTTGTCTTAAAGGGTTGCTTTTCTCTTTCTCTGGAGTCTCAGGTGGGGATGCTGCTTTAGTTATCTTTTTTTTCCCCCTTCTGAGAGAAGTAAACCAAATGTGTCGTAGTCCCCGGGCAGCCCACAGTGCTGAGCCTTGTTTGTGTTGCATGGGGAGTGGGACTGGATATTATTTTCCTCTTGACATTGCTGGAAATGGGCAAAGCAGAGAGCCGTGGCTGAAGCCAGAAGTTCCTCACACAGAGAGAGGGCAGCCCCTGGGTCCTGCTGGGTTGGTGAGATGAACATTAGCACAGTGATTTGGAGAGGCTGAGAGTTGGTCTTTACCCTGCCATGGACTCATTGTGTGGCCTCAGGGTGAGCTTGGGATTGAGCAGGGGACTGCACCCGAGAGAGGAGCCATGCAGGGGCACGTGGGGCTGATGGTCTACATGAACACACGAGAATGGAGATCACAGTCTCTGACTCCATCTTTAAATACACCCAAAGCGATGCTGTGAGATGACCCTAAGCCCAGAGCAAGAGAGTGAGACAGGAAACCATGTTGCCTGTTTGCAGGCAGGTGTCACAGCCTTTCGCTCCAGCCTGGCACACAAAATCCAGGTCCTCTTGGTCCAGCATCAGCTTTCAGCCTCTGCACGAGGCTGCGTGCTCCCTCGTGTTGCTTTCTAGTCAAAAATATTTCTCTGTGCCTTATGGAGAGATCTTGGGACCACGTATCATCTTACACAGTGCTTCAGTCTTGGCTCTTTGACCTGTGCCCTGAGGGAGCTGCCCCCGTTCTCTCAAGGTCTTTTGAATATCAGCAGAGACGTTCATCATCCTGGGGCCTGAAGGAAGGTATTGATCCCGTATGATGAATCGGCGCATGTGTTGTGCAGGAGGAATGATTAGTTAATGGATGAAAGATGTGAGAGCTTGTGCTTTCATCCTGGGTTGCTGTTTGTTCCTCGTCCCTGATGCGAGGCTCTTCCTGCCCCTGTGGGAGATGCAAAGAACAGTGAGAGACAGGCTGTGGGATGGAAGCCAGCGGGTGTTGGTGGCACCTTCTCCTGGGAATGCAGTCTGAGTCCTCCTGGGTGGCACCACCACTACAGCTGACAATTGGATTTTGGGGAGAGGGGAGGTTAAATGAAATGCCCGTTTGGTCCATGGTAGTGAAACCGAGAGGACCTGGTGCAGCAGATGACACAGGAGGATCTCCTGATAAAATAAAGGCTTCTTCCAGTATTCCATCAGTGCCCTGAAGCTTAGATGGCCATTTCATCTGCAACAGCACCTGCAGCTCTGGCCAAACCTGTTACCACCACAGTCTGACAGGGCAATGAACGCTGCTCCAGCTTTGTCCTTCCAAACCAGATAGATTAGTGGGATATTTATTCTGCACACAGAATCAGTGTCATTGTACCAACTGAAACTGGTGACGAGGGGCTTTGGCAGAGAGCTACTGGTTTCAATTGAATTTTCCCTCTCTCTCCCACTCCCCAGAGATCTTTTACTTTAAAGAAGCAGAATTCATTTCACCTCCAAGGCTAAAATGTCACATTCTTTTAGCTTTCCAACTTGGCCTGACTGGTCCATCCTTGAGCAGCAGGTTTGCGGCAGCACTCCAGCCACATGGCATGGAGAGGTGCCACGTTATGTGGTCCATAGGGAGGACACGGGTGGGGGCTTGAAGCAGCACTGCTAGAAAATATCCATAGCGGGATTGCTTTGGAGCTCCATAGCTTTGGAGAAAAAGCGAGGAAGGAGGAGATGCCATGTGCCTCTCGGTCGTGCTGCTCTCCCAGCCTCCAGGAATTACTGCAAAATAGTTGTTCATGAAATCTTTGTGAGCCAGCACAATATCGCATGTCCCCACTGACAGCTCTTCCATATGAGATGTTATTCCAAGGGGCTGTTTCTGATTGATTTTTTTCACCCCTATATGAATGTTTTGGAAGAAAAGCGCATTATACCGAATGTGATTAAGCCATTTGGAAGAGGATTATGGTAGTTTGGAATAGCACCTTCTTATTCCAGAATGAGATCTGTCACACGGGGAGTTAATCAGAAACAGCTATTTTGCTCCTCTGGGAAGCCTCCACCACCATGACGAGGAGTCGGACTACCAGGGTCTTTCCCACTGCCTGCTGGTGCCTGCTTCCATGGGGTCTAAGGCCAGCCAGTGTGTTATGGCTCAATAATTTAGAGATACAATTTAATTACTCCTGGGCTTGACTCTGAGCTTCCTGAAGTAGTGAAGACCTCAGAGTCCATAGAAATTACAACTAGTAGGCATTTCATGGACTAAAAATCGAGATGATTCATGAAGGGCTGTTGCCTTCAAGAGATGTTTGCTCCCTCAAAATCTCTCCATTTATTTCAGTAAGGGCTGGATTAAACCACACTGGAGGCATCAGCGGCCCACAGCATCACTCTTCCCATCAGCCATGGGGCTGTGCTACCCCTTGGCCATGCTCATGAAGAGCATCAGCATCACCCATAACGCTGCATCCTCCACACACATGCACGGCTCTGCCGCTGCAGCCATCACGCTTCGTGATGCAACAAAGCAGAAACTATGGCCTTGTGTACGCCACAAATTCTTTTTTTCATCCTCTGATATGTATTTATTATTGAAAATTAAAGGTTTTCCTGAATTTTTATTTCCGAGCTGGGCCAAACACAGCTTAGGCAGTAAGCAATGCATATTTATTTCCAGCTCGAGCAGGAAAAATATAACTTCTTTCCTCGTGTTTCTATAATTTCTTTTCTGTGCATATGCAAATTGCTGTTTTATTTGTGCAAGATTTATGCAGCTAAATGATGGGGAATTATAGAGGCAATTCAGCACTTAGAAAGGGGAGAGACAATTGCTGCAATTTGCTTGTGCCACGCGCTAATTCCTTCAGAAAATGCTTTTGCTCATTTATTTGCACCAAGCACTAGTTTCTGCACCCCGAGGCAAGCTTGGGAAATTTTCTCCAGGGTCAATATTCTGCAAATGGTTTATATTTCTTTCTGCCTGTGCCATCACCTCCCCATAATACTTTATAGCAATTAGTAACAATAATGAAATATAGCTGTGATTTCTCAGCGCTGGGGAAACGCAGTCAGCGCTGGTGAATCAAACACATTTTCTGGTCAAATTGACCATTTAAGCACGCTGCTCAGGAAGCTTTAAATCCACCTCGATGGATCGCTACGAGCTAAGCTCCGCGGGGGGAAGAACGCTCTTGGAAACAGATTTTTCCCTTGATTTTTTCCTCTGCCAAAACTGAACCTGCTCTGTGAGGTGATGCTCATAGGTCTGAGGGTGCCTCTCACGCCAGTGTGAACTGAAGCCTTGTGCATGCTCACAAGCACCGTCCTCGCTGCGTTGGCTTGCAAAGCGAGCAGCAGCAAGAACTGGGGCAGTTCCCAGGTTTTCCTCCATGTACATCCTGGGTGAGGCTAAGCAGGGAAATCCCATGGGGCTGGGATTATAGAATCACCGAATCTTTTAGGTTGGAAAAGACCTTTAACATCAAGTCCAGCCAAGCCCTGCCAGGTCACCACTAAACCACATCCCTCAGCACCACATCTCCACAGCTTTGAAACCCCTCCAAGGATGGGGACTCCACCACTGCCCTGGGCAGCCTGGCACAGCCCTTCACAACCCTTTTGGTCAAGAAATCGTTCCTAAGATCCAACCTAAACCTTCCCTTGTGCAACTTGAGGCCGTTTCCTGTTGTCCTGTTACTTGTTCCTTGGAAGAAGAGCCCAACCCCACCTGGCTCCACCCTCCTTTCAGGGAGTTGTCAAGAGTGAGAAGGTCTCCCCTGAGCCTCCTTTTCTCCAGGCTCAACACCCCCAGGTCCCTCAGCTGCTCCTCACCACACTCCTGCTCTAGACCCTTCCACAGCTTCGTTGCCCTTCTCTGGACATGCTCCAGCCCCTCAATGTCCTTCTTGGAGTGAGGGACCCAAAACTGAATGCAGGATTCAAGATGCAGCCTCCCCAGTGCTGAACACAGGAGGACAATCCCTGCCCTAGTCCTGCTGGCCACACTAGTGCTGACACAAGCCAGGATGCTGTTGGCTTCTTGGCCACCTGGCCCAGATCCTTTTCCACTGGGCAATTTCCAGCCACTTTTCTCCCAGCCTGGAGCATTGCAGGGGGTTGTTGTGACCCAACACTTTTATCCTAATGCCTTAGATCCCATGCCTGGATGCAGGATGGAGACAGGACACAAGGACAGAGGTCCAGAGCCCCAGGAACTAACCTGGAGGTCCTGCAAAAGGACTTGTAGTTAAATGTCACAAGACAGCTGGTGCCCAGCACTTAGGAGAAAGGGAAGTGATTTAGGTTTGGCCGTTATCAGAAAAACATGTGTGGAGGACAGGCAATGAGAAGAGCAGCCGTTTTCTATTAGGATAAGAGTAGGTCAGGTGTAGTTAAAACTGGGTAAATGGAGCAGGAAATGTGGCTGTATATTACTCACCCAAGATATATTGCACACATTAGCTTTGTTTGATCGGGTTATTCGGAGATTCGGTGCTCCGAGTGGTGTTTTAGGGTGGCCAAATCCAGGCTTTGTACTCTATTAAAATAAATATATTGCTAGTGTTTAATAAAGTCGCCGAGTTTAAATGTAACCGAACGTCTGCGAGTGGCCTTTTTCTGGAAGTCTGTGGTCTTAATGAATCCATGCCTGCGATGGGCTTTTGAAGGTGGAAGGTGTGATATTAATATTGTTTATGTAGCAAAATAATTTATGAATATTCATTTAATGGTGTTACCGGCTTCCAATGTGTTTCTGCTCTTGGGAGCTCTAATGGTTTTTCTGTCCTGCCAGAGCAAGGGCTGGAGGCTTTGCTGCAAGCGCTCGTGGGCTACCCTGGGCCGTAGGAACGTGTCTGGGCTGGCAGAGCAAGGCTGGTCTGAAAACTGCAAGGCTGGTCTGAAATTTGGATGTGAAATCTGCACTGGTTTTGCAAAAGGATTAGGAAAACATGCTTTTCTCTGTTTAAAAGCCCCATGCAGTGCAGACAGCATTACTGGAACTGGGCAAGTGAAAAGGTGTTGGGGGCTTTTTTTTGTGCTTGAAGTTTTTGAGTCTTAATGAAGAATTGTGCGTCCTCTCAAAAGCAGAGGAGTGGAGAAGAAGCCACTAAGATGGACAGTTATTATACACTCAAAGTAATTTGCATTGGGTGATCTTCTAAAAAATAATACCTTTTATCTCAACTGTAGCCTATGCAGCATCTTTATTTGCATTTACCTTTGATACTCTTTGACCTGCATGGACAAGCTCTTCATCATGTTCCTGTGGCTCCTTTCCAACCCCTGGGATAAATATGTGTGATAAATACATTCTTCTGCCATGGCAGGATCCGTTCTTCTCTTCAGTGATGGGAAGACTGAGGTCCAGGCCCATTGGATCCACTTGGATCCACACAGCCATGCTCACCTCATGGTCAGATGACGTGATGAGAGACAGCAAACGTCCTTGGGACCAAACCCTGCTCTGGGGCTCAGCTTATCTCTGGTAGCTCCAGATTTAGGCATCCCAGTGGGAGGGGAAACAAGTCTGAGCAGGGAAGCTCAGCCAAGTGTTAGACCTTCCATATCTGAGTCCTCCCCAATCTTGGTCTCTGCAGGGGAGTCTCTGCTGCAGCTGAAGGTGCAGCTAAAGCAGGGCTTGCTGTGACAGGAAAAGGGGTGATGATTTTAAACTAAAATAGGGAGGTTTAGACTAGAAAGAAGGAAGAAATTTTTTACGATGAGGGTGGAGAGATCCTGGCTCAGGTTGCCCAGAGAGGTGGTCGATTCCCCATCTCTAAAACCATTCCAAGTGAGGTTGTTCAGGGCTCTGAGCAACCTGCTCTAGTTGCAGATGTCCCTGCTCAGTGCAGGGGGGTTGGATTAGATGGTCTTTAAAGGTCCCTTCCCACCCAAACCGT
>VZZY01024618.1:471382-486594 GCA_013400335.1 Eurystomus gularis | reverse complement strand
TGAAGGAGCCATCTCTGTCTGTTGTGTCCAGCAGGTGATACTGGCACCACAGTGGGCAGTGGAGGAGCTGGGCCCACAGGAACCTATGGCAGGACTGTCTGCAAGAAGACTTCTGAGGGGATGTGGCTGAGTTCAGCGTTGGCCTGTGTGATCAGGTAACTGATGGCAGCATAGAACGATGATGGCTAAATGAGCACAACACATGTGCAGACAGAAAACCAAACCAAGTGTCCTGGCTGAGGGGAGACTTTCCTGACTCCCCATTCCCTGGGCTGCCTTGGAGTGTTGCTTGGTGCATCATCCACAGCCACCGGCCCATCTGTGGGCAGTAAATCCAGCGGCAGCGTTCGAGGCTGACCGTGGCTTCACTCTCTCTTTGCCTCCAACAAAGCTTTATTGTTTCAGTGTGACCTGTTTTTAGGAGCCCCCTGAGTTCCAGCCATATATCTGTCCTTGCCAAATCCTGGAGGGTGGCTGGGACTTCGCCAGGGTCAGCGAAAGGGTACGTCACGGCTGGACAGCAATTATCCCCCAGGCTGGGAAAAGCCAGGGCCAAGGCTGTGCTGTGACCTGGAGTCTTTTAAAAAATCTTTGAAGGGTCCCAGGCTAGCAAAGAGCTGGATTGCTCTGCATCAGCATGTCCTCCACATCCTGCCCTGGGCATCCTCTGCAAAAAAAATTGCCTGCTTCTGCTTGATGGTTGCTTTATTTGTACATCATTTAGAGATAAAAATGATCAGGGGGCTGGAGCACTGCCCTGTGAGGACAGGCTGAGAGAGTTGGGCTTGTTCAGCCTGGAGAAGAGGAGGCTGCAGGGAGACCTTCTGGTGGCTTTTCAGTGCTTAAAGGGGCCTATCAGAAAGGTGGGGACAATCCTTTTAGCAGGGCCTGTTGTGACAGGACAAAGGGGGATGGTTTGAAACTCAAAGAGGGGACATTTCGACTAGAGAGAAGGAAAAAAAATTTTATGCTGAGGGTGGTGAGACCCCGGCCCAGGTTGCCCGGAGAGGTGGTCGATGCCCCATCCCCAGAACCACTCCAGGTGAGGGTGGACAGGGCTTTGAGCAACCTGCTCTAAGTCCCTGCAGCAACCTGCAGCATCTAGCAACCTGCAGATGTCCCTGCTCAGTGCAGGGAGCTTGGACAAGATGATCTTTAAGGTCCCTTCCAACCCAAACCATTCTATGATTCCATGATCGCAAAGCAAACACAAAAGGCTTTGCCCTGCCTTGAACACCCCTGGGCTGGTGGGGAACATCCTTTGGCTTTGACTTTGGTGGGCACTTTCTGATGAAATCCTGCAGGACTGAAGTGTCGTGCTTCAAATCCATGTGTTTATTAGTTTCCTGTGTCCCAGCTCTGAGCACCCTCTGCCTGGCAGAGCCGCTAAATGGGGTTCAACCTGAAAGAAACAGCAAAGCACTGGGCTTGTGTTAATGGGAGATGAGAAGCAGAGCCTGGATGGCAACAGGCAAAATAAAGCAAGGTGGTTTGTATCCAGGGCAAGCTCAGAAGGGGACAGCCGAGTAGGTGTCACTGTCCTCTGCTCGATGGGCTGGAGGGGAGGCAGCTGCCCTGGAGTGAAGCCTCTGCCTGCCTCCTCCTGATGCTCAAGAGCGTTTTATTTATTTACTCTCCTCCAAGAAAAAACAGCCCAATTCCCTCTCCTTGACAGAGCAAACTCCATCCCTGGGAGTGAGCAGCAGCCCCACTCCACCAGGATTGAAGGCTGCTGCCTCCCATCGATCTGCTAAAGTAAAAAAGCCATGGGAAGAAGGTGCTAGTTTTGGGGGGAAGGATACTGTCACCCTGGGGAGATGCCACCGTGTCCTGTATGCATTAATGAAACACTTTCTTTCCGGTTAGGACTTGAAGGATGCTCATTGAAAATCAGGCTGCCATGGAAACCAAAGGTGTTTAGTCTTTTGGGAATGCTGTTGGACGAAGGCAGGGAGAGGTGCGGGAGGGGGAAGGAGCAGCCTCTGCAGATGAGGCATTTTAGCAAACCTCTTGATTCGCCATCACTTGGTCCCTGTTTGTTGCTTGCGGCTGCTAAATGTGGGCGAGAAGGGCTCATCTCTTTGCTGAATGCTTTTCCCAGCCTCAGGGGTCTCCTTGTCCTCAGCATGTCCCCGTGTGGATGTGGCACGTGGACCTTCATGGCCACAGAGGCTTTGCCGTAGTGGGGGATCAGCAGCTGCAGAGCATCCTTCTTGCTTTTGGCACGGGAGGCAGCGGGTCGGGGACCTTCGGCTGCTGAGACCCCCTGATCCTGGCAGGATGGGTGCCAGTCCCCTGGTGCCCTGCACACCCTGCCCTGCTCCTGAAGGATGAAGCCTGAGGAGAAGTAATGGCACTATTGCACCTCTCCTCCCTGCTCTGTCATGTACTACTCGTTTTAATTAACGCAACACATCCACGTTGTGACAGTGGTATTAACAAAGGTTAGGAGGTTATTGAGAAACAGCATCACCTTCCCACACCTTGTCACTTCAAGTGCTGTCCCCATGCCAAACTCCCTCTCCTTCCCCTCTCCATCCTCTCTCTAGCTCTTGCTGGGAGCGTGTGGTTGCTGAGCGTGCTCCCCCTCGGCCCCACACACCCCCTTACCACAAGAAGCACCTACCAAAACATGCTGGTAATTAGGATAATTAAATGAGTTGTGTGAGGAAGAAGGACCGGAGTGGGTCCCTGTTGCATGCACGATGCAGCTCTTCGTGGCAGCTTGTAAAACAGCCTGCAAGACTTGGCTGCAGACGCTGATGCTGATGGAGGTCGTCATTAAGCCTAATTAATTGCAAAGATACCCAGTGCTTTTCATTGGGCTCCTTCTTATTATGGGCTGCTGCGTTGGTCAGTGCAGCGTGGCCAAAGTCAGGGAGCTGTGTAATGGTTCAGCCTGGGTTTGAAGGCAAAATGCAGTAAAATAAGTAAAAAGCGCAAAGCAGCCACCCTCCCATCAAATGCTCCTGAAATCGGCACGTTTCCACAGAAAACCTCGTCTTTTGTCCAGGCATGATGGAAAATCGTCAGTAATGGGGAATGGAGCCTTGCGGGGCTTGCAGTGCCGGCTGCCCAAAGATCAATTAACCCATGATTTGGATTTCTCCTCCCGCAGCAGTTAATACTCTGCCAGTGTTTTACCACCATATCCAGATCCGTAATTACAGTGACTGCACAGATCAATTAGCAGCCATTTAAAGCCATTAACAGCTGGGCTGTATAGCCCATAGCAGCCCCATAACTCATGGCCAGCAGCCCTGGGTGTGGAGAAACGGTGTCATGAGGGACCTGTCCTCCTGGTGCTTGCAGTGCACAGCCCCCTCAATTATTTTCAATTTACATTTTCATCTTGTTTTCCTCATTGCACATCAGTAAAGATCTAATGATGTCCTTATCAGGAACACTGGGCATCCCCAGGGTCAAAGGATTCTCTGATGACTGATAAAATCAGCCTGCCCAGTTAAGATGCACGAAGCCAGGCAGGATGGATTTCATAGAATCATAGAATGGTTTGTTTTGGAAGGGACCTTAAAGATCATCTTGTTCCAACCCAACATGGGGTGTATGGCCAGAAATGTGTCATTGTTCAGTGCTGGAAGAAACCCAAAGGCCCCAAGGGCCTGGGACTGTCTTGAAACATACTTTTTTGAAGGAAAAAGCAAAAACCAAACTTTTCTGGGGTCTCATCTGGGGAATGAGGGAACCAGGGTGGGAAGCAGAGGAGGTACGCAAAGGTATTTTCATACCTGAGCCATAAGGGAAGACAAATATTTTCTCTGAGCCTCAGTTTCTCTGTTGGAAATGTAAATATTGCCTCTACCTGCCCATGTAACCCACAGAGCTTTGATTTGTGCAGATTCAGAGCTCGGTGGTTTACATTAAATGCTTCTCAACACCAGGACAACTGGTAGCCACTAGTGCTGGGAAGGGTGGCTTGGGTTAAAGGCTGGAGATGGAGCTCCAGGCTCTTCAGAAAGCCATCCTGGTGTAGTGGTGAGCAAAAGCACCCTGAATTCAAGGTTTCCATCACAAATATAAGCATTTCCATTCATTTTTTGTCTTGTATCAGAAGAGGACAGAGAACAACGTCCAAAATATTCCCCAAAGGGGTCATTTCTCTAAGGTCTCCTCAGAATGTGCAGGTTTAAAAAGTCCAGGGAGAAGCTAGAGGCTCTAAACCAAATCTTGTAATATGCAACATCTCACATGCAGGGACTTTTTTTCCTCTCATCCTTCCTTTGGTGGAAGGATTTACCAGGTTTAATGGTGACACGTCCCAGCCTGCATGGCCCCATGGCCAGGATGTCCTCAGTGGCCTGGCTGTCCCTGGGCAGAGCCCAGTGTCCCCAGCAGGGAGGACCCCTCTGCAGTTTAAAAATGTAAAAGGTGCAAAGATCATAGAATGGTTTGGGTTGGATGCTTTTTCCCTTTTTCTCATCATTTTATAATGATAGCAAAAAAACCCCACAACAGAATAAAGATTAAGCTGCTGTGAAAACCACAATATTTTCAATGAGGCTGAAGAACCTCGTATGCTGGAGACCCCACTGGGGCTAGGCTGGTCCATGGGTCCATCAGAGGGTCCACGGGGCAGCTTGGAAGAAGCTGGAGGGGCTGGCTTCCCAAACCCAAATCTTAAATCATGCGTACAAAACGTAACTCGCGGCACGCTCTAAACCAGCATGCGGCAAATGTAAATATTTCTAATTTGAAGGATTATTTTCTCTTTGGGAAGTGGTTTGGTCTGTGTGTGACTTATTACTAGATTGATGTATATGGGGGTTTATAGGTGCGTGTGCCCCTGTATCTGCTCGTGGCTAGTCGATAATGCAGAAGCATCGGGGCTGATGGGGACTTTTCCCTGTATTCCTGTTACATAGGATACGAAAATAACTGGAGGGTTAAAAGAAACAACAGTGTTGGGGATGGTATTGTTCGCGCTGGATAAAAATCCTGTGAACAAAGCAATTGGCATCATTTCACTTGCAAATTGAGCGGCGAAGCAAAATACCATTTATGAAACTGTAATTTATTCTTGGAAAATCAAGCACTTAGAATGTCGGCTTGTCGCAGGTTAAGTTACAGAAAAGGGAAAAAATAGATTAATGATGAACGTGACAACATTTCAGGGTAAATCATCACAGCAAAAGCCTTTGAAAAGCTTCTATGCTCCCTGCACAAGCTGGATTTGTTTTTTTTCTTCTGAGAACATTACACCAGCGATTGCTTCGAGGCTTGGCGATGCCGGCTGCAGCCGAGCAGGCAGTAGCAAGGTCCAGGGAGGTGCCTACACTCTTTTGCCTCCATCCTGCTGCAGCCCGTGCTGGGAGCCCTCCCTGGCTTCAGGAACCGCAAAGCAAAGTGGCTCATTATTTTTTTCCCCTGCCTGAAATTAGTCCATCCCTTAACAATCCTCTTACTTGCAGAAGTACGTATTATATTCTTATATTCCCAGGCAATGTGGACAAGCAAAATCACCCCTCTTGTGGAAATAGCACCAGTGGGTCATCAAACCCCATCAGCATCTCCTCCAGAGAACACACAGGAGATACTCCATGACCTGGTTCTTTGAAGAAAATCTCCCAATGTCTCCTTTCTGCCCTGGTTTTTACTCCCCATCCCTCCTAGCTCTTTTTCTTCTGATCAGCTGACAGCTCCCCACCATGCTGGCACCTCTTGATAGCCAGCAGACTCCATGGAGTCGTTGCAATGGTGATGGGAAGAAAATTAATATCATTTGCACAAGACAAGGACAGAGCTCATCAAAATAAATCAATAAGTGATTAGGAGGCCTGGGCTCATCTCCTGGTGTGGGGGAGTTTCTGGACCACTTAGAGCTGTGAATCTTGGCTTGGGGTTGCACTCCGGACACACGTCTTAGGTCTTTATTACAGGAAATATAAAATAGTCGTAATCCCAGCAATTTCTGCACCAGCATCTTTTAAAGGTCTCACCCCAAGTGCTGGATCCTACCTCTGCCTATGTCTTGGCAGGGAGGGAGGAAATTCCTGATCTTCCAAACAAAGTTTGAGATAAAGAAATTAATTAAATGGCCTCACATGTATTATTGCTGGCGGTGACCGTGTTGTGACTGGTACCTGACACCCCGCAGAGGGATGGGGGATGTCTTGAGAGCTGTCTCAAGGAGTGTTTGGAGCTCACGGGGTGATGCAAGGCCTGGAGAGTGCCCATGGTCCCTGGGGGAAGAAGGGGTCGGGCAGGTGGAGGTGGGATGGAGGGGACCCTCGGTAGGGAGCCACACCAGTGCACACCCAGCAGCATAGTGCTTTCATAGAATCATTTAGGTTGGAAAAGACCTTTAAGATCATCAAGTCCAACCGTTCCCCCAGCACTGCCAGGTCACCGCTAAACCATGGCCCTCAGCACCACATCTCCACGGCTTGGAAACCCCTCCAGGGATGGGGACTCCACTACTGCCCTGGGCAGCCTGATCCAGGCCTTCACAAGCCTTTTGGGGAAGAAATTCTTCCTCATGTCCAACCTAAACCTCCCCTGGTGCAACTTGAGGCCATTTCTTCTTGTCCTGTCACTTGTTCCTTGGAAGATGAGCCTGACCCCACCTGGCTCCAACCTTCTTTCAGGGAGCTGAGAGCGAGAAGGTCTCCCCTGAGCCTCCTTTTCTCCAGACTCAACAACCGCAGGTCCTTCAGCTGCTCCTCACAAGACTTGTGCTCTAGACTCTTCACCGTATTTTCTCTCTTGGAGTGAGGGGCCTAAAACTGACCCCAGGATTCGAGGGGTGGCTTCCCCAGTGCTGAATACAGGAGGACAATCCCTGCCCTAGTCCTGCTGGCCACACTAGTGCTGATACAAGCAGAAACCCTTGTCTTCAGACCCATCGTCAAGGGGACACGTCTTTGTGACAGGCTGGGTGGCTGTGATGAGTTTGCAAGTGCTCAGTATGAGCGAGGGGAGTGGAGCCGACCCCCAGCACCCCCATTCTGTCCCTCCAGCTCTTCAAGCACTCCGGGTAAGCCCCGAGATGAGAGTTCCATGAAATTAAGATTTCATTCTGCCTTTTACACTTTGGGTAGGCAGATGACATCAAATGCAGCGGGGTGGCAGGAGCAGAGGTGCCCTTTTTTGCACGCCGTTAAATCGCAATCCCCGCAACGAGCTCTTTGGGTCAGGAGCGGGTGTTTCCATAATTTGGGCCGAGGCATCGCTCATCTCCCCGCGGCGCTCGCCGAAGGTGATGGTAAAACGGAGTTCGTGACCCGAGGAGCTATTGCCGGCTGTAATAGTGTGTCGCGTATTAAGGGAGCATGTTTGAAACCACATTATATTATTAAAATTCATAGGAGTGATTTATAGGGGTTTTTAAAAACAGCAGCTTGCCAATATAAATTGGCTTAGGAAAGTCAACTGTAATCCACCCAGGTCCAAATAATGACATTTCCTCCAATACATCCAAAAAGCTGAAAAGCAGAAAATAATATCCAGGCTCCAGAGATAAGGCGAGGACCCAAGGGAAAGAGGACGCTGAAATATTCATGCGGCCGTAGATTGGATGGTGGAAATGGCCGTTCCCGGCGGCTCTGTTTAGGGACTGATGAATTTAGTTACTGTACCTTTATATTTATCGCTCAATAAACAAGACAAGCTCCTTCACGATGCCGAGCAAGACTAATTTAGCTATTTTAGCGCCAAGGAAATGGCTTTCTGGGCAAGAGGAGGGTTTGATAGTTCTGCGTGAAATCAAGAGACTTTTAATTTAGCCAAGGTGGGGAGTGTTGGTGGGCTCTGATGGAGCTGTGAAGAATGGGGCTGGAAACCCAGATCTGAGGATTAAACCCCACCTGGACCACATCTGCAATGGGTTGAGGTGCCCAGCCCTGGGTTTTGGGGGACCTTGCACTGAGCGCGAGCAGAGCCTTTTGGGGCCACCTGTGCCTGCTGATGAAGATGTTCCAGCTCGTGATTTTTTACAGATTATTTTTTGAGGCAGAAACTGTCGCTATAAAGGTTTTACAGCAGCCGTGCTGGCATTAAACGTGGCTTCGTAAAAGTGTCAGCAAATGAAACCATGATGCCTGAGTGGTATTAGTGCTAAAATGACCTTTTGGATAGTTAGGGCTTTATGGGATATTATAAATTCTCCCGGGACTGGCAGGGTTATGACTAGGACATTACTGGTAACATCTTCTCCAGCGATACCCGAGGCAGGAACCCAGTGTTCAGAGCCCAAAATACCCAACTCAATTTTTCTTAGTATTTCTGGAGCTGAAGAGTTTCCATGAGATGTTTCCAGCAGAAATTTGAAGGTGCACGGTCAAAAGGAGATTTCTTTTATTAAAGTTGAGTTTTGAACACTTAGGTAGGGGTTTGGTTTTTTTGAGACTACTAATATTTCCAACAGCCAAAAATCAAAGTGATTTAAACGTATGGCTGGGGCTTTTTTTATTTCCTTAGTTTCTAAGACTTTAGATTAATATTGTCAAGCCTTTTTTTTATTGCTGTGAAGACAAGGAAAGTCCTTTTTTAATGAAAGCCATGGAGCTTTATACAATACCTTGACTGCACAGCTGCTATCTGAAGCACCGTATTCCACTGAACCTACACGAAAATCCCCCAAGTCAGCCAGCTCTGATCTTTCCTTCACCTCTTGCGTTGCCATTGGGAAATAAAATCCATTTTTATGCTTGTATTTATTATGAAGTATATATTTAGACAATCTGTGCTGCAATTTAGCAGTTTTGAGAGCTTCAGGGAGTTGTTTGAAGCGACTCTTCACACACCCACTTATTGAAACCCTCTTCAGAAGGTGCTGCTGGGCTCAGGCTCCCTCATTTAGTCCCTGCAGCCCTTTGCTTTGTCTTTCAGCAGCAAGAGCAGTAGCAGGAAAGGATGGAGCTCTTCTGCTGAGCAACTCATCGATAAATCGTGTTCTCCCAAGGCAACCTCTGCTGGGGCTCTGGGAATGGACTTTGCTTTGTCACAAGGAGATGCTGGCTTCTCCAGAGGAGTCCCACGCACTGGTCCTCTCTTGCAAGGCAGGTAATTACTTATGGCAGCAAGTTTGCGGGTGACACCAAGCTGAGAGGTCCTGAGGGACAGGTTCCATCCAGAGGGACCTGGACAAGCTTGAGAAGAGAGTCTGTGTGAACCTCACGAGGGTCAACAATGCCAAGTGCGAGGTCCTGCACCTGGGTTGGAGCAACCTTTGGTATTAACACAGGCTGGGGATGAGGGGTTGAGAAGAGCCCTGTGGAGAAGGACTTGGGGGTGCTGGGGGGGTGAGGAGCTGGAGCTGAGCCGGCTCCGTGCTCTCACAGCCCAGCAGCCAACGTCCTCCTGGGCTGCATCCCCAGCAGCGTGGGCAGCAGGGCAGGGAGGGGATCCTGCCCCTCTGCTGCGCTCTGGGAGACCCCCCTGCAGTGCTGGGGCAGCTCTGGAGTCCTCAGCACAGCAGAGACATGGACCTGGTGGAGCGGGGCCACAGGAGGCCCCAGCAATGATGGGAGGGTGGAACCCCTCTGCTGTGAGGCCAGGCTGGGAGAGTTGGGCTTGTTCAGCCTGGAGAAGGCTCTGGGGAGACCTTATTGCAGCCTTTCGATACTTAAAGGGGACCTATCAGAAAGATGAGGCAACAGGAAAAGCAGACGGCAGCAATAGCTGAAAAAAGAGCCAAGATTAATTGGAAATTACTTTGCACCTCCAAGCATGAGGTGTCATATTGAGACCCTGAAGGTCTTAATCTCAACCACCTCCCTGGCTTCCTAAGAGCCACCTTAGTCTGCCAAGAGCCACCAAGCTGCCAAGACAGCTTGGCCTGTGGTTTATGAGCAAAGTAGACGGCAAAAAACCCACAAAACCTTCTGAGCCCTTGAAAACTTCATTTTGGAAGCTGCTTTTTGAGAGGAGCCAAATTCCCCAGCCCTCAGCATGAAGTGGTGGTGCTCCAACCTGCCCCACAAGATGTCCACGCTGCAGCCATGCCACAAAGAAAGGACCACTCAGGCTTGAACCGCTCGAGCTCATTTATTCTAGCTTTATTTTTCTTGTACAAGTAGCCACAGGCTAAAATCTAAACAGAGCAAACTACAAAAAACCTGCATTTTATTTTATTTATTTAATTTTTTTTATACAGAGCTAACAATCGTAGGATCAGTGGGATTTCAAATATCAAGACAGTTCAAAGTAAGAAAGGTAGAAAACAAACAGTAGAAAAGTGCTTTGCAATTTGGGTTTTTAACATTACTCTTAACGGTTGGTTCCCGGAGAGGACTGGGACAAAGGTTTAGCATCGTCTTTATTATTACTTTATTACAAACGTAAAGATACTGTGAGTGTAAATGATGGAAATAGGATCAAAGTAAAAAAAAAAATATTTAAAAATCCCTCTTTGCTTTGTAAGACCTTGATGCAAAGCCCTGTGAGATCAGGCTTCTCCCCGACTTGCTGGGCTTTGCACCGGCCCCGTCCCTTCTTGTTACCTGATGCTGAAGCTCAGACTCTGCTCTGGGAGGAAACCCGGAGCCGTTTCCCTGATTTCCAGTGGGTTTTGGGGCCGTGGCCCCGCACCAGCAGCGCTTTCAGCTGGGGATGCTGGTTCTTCACCCGTAACCATCTCCCTGCTCGCAGCTCCAGCCCAAGCACCTTCCCTTTCCTTTCCCTTTTTTTCACTTTGGCGGGAGAGGGAAATAAATGAGCAGGCATCGAGTTGCTAAATAGGATCTTTCATCCGCCTTCGGCGCAGCGCGGCGAGGGATGGATTTCCAAATGCTGTTTGCACAGATGAAGTGGCAAAGTAGCTCCCCCCGTGCCGCTGCCTGTTGTTTTAATAAGCTTTTAATTTCTTTTTAACCAATCTTCCCAGACTTAAGTGCTGTCAGAGAGGCCTCAGACATGGTACCGATCCCCCCCTGCCCCGAAATGCCATGGGATGGTTATCCTGGAGGAACACCCCCAAGGGCTGCAAAACTCTGCACCGTCCAGAAGCAACAACGCTTTGTAGCCACTCTTCCTTTACTGCCAACTTCCAATGTACAGTCCCTCGGTATAATTTGGGGTGGAAGCTTTAAAAATGCCCAAACTGGTCCAGCACAAATACATCAGCATCTTTACAAAACAAGGAAGAAGAAAGATAACGGTAGAGAAATAAATACCTGAATCCAACAGCGTGAAAATACCCTGTCACAGCATAAAACTATTCCCTGTTCAACTAAAGACAAGGTGGATACTATCCCTGAGGTAGCAGCCATCTCTGGTAAGCTTGAGAGCTCCAAGAATAGGTTGTGCCCATTATGGGTTACCAAAAAAAAAAAAAAAAGTAATTAAAAAAAATAATCAGCTTTTGGATACTTTATTCCTTGCTGTAATTTCATCTCACCACAGCCAGAAAAGCAAGAGGGTTGGTTTGGTTTTTTTTTGATCTGCCCAGAAAAGGTAGCGAGTTGAATTAGTGGAGCTATTTGCTTGGAAAATACTAGAGGATGAGATTCCTACCCCAAACGTGGGGCGGTTGCCAGCAGATCCAGCACCTGCCTGTTATCCAGCGGTTTGAGCTCTCGGATTCCTCCCATCAAGAAGAGGCGGGGGGGGGAGGAAGAAATAAGGAACCTGGCAAGTTGTTGCTTCAATGTTTGAGGTGTACAAAGGAATTATGAGGGCACAGGGAGCGCCTGCTGTCAGCTGAGCCCCGGCAGGCAGGTGAGGACGGGTGCAAGGCACCAGGAATGACCCCTGGGACAGTCTGGCTGGTTCAGCCCCTGGTCTGGGTACATAAATCGATGCCTGGACCTCTTTGCTATGGGATAACCTCACGTCCGGACACCATTTCTGGCCCTAAGTGGTGGGTTTGCACTGTGGATGCAGCAGAGCTTTGCCTCAAGGCTCAGGAGGCATCTTTCCAGGGGTGCTGCCACAGCAGTTGCCATGAGCAACTCCCAGCGCAGCAATGCTCCTGTTCGACCAACAGCCCGGCCCAAGCCTGAAGGTGATTCCTTTGTAGAAGCCTCTGATTCCATGAAAACAGGACCTGGGAGGAGCATTTTCAACCTGTGAAACTGCATCCAAATGACCAGCAGCACATGGGGACCTGCAGTCCTACATCAACCCAAGTACGTGTCTGCCCAAGTACAACTGTGTCCCAAGACCAGAAGACAAATCGGGCGGTTTCCCCCAAACCCAGGGCAGCAGTTTGGGTGAACCAAGGACAGATCTGAAGCTGTGCCCGATGCTGAAACCAAACACAAGCTCTTTTTTCTGTTCTTTTTTCCTTCTTGTTTTACAGACTGAAGGCCAGACATGCTCCAGGGGATGTTTTCCCGAGTTTTCCATCGGCACAGCTTTGCCTCCAGCCCGGCTCAGGCATCAATGAATGGCAAAGAGGGGATGTTACGTGGCTCTTCTCCAGCTAAGTGGCAGCTAGAGGTACTCTACAGCACAAAGCCAGAAGGTGTCATTTTTGAGGTTTGTTGTGGGTTTTTTTCTCAGTTTTGTGGACCTGGGAGGCTTGGATAATTGAGGGAAGACCATATTTTCCTGCTGGATCTCCAGACTTCAGCCTCATCCCTTCAGGGGCTGACCTGCCGCAACCATCTACGTTAGGTTCCAACAGTACAAATTGACAAGAGCGGAAAAGAAACCCCAAAAAAAGAGGAAAAGCGAAATATCTAAAAAACAGTCTTTAAAGATTTACATCCATCTTCGACCGCCTCAAACCAACACCTAATCTGCATTGGTTTAAGCCATCACATTTCTGCATAATTCAAAAACAAAACAAAAAAAAGAGAAAAAGCTCTATTCTCGACATACTATCGTGTTTTAACTAGTCCAATGGCACAGCATTTCCCTTTAATAAAAGGAAGTAGTGACAAATACTTGTTACTATTACAATATCACAGTAATATGATATTAAATTAATAGCATGTTCGCAGCTCCAGGAAGCCTGAGCTGAAAGCTAGTCTAAATTCTGTGTTCACTTTGGCAACAGTACTTATTCAACGTGAACGTCGGCGTTACACACACAAAAAAAAACCCCAAAAATAATAAAAATAAAAGCTGGGCTGGAGCGGGAGCCGGGTGGAAGGAGGAGATTGGGATTTCTTTGATAGGAGGTTATAACTCGAGCCGTTTGGCATCTCCTCCTGCCCCTTCCAAGCCCCAGCATCCTCCGGCTCCCACAGTGGGCTGGGCTGCCAGTCCTGCGTGGTGCCACCAGCACTGTCCCACCACGCGTGGTCCCTCCCCAGGCTGTCTCCAGGTCCAGCATCGCCTGGGAGGGAGCATCCTCCCATGGTAGGTGTGAGCAGGACTTGGTCTGATGGCCCTGTCAGCCTCCTTGGTGGGGTGAGGAGAGGCAGTTTTGGGGTTTAATACAGAAGTTTAACCCAAATGTTTTTTTCTTCTGTTCTGCAAGATGTCTACAGGAGAAGGAGTTTTGCTGGGAGAGGGCTATGAACACCGTGCCTCAGGAGCTCCTTGCTCTCAAGGTCAGTGCCGTTACATCTGCTTGGGCCACGTTGGATGGTTTGATGTGGAAGGACAGAGTCCTGCTCACAGCCCAGCGCCAGGACGTGGCACAGGGGAAGAGGCGTTTGCCTGTATATTGCATTATTTACACAATTATTGGTAGCATCTCGTTGCCAAACAGGAATGTGATGGGGGATGTTTGTGACACAAGGGACTCTCCCACTGGTACCACTTAAAAAAATACAATTATTACTTTTTTTAAAACTTAAACCTCATTTCCTTTCCTGATTCCTTTCACTTTCCTTCCAAATACGGCGATGTTTGATTTACCACCACCTAAACAAAGAGTTCAAACCTTCATATTCGCCCAGTTTTTACCAGCCCCCGTGGCGGGGAAAGGGGCTGCCCTCGGGCACGGGCTGCTTCACATCCCTGTCCCCTGCCGTGTTCCCATCTCACCCATGGACGATGCACGGTCACACCATGCCAGGACAACCCAAAAACCTTGATGGCAGGTTGGCGGTTGGTCCCCGGAGGGTGGGTGTGTCACGCACAAACCTTCTCTTTGGTGTCGGAAGCTCCTCTGCCCACACTGGGCATGGGGAAGGGGAGGCTGCTGGTGGCCCCCAGCATCCTGTGGCACAGGGCCTTGCTCTGCATCACCACCCTGGAGCCCTCCTCACCTTGTCCCTCCAAGGGAAGCGAGCCCATTTCAGCTCAGCTCATCCTTTGGAGGATCTCCTGCTAGCTGGAAATACACTGGAGGAGCTGGGAGCAGCTCAGTAGCATCTCAAGGGGGTTTGGAAGTGGTTTATCAGGGTTTCCTTGTAGGTGCTCCTGATGGTAGGGTGGGCTGTGAAGGGACAAGATGGTGATGTCCAGGTTCCCACCCCCCAGAGGTGTGTTACGCTGCTGGTGCTGGCACATGCCATCAATTATCCTGCTGGGAATAAGCCTTGGGAAGTGGGGCAGGAGAGTGCTGGCATCTGAGCACCACATACACCCAGGATGGACCGAAGCAGCCACCACCAGCACCCAAACCAGCCCCTGGAGAACCACGGGGCTGTGACAGCCCCAACAATCTTCAAAGTTAAAAAAAAAACAAACCGTGATACAAATCTCTGCCACGCAAAGTCACACCGGAGCCCCGCTACAAAAGTAAAGCTCATAACACTAGTGAAGCATCTCGCTTCGCACGGGGCTGGGTGGGAGGGGCAGGAACTGGGGGAGAGGAGAGGACACACGCTCACACACACACACACACACACACGAGTTTCTATCACGCTTGAGGTAGAACATTGCTTTCAAAAGGTTTGGAAGTGCTTTACACGGGAACGACGACAACAAAACCACCGAGGCGGCAGGTACAGAGCGTGACTGCTGAGGTAGGACCAAGCTTGTACTGACCAAGTGCTACGCTACTTGTTTTTTGAACACGAAGGAAGACACAGGTAATTCTGCTTCCCAGAAGACATTCATTCCGGTTGAGGTAGGTTCTGAGTTCACTCGGGTTGTCTGTCCAAGTCTTTCAGTAGCCCTCAGGCAGGCATCCTTTGACACACACACACTCAATTTTTTTTTTTCTTTTCTTTTTTTTCATATTCTTTCGAGTCAATCAGCAAAAAAAGGTATCCTGAGAAACAGCGAAAGTGTACAAAATCACCAAATCCACGGAGAGACAGCCTTCCTGGGCCTTGAGTTTTGGAGTCAGGTTAGAAGGATTTCTCCGAATCCAGTCTTCTGGAAATAAAAAATAGATCCAAAGAGTAGTC
>VZZY01024618.1:396516-471368 GCA_013400335.1 Eurystomus gularis | reverse complement strand
AAGAGTAGTCCTAAAGCTGCTGATCAGGAAAAAGTCTGGGATGCCAAGAGAAGGCGGCTCCACCATATTCCCTGTCTGTCAGAGACAGGCCAAACTCTGCCAAGGAGTCTTTTACTTAGCAGCTGCGGGGAAAAAAATCCATCGTGACCAGTCGCGATAAAGCCATCGTCGGAAGAAACACACCGAGAGGCCCGAGCGAGGTCAGAAAGATCAACGTCACAGAGTTTCCAAAAGGCTGTATACATATATATATATATATATTTATATATATATATAAAAATAAAGCAAAACAAAAAAATAACAATCAGACCGTAGAAATCTTCAATTGACCTGAGATTGACGACTCGTAAAGACATCACCAGCCGCGGGTTTGGTTTCTGGTAACTCCTACAAGAGGGTTCGAGTCTTGGCAGTTTTATCCTTCATTGGCGGGACCGTGGTCGGTAGCCGGAGCAGCGGGGCCGCCGCCGCGGGGGCTTTTCGGGAGGGGCTCTGGCCGCTCCTCGATGATGCTGAACTCATCCAGAGGGAGTGTGGATAGCTGGGTGTCGTCGTGGGTGGCCGGCGGGCTGTGAGCCGACTGGAGAGAGAGAGGGGGACAACGCGTTGATGGTGACACGTCACCGATGCTCTTAGACGTGCAGCCACATCTGCATTTCCCAGGCGTGCTCCCGTCACGCTGGACTTACCGTTATTCCCTTATCCTGCTGCTCCTGGGATGGGGATGCTGGGAATAACCTCTCCAGCTCGTTCATATCCAGCTGCTTTCCGTTCAGGTCCCGGTCGTCCCTGTCCCTGCGAGTGGCTCCGTTGAGGACGAGGCCCGTGGCACTCCGCTGGCTCCGGGGGACCTGCGGGGTTGACAGCTGCTCCTGCACGTTTTTGCACATCAGCAGCCTGGAAAACAGAGACTCAGCCTGAGGGTGAGCAAAGATGGTGCCTCTCCCCCCTCCCCACAACCCTGACTCAGCCTTATCCCTGTGCTACGTTCCTTCACTCCTTAAATCCCTCCTATAAAGTCTCTTTCCCTCACCAGGGAAGGGCTTTTACTTTAAAGGAAGGATCAAGGCTTGTCAGAGCAGAAATAGTGATGCTTGAGGAAGCACCAGGTCCTGGAGGGGTTTCAAAGCCATGGAGATGTGGTGCTGAGGGACATGGTTTAGTGCTGACCTGGCAGTGCTGGGTTAATGGTTGGACTTGACGAGCTTGAAGGTCTCTTCCAACCAAAATGATTCTATGATTCTATGATTAGTCTGGGGTGTGAGACCCCTGTGGGATACCCACAAGGCGTTAGGGACCACCACCCCCCTGTGACCAGCAGCGCGAGCAACCCCTACCTTCCTCTGTACCCAAACATGAGGAAAAGGACACAAAATATGATGCACGTGACGCCGATGTGGATCCCAATGATGATGCCGGTCGTGGAGGTTTTGTTGTTCTGCTCATCCTTCATGCAGTCACAGGGGGGGTTCAGCACTGCCAGAAGAAAGGGGGAGAGCGGGGTCAGTGGTGCTGCTTTCCTATTGCTCCTCCAGCTTTTGGGCAGCCCAGAGCAGAAGTTGGAGCCTGGGTGGTGCCGGGAGCCATGTACAAAGAAGAGAAGAGCAGAGTGGAGGGCTGGGGGGGGTGGTCACTGCCTGCTAAAGCAGCTCCCCTGCTCCTGGTCCCGCAGGAAGGCAGTCGCAGCAAGCACAGGGCTGGGAGGTCTGTAGAGAGTCAGCTCCATTACCCGGGTTGCTGTTATTAGACACAATTAATGAATTCTGAGCAATTAATTTTGGCAAAACCCTGTGCCTGGGGTGGGAGCAGGCTGATACCTGAAGGAAAGCACCGAGTAGGCAGATGCCAATAAGATTAGTATTTACTACAACACAGGCAAAAGAGCAATAACTGTCTCTTGAAGATATTCCCACTGGAAGGCTTAAAAGGCTTCCAAGAGCAGCAGGATGTTTTTTACACACAGGTGAATATGAAAGGTGGGTATCAGTTAGATCCCCTCTACAGATTTCCCCTCTTCTGCCACATAATGCAGTGCTCATGCTCTGCAGCCCTTCTCTTCTCCAAAGCCACGTGTCCTCCCTTCCTGGCACCAGCGACGGTCAAAATATCCAGGAGAGCTCCAGCAGAGCAGAGATGCTCAGTGCACCATGTCTCACTCCGGGATGGCAGCTCTTAGCTTATGGGTGGGGGTTTGAAGACCTCACCTTTGGCTCAAGTTTACGGGACAAAACTGGAAATTACAGGAATATTTGGTTTGTCTCCTCTCCCTTAGTAAAGAAGTCATTGAGGACGGTGCAAGCCAGGTGGCAGAGGAGCCACCCCTACCAGCACCACGTGGTCGCAGCCCCACAGACTTTTTGCTTCATTGTTATTTGTGATGCTGAAAATCAGTGAATGGCTGGCGGTGAGATGGGGGCAGAGCCGCGGGAGTCTGGAGGATGTGTCTCGCCTCGCCACCTCCCTGCAAAGCGCTCTTCACAAACCACCACCGTGACCGCCGTCCCATCTCACCTGTCCTCTCCACAGTTTCCCTCAAGGACACGAAGCGGACAGTGGAATTTCCATCCCCGTGCTGGTTATAGGCAAGGAGCTTGACTTCATACACTACCGACGCATCTGTTTCGCAGGAGATACAAGAAAGGTGTTTCAGGTTTCATCATTAGTGTTAGCTCCCTGCGTGATGCTTGTTTAGGAAACAAACGTCTTACCAAATACAAGATGCTGCAAACAAGTACCTGCTACTGGGAAAGCACCCCAAAAACCTGGGGGAGAGCTGCAGCATCTCATTTAGTGGCTGTGCAACACATAGAGTAGAATCATTTTGGTTGGAAGAGACTTTCAAGATCATTGAGTCCAACCCTTAGCCTGGCATTGCCAGGTCATCACTAAACCATGTCCCTCAGCACCACATCTCCATGGCTTTGAAACCCCTCCAGGGATGGGGACTCCACCGCTGCCCTGGGCAGCCTGGGACAGCCCTTCACAACCCTTTTGCAGAAGACATTGTTCCTCATTTCCAACCTAAACTTCCCCTGGTGCAACTTGAGGCCATTTCCTCTTGTCCTATTGCTTCTTGCTTGGGAGAAGAGCCCGACCCCACCTGGCTCCAACCTCCTTTCAGGGAGTTGTGCAGAGCCAGAAGGTCTCCCCTGAGCCTCCTTTTCTCCAGGCTCAACATCCCCAGGTCCCTCAGCTGCTCCTCACCACACTTGTGCTCTAGACCCTTCCCCAGGTTCGTTGCCCTTCTTCAGACACGATCCAGCCCCTTAAATGTCTTTCTCTCCCAGGGTCAGGAGGGGACATGGATAAAGCTGTCACCATACTCACCAAGGTGGGTGATGTTGTAGGCTGTTATGTTGCTGGGCAGCAGCACTGGACCCGTGTACTGGGAGAGGTGGACCTTGCGGTAATACAGCTTGAAGCCTTCGTGCTGGCCCAGTTTGATGGAGGGCTCCCAGGTAGCCTGGACGGCGGTGCTGTTAATGACTTTAATAAAGAGGGATGGCATGGCTGGGACTGAAACAGAGAGAGAGAGAGAGACAGTGGGTTGCATGTGCTTGTTTAGTCTGCATGATGAGAAGCTCCCCAGTAGCCTTTCCCTGCGGACTCTGCACCAAAGAACAGGCTAGATGAGGCTGAGAAAACTCAGATGCGACCAGATCGTGGTTTAACAGCTTTGAACTTCTTCAGGGAGCTGTAGGAGTTTCCAGGGTTTCCTCTGCTTGGTTCAGCAAGCAGAGAGGCTACTTTGACACTCTGGTTGCAATCTGATGCTCAGCGCTGGGTCAGGGCAGGAATGCAGCGCCTTTAGTGATGCATTTCCAAATTCCACTTTTTTTTGCCCTTGCCCTGAGGGCAGCGAGGACCTTTCAAAGTGATTAATGCCCCAGGGAGGAAGGAATCAGAAGGGATGGAGCTGGAGACATCCGTCTCAAAAGCCTGCTAGGTACCTGCACTGGCTTGCAGGCTGCATGGGAGCTTGTTCTCCCTGTCGGCTTTAGGAGGGAGGTTTGTGATTCTGTGCTGGGGACTTAGGAGAGAGCTGGGGCATCTTCATTACCAGCCCTAAACACCTGAGCAGCCTGAGATCCCTGCAGAGCTGTGGCTGGCTCGTTTCGGTGGGCAGGCACTTACCTGGCCTTAGGGGCACACCGGGGTTTAGCTGGGAAGATGTCCCTGCTGCTGCCCGGTGTTACCGAGGCCTGATTCAAAGGCCACCAGGACGCCTGTTGCTCCAGTCAATGCCCCAAAACCCTGTCCTTCTCGGGGTGTGCTGAAGTGGGGGAATCACGGCCATTCCCTCCCCAGGTCCCCAAAAAGCTGCCCAGCCCCACCCTGCCCCATCAGCCTGGGCTGAGAGGCAAAGGTTTGCAAATCAAAGCCAATTTTCTTGGGATGCACGTATCTAGGATTTCCAAAGCTGGCTCTGCTCCCAACCCTGCCCTGAGCCCTGTGCAGTGCTGGGACACACAGGACCATGTTTCCCCCAAGCTTCTTCCTTGCCCTCTCCCTCCCTTTCTCCTACGCTGCTGACACACCAGCACAGAGATGCATCACAGCAGGATGATGACTTTTTTCCACCACATTCCCACAAACACCCCCAGGCCAAATGCTCCTGTGGGTTCCCCAGCCTTCGGCACCATCCAGAAGGTGCAAAGCACCAGGTACTGCAGGCTCTGCCCTGCCCAGGCCTCTGCTTCGGCACTGCGATGGAGAAGAGCTTTTGGGCACTGCTCCACCAGGCAGTGAGCTCGGCTACACCTTGCAGCAAAATTAGCCAGCAGAACCACAGCCCTGCTGCTCCAGCAGGCTCCAGGCTTTGAGGGAGAGCTAATTTTCCAGTCCCACATGATTATAAGCTCAGAAGTTCCATAATACAAGGATTGCCGGGCTTGCGTTGGACCGATGGTGCTTTTTGTCTTGTTTTTCCCCAAAGGGTCTCTAAAAGACGAGCAGCGCAAACGAGGCCTTTGGCAGAGCGCAGCACAGCCGTTCAGCGAGCGGTGGTGAAAAGGTGGCCGTGTCAACCGAAGCCTGATGAGAGCTAAAAAGGGCATTTCCTCAATTTAATCATACAAGCGAAACTGCACAGCACAACGGTTTGCCATTTCCCAGGCACCGAGAGCTCAAGCTTCCCCACCAGGAGATTTACAGGAAGGAAAGACATCTCCTGTGGTGAGCAGCAGGGTCCGGGCAACCCTGTCTCTTCCCAAAGTGATGCCCTCCTTCAGGTCACTGGGGCTTTGCCTGATGGCCTCTGAATGAGCATGAGGAGAGGAACGAGTCCCTGCAGAGTGGCGAGCATCTCCATGAGGATTCATGAGGAGAGACTCAGAGAGCCGCTGTCCTGGGTCAGGTTAATGAGATCCCACCCTGCCTGAGTGCTGCCAACGGGAAAAAAAACAGGGATTGAAGTAGGACTTCTTGCAAGGATTGATTCTGATGCACACTTCATTGCTGGGAAGGTTGTGCTTAGGAGTTTCTGGGTGCAAAACGCAGAGTAAACTCTATACCAGAATGTACCATTCTTCCCAAGGCTGCACATTTTTGCAATCCAGTTAAATACTCTCTTTTTTCCTAATTAATTCTCCCAATTCCCTTTAGGGCAAAATTAGGAATTGTCTGGATTCCCCCCTCTGAGAAGCTGGACTCTTGCTTAAAGCATCATTTCCCAAATGGTGGGTGAAAACGCCAGAGGAAGGGAACTCACGTTATCCCAAGGACAAAGAAACACTGATGTGGGCCATCCTGATTTGCGAAGAGTTGGCTTTATTTTACGGTTGCAGAGCCTTACATGTAATAAAAACCACAAGAATCTCTCTCCTTCGAAGTATGGAATATAAAGTATTTATTCAAACTTTGAGTATATATAATACTGATTATATGTATGCACTCGCAGAATGCACATGATGTTTATCATGTTATTATTACACAAATAAGTGTATACAGATGGAGTATATCTGCGTGTGTGTAGAAATACACGTACACACACCAGGGTATAGGTGCTTCACAGAAGTATATATAAGACATAATATGGAGCTACTATAAGTGAGGCATCTCCCTCATGCTAAGGGCTGGGATACTTGTTTTCCTCTTCCGTGCTGTTTGGAATTTTCCCCAGGTCATTTCAACTTTCTTCTTGAAGGCGTCTTTAGCCGAAGAGGACTAAAGGAACAGTCTTCATCCTAGAGAAATGTCAAAAAGTCCTGGAGAAAACCCTAAAAAGCATTAATAGACAAGAACAAGGAGTGTGTGCTGCTTAATGAAGCGGAGAGAGTTTGAGATTTAAAATACCACGGCATTTGGGAAACGGCGTAAAGGAGAACGACAGGGAGGAGATGGGAGGACCTTCCTGGTGAGAGAGGTTTGTGAAGGACAAGGTTCACTGGGGTACGACATCTTCCCTTCTACTTTCCATCCCAAATTATCACTGGCACAAAGAAAGGAGCATCGCACTTCTAGAAAGCATTGGAGGCTTCAGCCAAGCACATTCTCAGCATATTCCTAGCCCCGAAAAGCCGAAAGCAGCCCTGCTCCTCGGTACCTTCACCACATTCCTACTCCAGAGAACACCAGTAGAACACGAGCGCTCAGACCAGTCTCCGACCAGCTCCACAGAGCCCAGATCCACCCTCCACATCCCCTCCACGCGAGGCAGGACACGGCAGCGCGGTGACACAGAGGGGTCGTGCCACCACAGGGCTTCACACGCATCTCTGTGCACATCTGACGCGCGTCGCGCCGAGCCGGGATGGCAAAGCCGAGACGCGGCGTGTTGGGGGAAATCCCGTCCCTTTCCGAGGCTGTTAGCACAGATCCAGGGGCTCCCCGAGCCCAGGGGAGGCACAGCTCCCCAGCGCACCTCGGGGAGGCACGGGGTGAGGTGGTTGGGCTGCGAGAAGAGGCAAATCTGCAGCGAAACCTTAATGTGGTGACAAAAGCCCCTGGATCCTGGCTCTCTGACCCCCCTCCCCTCTGTGCACAGAAGGCAACAGGCACTCGAGTGAAGCAAAGCACACAAAGCAAGCCAGAAATGCTGCTTTTAAATCTCTTTTTATCTTCCTACACGGCAAACGCAAGCTGGGGTTGAGTGATCTTAACCAGGCCAGCTTGTCCATCCTGAACATGAGGCTAATTGCTGAAGCTTCGTTACACAGGACCAGCCTTTTTTAAAGGATAGCAGAGCAGGACAGTGACACCTTGAAACTTCAGAGGACCAGGAAATTTATGATCTCATTACCAGATACCTAACTATTCCTGTCATGATTGAAGGTAATAATGACTGAAAGTCCTCTCTAGCCTGACCCAGACTTCTGCAGCAACACCAAGCTCTACGAAGCACGGCTGGCTTCTGGCTCCAGTAGCTGAACCCAAAGCATCGGGTGAAGGAGTTTCAAGTTCTGCCTTAGTCCATCCTTCTGTCTCTAAATTGGAAGGGAAAACAAACTCCAAGGGTGACTGGTTCCCTGTGGAGCACCAAGACAAATAAACTTGCAGGGTGGCAACCCAGCAGGGCGAGGATTTATGGGTGGTGTTGCTTAAATGCCGTAGTAAACATCTGCCGAGGCTGAAAATGGAATGAGGACTGGATTGCCCCACCTAGAAGTCAACACAGTCATTAACCTGAGCCTAAATAACATCCTCACACCCAAGGACCTCTCTGCTCAAAATCAGAATTGCTGAGTGTTCTTGAGAATGATGCTCCTAAGGAATTAGTCTCCATATGTGAGATGAGACAGGATTCCGAGGTGCTGGAGATGTACGAGTCTCTAGGAAAACGTTCCGAACGTGCCAGCTGAGAGGTCACACTGGGGCTGTGGTTTCTGCCTGGTGTCTGTGTGCAAGGGTCCTGCATTAGAGCACCCACTTTCTTACTGGGGAAGCTAACTGGTGGCCACATCTGGGAGGTCCAGTCAGGGAAAAAGCCTTGGAGATCGCCCTACCTTCCCACTGAAACAGAAGGCTGCTCCAAGGCAGGTCAGGACAGCACAGCTCTAGTGTGATTTTTCCAGGGTAGAGCAGAAAAAGCTCAAATTTAAAGAAGTGTGGTACCTATCAAGTAGGAGCTGTGAGTACCAGCGCTGCTGGAGGATGCTGAGACGCTGCCTGAGCATTCAGCAAGCAGTGCAGGAAAAGCCCAGGGCAGCTGCGACGCACGAGAGCGGCCAGGCTCGCGCTCACCCCCTGCTACAACATCAGCGGAGCGAGGCAACACCGCGTTTCAGGCAATCGTTGACCCCCGCGTTAATGATACAAGCGAGTTTTACACAATATCCCAGAGTACGAGGAGGAGCGGGAAGAAGGAGCACCAACGCCACAGGCAATGTGCCAGAGTGCTCCGGAGTGGGTATCGGGGAGAGCGGCGCTGCTGCTATGCACAGCGGGTTTCAGCATCTGATGGTCCAAGCGCAAAGCGTTCCTTACCTTCTCCCAGCGTGCTCACCACTGTGACTTCTGAGGCTTTGCTGGCACCCCGGGAGGTGTAAGCCTTTATATAAAAGCTGTAGCTGGTGGAGGGCTCTAAATCAGTCACTAGCTGCTGGAAGGTGCTCTTGCTAACAGCCTCCTGATACTCCATCTCCACGGGATCTGAAGAGCAAAGAAAGAGAGAACAGAGAGGCGTTAGGCTTTGCAGGAGGTAAAGAGACTAAGGGGATGTTGCAAGTGGTAAATTTGGTCGCTCAGGTGGATCATGTTCTGCTAAAATTTCTGTGTTCTTTGCCAGAGACTTAAGTGGGCAGCGAGATCTGACCGTGCAGCTTCAGCCTCCCCACCCTTTTGGTAGTTACATCAGCGTTACTGCCTCATCTCTTCCAGAAACACGGAGATGACGGAGAGCAAAGGTGGCAGCACCGTCTACTGCCATGCAGACCTGGTTTACCCAGTTGGCCACGCTGTTAAATCCTGGGAAGGCCGAGGATGCTTTGCGCAGTGGGTAGAGCATTGTACCTGCAGCTTTCCGAATGTGCAGCACGTAGCCAATGATCTCCTTGGTGTTCTGCAGAGGCTCTTTCCAAGACACCTGGATGGTGGTTGCAGAGACCGTCTCGGCCTTCACGCTCTGCGGAGGGCCGGGCAGCCCATCGGCCCACAGGACCGTCAGGCGGGCGCTGGCTTGCGTGGAGCCAGCGCTGTTCTCGGCGATGCACTGGTAGATGGCTTCATCTGCCTGGTTGATCCCATAGATGGAGAGAGTGCTGCAATGGGGACATGAGAGGGACAAGAACCACACTGAGCGCTCTGCAGCAGATGTCCCTCCCCTCTGGCCATGCCTTGGCCCCCATGCTGGCTCTGATGGCAGGGCCGTTTCCAAAGAAAGCTTCCAGGAAGCTTTTGGGCTGGTGCTTTTGGGGAAGGAAAAGCCCCAGGAGGTAGATGCATCATTCCCCAGATCTCGTGACTGGGCAGGTTATCTTGGGCTCAGCTTGCAGAGACTGCAGCTCAAGTACAGCCAGATGGGGACACAGGGTGGGACAGGGAACGGCAGGAGCTGAAGCCCTGAGTTCAGGAAGATCCCACCACACTACAGGGACAGCTCGGTGGCAAGCGCATCCCTACACCCAAACCAGCTTTAACTGGCTTAGTTCCAGTACACCCAAGTGAGACCCATCCAGGCACCGCGCGCGGTTGCTAAGCCAAGTCTAATCAAGCGCAGCCAGAAAGCCCTCTGGTGATGCTCTAATTGCATTATAGCACATTAGGACAGTCTTAGGGTAACGCCGGGATTAGTGACTTATCCGGCAGGGTTACAGCCTCAGCTCCCGCTTCTGCCTTTTCAGAAACACGATCAACACGAACCAGAAGCCAAAGCTTACGAGCAAGTTGTAGGTTTTGTCTTTTGTCTGCAAAACCTCTGAGCGTCTTTTTGAAGCCAGCGCATCAAAGCCTGGTCCCCTGTGGCAGCAACCAGGGCAGTTCCTCCAGCCTGCTCTTGGGGACCTCCGCACCAGGCTTAGGAGCTGCTCTCAGCCTTCAAGATAAAGACAGGTACAGGCTGTCCTGATGGGAAACATCCCTAAATGAGAGGGGACAAGCCAGTGATGTACCAGCTTCCCAAATGAGCGTGTTCCCGAGCATGGTGCCCATCTAGGCACCACCTCCCTGGGGTGTGTTTAGTGGCTTGGCGGGCACAGGGACAACGGGAGCCCTTGTACCTGAGCTGAAGGCCCTTTCTGAGCTGCGTGACCCTCCAGCAACGGTTGTGTACAACCAGAGCAAGTTCAGGGCTGGCCCGAGGGTTGCACTGCTCAATTAGTGTGAATACAAAACCTCTCACCACTGCCCCCCCTTCCATTTTAGAGCATCACCCATACATGCACCACTCTGGATTAAATCCCTCTTTGTCCACCTGTATTTCCAGTTCTGCCCAGTTCGTTTGAACTGTGGTTTGCTTCTGGCTTGGCATGAACATCTGGGAGACCAAGACGCCTCCAAGCTTCAGCATCATCTCGCTGGCTTATGCCACAGCTCGCATGAGTTTTTTGGTTGCTGTTTTTCTGTAAGAAAGGACCTGCACCAAACCAAATCCACATCCGCTGCTTGCTTCTAGGCAGAAATAAATTATTTTCTTCTCCTGTGGTGAATTCCAGGTGGACTTGGGACTTGACTGCACATGAGTAAACCCCAAGCACCCCTGTGAGGGGCACTTCATGGCTTTTTGGGGGTCATCATCAAAGCTGCCTTTTATGTAAATGAAAAACTGGACGTGGCAAGTGGAAATGATAAATAACCTTCTGCTGCCTCTATGTCAGAACGAATGCTTCTTCTAATTGCAGCAAAATATTGGTCTTCCTATATTAAAATTTATTATTGCTGTTGATTTAACATTCACATTTCTGCCTTGCAAATGATCGGGGCCATGGTGAGTGAGCAAATGTTTAACAGTCATCTATTTATGTCCTGTGCCTTTGTTTCCTTGGAAACATTGTAAATGGAATATCAAATGTGATGGTTTCAGCTGATACGGTGATTTTAGAGAATCAGCCCTAAGCTCCTCTCATAGCCACAGGCTCAACGTATCTGATTAAATGGAAGGAGAAAGGCAGAGCTGGGAGGGGGGCGCAGGGAGGAAGGACCCCGATGTGTCCCTCAACTGTGTCAACAAGGGCTGATTCCTGCGAGGACAGATGGCAGAAGGCAGGATTACGCCGTCCGAGAGCTGCGCTCGCAGCTCGGCGCAGAGCAGATGTGTGGAAGGGGCGGCAGCGCTTCCTTCTGCCCCCTCAATGCGGGGATTATTTCCAGGCGGCCGCTGCGCATCTGGGCACCCAGGAGCAGCCAGGCTGGGCTGGCACCACGGTTGGGAGCGGCGTTGAGCTTCCCGAGCACAAAGCAGCCCAGGAACAACGAGGAGGATTTAGGCTTTGCTGTCTCCAAATGTACAGTGATTCTGCCCCTCTGCTCCAGCCTGGGGAGACCCGACCTGGAGTCCTGGCTCCAGCTCTGGAGTCCTCAGCACAGGAGAGATGTGGACCACAGAAGGTCACACCAATGATGCGAGGGCTGGATCCCCTCTGCTGGGAGGCCAGGCTGAGGGAGTTGGGCTTGTTCAGTCTCAAGAAGAGAAGGCTCCAGGAACACCCTATTGTGACCTTTCAGTACTTAAAGGGGGGCTATGAGAAAGATGGGGACAGTCCTTTTAGTAGCGCCTGTTGCAACAGGACAAGGGGTGATGGTTTTAAACTAAAAGAGGGAGATTCAGACTAGAGAGAAGGAAGAGATGTTCTACACTGAGGGTGGTGAGAGCCTGGCCCAGGTTGCCCAGAGAGGTGGTGGCTGCCCCATCCCTGGCACCATTGCAGGTGAGGTTGGCCGAGGCTCTGAGAAACCTGCTCTGGTTGCAGATGTCCCTGCCCAGTGCAGGGGGGTTGGACTAGGTGACCTTGAAAGGTCCCTTCCCACCCAAATCATTCTACGATTCTATGATTCTATTTATTTGCTTTACCCAGAGAGAGGAAAAGATGCAGAGGAGGGAGGGAGGGATGGGAGCCCGGTTGGAAAGCGGTGCAAGGGTGCAAGGAACCTGATGGCAACAGCATGATGCTGGGGCCAAAGACATCTTTCTCCTGGGAGAACTGGGGGGTGAGCAAAGCTCCTCTCGCGTGACACAGATGACGTGCTGTGTGCCAGTGGTCCTGGAGCAGGACAGCACTTGGCTACTGGGATGCAAACCTGAGTAGAGCCTTGGACATCCCGGCTGCCTCTCTGCAGAGGTCCCAGGATGGCTGGTAACACTTTCATGCACAGTCCAGTCAGAAGAAATAAATAAAATAAATTTCCACGAAGGTGGAAATTTCCATGGCAGGTTGCTGGAAACTTGCTTCAGGCTTTGAAAAGTTCATTTTCATTGAGATTTACAAAGCTCTGTTTGGCCGTACCGTGCGAGAAGAGCCTTGGCCATCCATGACCTCGGGCTCCCATTACTTGGAACAATGTGCAACGGAGTTGATAAAATGACGGGATTTTTGGCTGTGCCTATAAACCTGGGTAAGGAGCAGAAATCGAGTGGGGAGCAGTTGGCAAGCAGAACGCCCACCATCTAAACACCAACTTCATGAGAAGAAGGGTTTTCTCTCTCTCTGCGACCCCTCTAACACCTACAGGCAGTCCTCTCAAGGAGGCTGCAGAGCTCCCTGCAAGCCCTGGAGCTCTGAAGCACACTGGTAGCTGCGATGAGGAGGGCAGGAGCTGGCAGTGAGCTACACGAAGCCCAGCATCATCCCAGCTGATGGGCATCCATTTTCATCTTAACTACTGACAGATCCTTCGTGTCTTCACCCAGCACATCACTCCTGGGATGGAGAGGATGCAGCGCGGCAGGGTTTTGTCCAGCAGCTTTCCCAGGTTTTGCTGCTTTTTGTCTTTTTCTTCAAGGATGCTCAAACAAAAGGAAAATATGTAGTTGCCGTGCGAGGAGGCGCAGAGCGTCTCTGCGCATCAACCATCTGAAATATGCAGCGTCCTTTTATTTCCTCCCATCAACAGGGAAAAAAAAAAAAATAAAAAAAATCTGTCACTTTGGGACATCTGCTGTTGGAAAACTTTCCCGCGAGTGCCAGACTGGCAGCGCCGTGAGCACGTCAGACGAGGCGAGATGCCAGAAGGCTTTCTGCTGGTCACCAAAGCCGCTCAGCGAGCCGAGGGCTCCATCACATCTCCTCACAATGCCCTGACAGGCATTGATGGAAGTGGGGAGAGGAGCCGCTGCAGATTCACACCCGGCTGAGCTGAAGCGGGAGGCCTCCGCCGCTCGAAAGCCGCGGTATTCCCAAGCTGTCTTCCCAGCTCATAGGCAATCAGGATGACTGATCTGGCTCGGGTCAGGGGTCCGGGCCAGTGACCGGAGATCGGCTTTCCAAAGGCTCCTCTGAAAAAGTCTGAGAACTGAAGGAAGCCTCTTCATCGATTCAGCAGCACAAAGAGGGGCCCATCTGGAAGGCCATCAGCCTGCGCGCGCAGCCGGGCGCACAAAAGAGGGAGTGTGATGAAATTAAAGTGGAGAGCAGGCTGTGGCTAGCGGGGAGAGCATTTTAAGTGCCGGCAGCTACCGAAAGCCACCAGTGCCGCGTTCAGATGCCCCATCCTTGTGCCCTGCTCTGTCTTCATTCGTTACGGGTCATGTTGTGCCGCGCTGGGCCGGACGAGCCGCTCCTGGGCTGCCGGCCGATGCCGGTGCCTTTTTCCCTCCAGTGATGGACACTGGCAGCTTTCAGTATTCCTTGGATTTTGAAGTTTGCCTCGTACAGGCTGAGAATAAGGTGCAAAGCTTGAGGAGGGACACTCAGCAGCCCAGAAGGACATTGCATATCATCCCCAGCAGCCCAGAAGGACACTGCATAGCGTCCCCAGCCCTCTCTCAGCATGTTCTTCCACCTCCAGAAATTAAATATCATTTCCTAGGTGAAGCTGGGTTGTCCTACGCAGGAGAAGGAACCCTTTCCATACAAACTTGTTTATATTTGGCAGGTACTGCAGCCTGTTGGCCAGGATCCCAGCTTGAGTCTGCAGTTCCAGACTCACCCAAGCAGAGTTTCTCGAGGGATGGATGCTGCTGGTCGCAGCCCACCCTCCCTGCCAGTGCCGGAGGAAAGGGCCAGCAGACTCGGAGCCTGCAAAGCTGGTTCGGGATGCTGCTCTTTCTCACACCACACAGAGTCTGGCAGGATGAGGATATGGCTGCACAGCGTGTTTTCTGCAAAGGGGACATGGCAAACGGTGTCACATGTGCTACAACAGTGGCACCATCTCATCCTGAAATGCTGAACCTTCCTTGCTGGCTTCACAACTCTTGGCTTTGCATTGTCTTGACACGGCACGTGTGCTGAGCCCTTCTGGGAACCTGCCACTGCTCAGGCACCATGTTGGGGCCAAGCACGTTGGCTGGTTCAGCTCCACAATCCAACCCTGACACAAAAGTCTCTATGTTGGAAGCTCTGGGTCCTTTGGTTCAGCTCTGGGTCACATCAGAGGTGGTCTGATCCTTCCCAAGTGGGAAAGACACATCCAACTAGTGCTGCAAAGTAGCCCTGTCTTGAAGCACCTCCCAGCACAACACTGAGCTGCATGGAGAAGACCTTCAGCGAGTGGCTGCAATTTCCCATATGTAATTAAAGGACTTTTCAGAGGTCTGTTCCCTCACATCCAAGGCAAGAGGGTCCAACTGCACTGATGGTGGTGGAGCTGTGTCCTCCCACCCCTCCAGAGCTGGGAAGTGCACCCTGGCACAGGCAGGAGACAACAGCCAGAGCCGGCTGCTCTGTATTACATGACTTGCTGGTTATCTGGTGAACGCGTTGGCGGCCACTCAACATGTTCTCACAAGCCAGAGAGTGCAATCACAGGCTGAACTGAATCCTCTCCCAGGGAGGGAGCAGAAAAGTCTTTACATCTGCAGGACCACAGGGAAGCACAAAACATCTCAGAAAAAGCTACCGGAAGGGAGGGCAGATGCCTGTGTTGGTAGGACTGGCAATGGAGACAGCTAGGAGAGATGCTAAATGGAAAGTCCCCCAAACCTTTTCCCAGCAAGGGACATGAATGTTGGAGACGAAAAAGACTCAGCTTAATCCAGAGGAGGCTCATTTTGGACTGCCCCATGATGGGCTCAGTCCAATCCTGTGTCAGGATCGTTCTCTGCAGATGTATTTTGCTGTATGCAACAGTTTGAAGAAACTGAGGCGCTGATGCCCTTCAAGAGCATCTCAGTAGAGCAGCACAGAGAAAAATTACACAGGCAATTTGGTAGCCAAAAAATCACAGCCACAGGAGAAGGAGAGACTGATGCCCATCATCATCAGCTGCTCCAGGGCTGCTGCAGATCCTTTTAGTAGGATACAGCTGTGGGATCACACTGATTCCCCACTGCTTAGCTGGGCTTTGGGCGCTGATGTGGAGACCCTCCTTGTGAAGGCCATTTCCACATGTCTTCCAAAGTCAAACCCATAAATTATCCTTAAACCAGGAGCAGCTGGTTCACATCCCTGTCCTCCACACACTTGTTTGTCATGCTTCTGGGAACTGAAATAGGATTTGCTGTATGGTACCCTTCCCATAACCACCAGTGGTCTTCAAAATCATTGCACAAATAAACCTGCAGGCTTGCCTGTCCTCCTTTAAAGTGTCCAAATCCCTACGAACTCAAGAGTTTGTTGGGTATGTGCACCATGAAGGGATGTACAAACCCATCTGCATCTCTCCACACCCAGCTGATGTGGGTTTTACAGAAAAAAGCCACCTCGTGAATGACAGGCTCGAGTTTCCCTGGGTTTGGTACCGAAAGGCTGAGCTTGGATGTTTGTGCTTGAAGGTCGCTCTCCATATCTGCACTAGGATTAAGCAGCGCAACGAGGGCAAGAAAAGCAAAGTTGTCCTCAAGTTTATTTACGGAGGAATATTTTCCCTGATGAACCTCAAACACTCACGGCCCTTGAAGTGAGTCACTCCCAGAGCACTAAAACAAGTGCAAACCAGTGAGGAAGAATTTTAAAAGGAGACAGTTCATAAGCGAAGGTCACCAAGGAGAGCAAACGCCACCTGAGCCCGGGTTCTGAGAAGGCCTTTCTCCGGTGAAGCAAATGAAGTCCCTTAATTACCATTTTGTAAATAAAATCTTCTTGGGAAATCAATATTTAGAGCCTGCCTTCTCTGAAGATGTTGGCCTTTGTTCCTTGCTATTACGGCAATATAAACCCCATAGTGTGATATACTTCTAGGCTGAAAATTACCCCCCTGAACCTGATTGGGTCAAAGGAAGAAAAGCTATAAACCTTTCAGAGCAGTAATTCGGGCACTATTTCATGCTTCCTTGTAAATTTTGAAGTAATAACCTAGAAAGCATGATTTTACAAAAGCCCATGAGTAACTCGGATGGTAACCACCCCTTCTTCCTGCAGCATACGCCCGTTTTCAGGCCAGGCTGGTGATGCCAGATGGGAATTTTGCTGGAAATGCCCATTACACCTCTCAGGCATTTGGATCGTGATCAATCTGAATCACCCCAGGAGTAATATAAGCAAACGGCATCTCTGATCAACACAGAGGGACAGACCCTGCAGCTGCTGGACACAGGGACGGCTCCACCAAAGTCACAAAGGCTCCACCAGCTTCTCCATCCGAGAGCACGGTTCAGTGCAGCATCACCACGACAGCCATCAGCTCCATCCCCAACCTCCATGGCAAGGCAGCCCCATCGTCAGCTCCTTCAGTGATTTTTATTCACAGCTTTTAATGGAAAACCCCACAATTCCCTACGCCTGAGCCTTCATGCATTTTTCATTAACAATTATCCGCTATCCCAGAACTGCTTTTGATTTTTGCTAATCATCGATTGGATATTTTGTTCCCACACAGCTGGCATTTTCAAAACATAACAACCACCTCTGGAGAGGGCACAGCAGAAGGCTGATCTTTAATGCTAATGTGCCCAGAAACTGTCAACACATCAGGTGATGAGAACTCACACTGGAGGGACCACAAGGGAAGAGGTATTTATCAGACGCAGCCCGTGAGGCTTTACTTCATTGTGCCGAAAGGCTGGAAGTTGCTTAGGAAGTGACCATCTGATGTCGTACCAGAAGCCACATCCAATCTGCAGGGACTCCAGCCCCAAAGCTGCTGTCCCCATCTCAGCAACGGTGGACTTTTGAAGTCCCCTAACCTGGAGGCTTTGCTCTCCTTGGGACTGCAGTTGCTGCGTAGGAGGGACAGTGTGGGGTGACGCAGATGTCAAAGGGCCCTTCACAACTTTGTGAAGCAACAGTTTGATGGACAGGTCTTCCCATCGGCCGTGGGTTTGTGCAGACGCGCTGCTGCCAGCCAGAGAGATGCCTCAAGCTTGCAGGAGCAGAGCAGCATCTGGAACGTGCCATGTTCTGCAGGTCTGGACCTCACTTCTAGCCCAGTTCGTTTACAAGAACAAAGTTGCTCATAACGATACAGTCTGCAATCAATTAGCACATGACATGGTTTGGGATGATGGACTCTTTTTTTTTCTAAAAATCCCTTTGGGGGCATTCAGACCTTTATTGCCATATTAAGCAGAGTTTTAATCCAAATGAATTTTCTAGGAAACCATGTAATCTAATTACAAAGCTCATAGTGCAGTTTAGTAGCTTCATTACTAGTAGATTCGAGATCCATCTTTGCACGGACAAATATTTTCCAAGTGCAATAGACTGATAAATCCAAGGCATAATCACAAACTGATTTTGCCTGGAACTAAGTGGGTTACAGCACTTAGTCATGCCCCTGAGAATGAAACAAAGGACAACTTGAAAAAGCTCAGAAAAAAACCCCAGCCGTTGATCTGTTTCCTCCGATTCGTGGAGCATCCAGCTTTGCTGAACCAGCGAGGGCATTTTTGAGACTGACAGCTTTGGAAACCATCAGACGTGGCCACTTGCCTGAAGCTGGGGGTCAGAGTAGACCAAGACTAGTGTGAAAGAAGCCAAAAGTTCACCATCGTCGAGTACGATGGCCTCAGGGCTGAGCTTTACAATCGCGTTACTATAGCTTGAGAAGATGCCACGTGTCAGCTGAGCCCCAGTCACTGGCTGAGCTCCCTCGGCCTGCACCAGATGAGATGTAATCTGATCATTTAGCTCGCAGTGGAGAAGACGGACGCTAAATTGCATTAAATGATTCCCATAAGAAAATGATTATACCCATGTCCACCAAGTCGCAGTTCACATGCGCGTGTAGCACAGCTCCAGGCACAGGGACCTGGCCAGGAGACACGATCATGAGCCAAGACCCTACTTTTACCTTCCTCAAACAGTCAAGAGAAATTATTTCAAAAGCCAGATGTGGAGCTGGACTCAGCGTGAGTTTTGTCATGGATTTAATGACCACTTGTAAAGTCTTTGGGCACTTCTGACTTCACTTCCTGGTCAATAAAAGAGGATGCACTCATGTTCCTTCTCCCATTTCTGCTCTGGTCAAATCATAAGAGCAGACATGCCCCAGAAACCCATGCAATGAACTAGAAGACCACGAGCCTGGATTGAGAGGCATCTCGATGTCCACACACAAAGTTCCCTGAAGCTCTAAAAACTTCCAGCTTGGAGAAAATCTCCACTGATGGAGCCGATCCCATTAAAACTTACACCTTCTCCTTCTTGCAACACACATCCTTCCCTCCCTTGTGTAACGAAGCTTTAAAAGAGCCTCAAGCCTCAAAACAAAAAGCCAGATTATAGAGAAACTTAGAAAAATAAAATCTCTGGTCTCTCTTGAGCCACGGTGCCCACAAAGCACTTTCCAACAGCCTAAACCAAAGGTCCAGACCCTCCAGTGAGGTTGGGTGGTTGCATTCAGGAGATGCATTTGTTAATCTAGATAGCAGCTAAGTGACACCACGGAGTACAAATCTTCGCCAATAACTTTGGTTTACAACACAGGTACTATTATTTTCCAGTCTATTGTTCCATGCTATTTCCATAGAAACTATGTTGTCACCATGTAATTTGCACACTAAGTGCGTCCCACCGTATCGTCTCCTCAGTGCAAACATCCCCATCCGCTTGTGTGAAAACGCAGTTATTTAGTACCCGGAGAAAATGTTCTTCCCTGGTGAGATAAAAGGCTGAAGTTTAGTGAAAGGCAGCTTCCACGCAAATGGCATTTCAACTGGATTTGCATTTGCACACCCAGGCAGGTCAATGTTCAGGGGTTAATGCGTTTCTCCACTGTGGAGTGAGTGTGGTCCCAGCTCCAGGGACAGTTTTTAGTCCTTTCAGAAATACCCAGATGATGATCAGGACTTTTGTTATTTTGCTGGGTTTCTGCATCGTCGGTCAAAGTCTAGCACTGATGTCCTGGTGCACTAAAGCAGCAAGCGCTGAAATGTGAGCCTACAAAGTGCAGCTAGTAGGACTGGAGCAGTGTTTTAGTAAATCAAAGCCTAACTTGAATCCACCGATCTGCTTCTGAACATTACCACCTTCATGTTAGCTCTTTGCTAACGCTGCAAGCAAGCCAACAGCTCTCCCACTCCCCTTTCTGCTGGAGTCCAGGTAGTTCAAAGTAATGACTTTTAAATCAGCCTCTCAAAAGCAGGGCCAGGGAGCATTGCATCAGTCTGAGGGACGTGTGACGGCAACCCACCTCTCTGGATCACTCAAGCCCATCTCAGCCCCCAGCACTTGAGCTATTGCCCAGCACAACGGGGCTACGGTGAAAGCAGGGCTTGCACGGCTCCCCAGGACAGGCTGCAGACCCCACCGCTCTCTGCCAGCCTTCAGCAGGCTCACTGGGTGAGCCTACTTGCTCTTTGCCCAAGAATGACGCCTGCAGGGACAGCTGGACCATCAGGTAGGCAAGGTCCATCCTCCACACGTGATAACTCCAGATTGACACCGGGGAACGGCACAACCCAGCCATGTGTCTCGCACTGCCCTCCACACCACGCTGAGTGCCAGCGGCCAGCGCACGAGGACTTACCTGTTGTTATTCTTCAGCTTAATGTGGTCGCTGGTCTCCAAGATCTGCCCGTTCCTCAGCCAAGTGATCTGCGGCGGGGGTTCCCCTTGGGCCACGCACGTGAAGATGGCAGTAGTCCCCACGGGCCTGGAAATGGACTGGGGATGCTGCACAAACTCTGCGGGGGCTGCAAGGAGGAAGGAGAAGGAGGGTGAGAAAGGTCATGATGATCCCACTTTATCCTGCTACAAGGAGTAATCTCGTAGTTTGGGCTTCAATAAGCCTTGTCTGCCTGGGAACATGGGATACTTGGCCAACTTGGCAGTCATGGCTTCATAGAAGGCACCTGAAGGTCAGCTCAGTGCTGTATAGAGCTGAGGTGAGTCCTGCAGGGTTCAGACCAACAGCATCAAGGTCTAAGCCCCCTCAGCTCTCCCCAGTCTCCCACTCAAAGCAACTCCAATGCTGCAAAATAATCCATATCTGACAACAGTTACGTAAAAAATATATCTTATTTTTAGACTCTAAGACATTAGCAAACTGCCTGCAAACGTAAAGAAACGCATTGGATGCGCCTACAGCAATCTGGCAGGTTGTTCTTTCCCAGTAAATAGCAGATGTGGTGCAGACTGTCCCAGTAGCAATAGATTTGGGAGCCTTTTTCACCCAGATCTGCAGCCTGGGACCCTTGGATCCTGCCAAGGCTGGCAGAAGACTCCACCACGCCGGTAAATGCTGCTCACCTCATAACCACATCTTTTCACCTTTAACAATAACATCTTGAAACAGAAAGCGATTTCCCCCCCTTCCAGCAGCTCAAAATAGATTTAAAATCATTTATCAGAATAAATGAGTGTTTCGGCCTACAGAAAGCAGGGCCTGGAAGACACCGCCAAATTGGTGAGTTTATTCAAGCAGTTACGCTTCGAAGGGAAAGGTGATAAATATACTCCACGTTGCTGCTGAAACCTAAAAATCAGGTGGAACCAGCAGCAGCCGCAATGAAGACAAACCGATCAGAGACACGGGCCCATAATGAATTTACCGACCAGAGTCACGGAATGGATGGCTGGTGTTAAATTTTTCTGACAAAAGCAAAACTCTCCAAGGTGACACACTCAGTGGCACTTTCCAAGCGTGGGGTTGGTGGGTTCTGCCAGCAGCAGAGGTGCTGGGATGGGAGAAGGGAGCAAATTGATCCCGTAAAATGCGTTGAGGGGTGGTGAGGCTGCAGGTGGAGGCAGCTATTGAAGAGCAGAGCCTTGTGGTTCATGGCCAGAAGAAGTCCCTCAGGGTTTGCTGGAGGAGCACGGGGTGATCAAGCTCTTCCCCCGCTGCGTGTGTGCAAAGGGAAAGCATCGCCGTGGCTGCAACAAGCCCGAAGGGCAGCGCCAGGTCCATGTGTGCGAGAGAAAAGTCAGGCACCTTGGAAGTCCTGCAAGCAGGAAGACACTGAAGCTTGCTGAAGAGCCTGTTTACCTCAAAGGAGCCCCCTCTTCCATTTTTAATAATCAAAGGGAAGCGGAGCATGGCAGGCCTGACTTATGTCAGCAGTGGGGGGTGTCCGCCGGAGGAGTTTATTGTCAGGCCACTTCTGCTGGCGCTCGGGTCTACTAATGAACCTGATCTCAGCAACCTAATGGACGCGTGTTTCCAGAACCTCCTGCTAAACCTCCCCAGGTGCCAATCGATCCCTTGTCCTTTTATTTCCCTCCTTCATTCCCACCCCACCCTCTAGACTTATAAATGGAAATAAAATTCAGGATGGGTTCAATAAAAGTTGGAAGCATGGATAAACAGGGGGAAAACCCGCTCACCGCCGCAGTGAATGGTCCCTTTGTGGCGTACAGTGAGAGCATTAGAGACTTGATTTTCAAGACTTCCTTAACCTCCCGCCCCCCGCTTTGTGCTGGCACGGTTTTGCAGGAGCAATTATTTTGCAAGTGGCTGCACACCTCCCTGCTTTCATCTGGGCTCATGAGTTGCACTCAGGCTACTCGCAGGTGCAAACCCACGATGCCAAGGAAGGGCACAACCGTCTTCCAGCTCCTCGCTGCAGCTTCGTTAAAGATCCTTGGCTTGGCTCGCTGCCTCCCCCCCACCTTCCCGGCTTCAGCACATCTCAAACCCGCCGTTTGTTCCGGCAGAAACGAAGTTTAACCATGGAAAGAAGCACCCGGCGTAACCCTTCTGGGCTCGCTGGCTCTCCTTATCCTCCCTTATTAGCCCGTGTCAAGAGGGAGTAATTGGAGCGGTGTCGCATGTGGCTCGGGGGGAACGAACGTGCAGCTGCGGCCGCTGGCTCGGCGCCAGCGATGCCATTCAGGACCGCGGCCCCTCGGGTTCCTGCTCCCCTCCGCCGTCCCTCCTCTTCGCTGTCTCGCTAAACACAAGCACATCAAAACCCCGGCTCCTGTTTAACTTGCTTAAACTCTCTGGGGAGCAGGCGGCTCCTCCTTCCAATGGCTCCCACCTCTGCCATGCCGAGCTGTCCCTGCTCAGTGGCAGCCCTTGCTGCAGGATATGGGATGCTCTTCTGCTGTTCCTGCTCCTCCTGGCTTTCTCCAGGTGTTCCTCCGTCCTGTTCAGGTCTCACCCTATTCCTTTTGGGGCAGAAGGAGCAGCAGCATGGAGCTGTAGCGGCAAAAGGGCCCAGGTCACAGTGGAAATCCATGGAGTTAAAGGGCTCCTTGTTTCCATCACCACCTTCCAACGGCATCAGAGAAAGGACATGGTCCCAGTGACACCAGGGTCTTAACACAGGGACAGATACTGCTGCAGGGAGATGTCCCACTGCTATCCCAGGCCAGGGTGCAGCCAACCTGGTGTTCGTATCAGCATTCCCAGGCAGGGTGCCATGAGGTGGCTTCTGGTGCATGGTCTTGGGGCAAATGGCTCCTTTCCTGGACAGAAGAACATCTGCTCTCCTCCTCCTAGGTCCTCTCCCTGCCCTTTCAAACAATTTTGACAGGAACTGAGAGTTTGCTATCTCTGGCCCTGGGTTAGCAGGAAAGGAGCAGAAGCAAAGCGCTGCCTTCAGCCAAGCCCTGCCTTCAGCCAAGCCCTCCACCCTCCTCGTCACTCATAATTAATAGAGCACCTTGTCAGTGCTCATCTCACCAGGGTGAGAGGCACAGCAGCCTGAACACCTCTCCCCCTTCCATATGACATCCCAAAAGGCCATCACAGGCAGTGAGAAGAAGCACTTCTCAGCCCTCCATGAGGATCTTAAGAAGATATTAATGAAGATGGCTGTTAAGAACAGAGGAATCAAACCTGGGAAGGAGAAGTGGGCAGGATCTAGCCCTGGCTTGTGAAGTATGAAGAAATGAGAGCGTTGGTTATTCGGGACTTAATGGGAGGGAGGAGATCATGCAGTTTTAATGAATATTTAAAGGCATGACATCTGTATCAAAAAGCAATAACGCTTCATACCATCCCCAGAATCGTTAACAAAGTGCTTCAATAGCTTTTACTGTGCTCAACAAACTGTGATAGCATGAAGATGCACCGTAACAGCGGGGTGTAATGGGAGATCTGGACAGGCTCCATCTCTTTAGGGACATCTCATCTCAACAGTGACCAGCCACCAGTGTGTCCCCCAAGATAACAGGGAGCTTCATTGCCCTTGCCGTGCATTTGTGGCATGGTGCTTAGAATCACAGAATTGTTTAGGTTGGAAAAGACCTTTAAGATCATCAAGTCCAACCATTAACTCACCACCGTCAGGGCACCACTAAACCATGTCCTTCAGCACCACATCTCCATGGCTTTGAAACCCCTCCAGGGATGGGGACTCCACCACTGCCCTGGGCAGCCTGGGACAGCCCTTCACAGCCCTTTTGGAGAAGCCATTTTTTCTAATGTCCAACCTAAACCTCCTCTGGCACAACTTCAGGCCATTTCCTCTTGTCCTATGGCTTGTTCCTTGGGAGAAGAGCCCGACCCCACCTGGCTCCAACCTCCTTTCAGGGAGGTGTCGAGAGCCAGAAGGTCTCTCCCGAGCCTCCTTTTCTCCAGGCTCAACAACCCACGTCCCTCAGCTGCTCCTCACCACACTTGTGCTCTAGACCCTTCCCCAGCCTCATTGCCCTTCTCTGGACACGCTCCAGCCCCTCAAGGTTCTTCTTGGAGCGAGGGGCTTATTGCAGCACCTGACAGCTCGCTGAGAAGAGCTGTACTAAAGCTCAGGGAGCACTGACGGTAGATGCACCAGTGCCCGACGAATCCTTGCCCCTTGCACCTCAGTACGAAGCCATCATTAATTCTCAAGATGCCAGAGTAGCAAGGTGAGGGAGGGAGGCTGAGGTGAGGAGAAGGAAGAATAACATAGGAACAACAAAACCTCATAAATTAGGCTACTGGAACCTACAGTAAGGGTATAAAGGAGAAGACGGGTCAACAGGGAGGTCAATCAAACACAGCATGAGATGACAGGAGATGTAAGACAAAGAACTGCTGCCCACTTGGCTTCTCTCCATTGACTACAGAGGATGTCCAGACACTTACATGAGTCATTTAGTTAAGCTGTAGAGCTGGTGGGATTGCTAGGGCCAAAGATGGGACCTGAGACTGTGTCGCCTGGGAAACAGGCAGAGACCACCCAAGAAGGCTGGCCATCAGCCATCAGCGAGTATCATGAAGTTCTTGTCCTGGCAAGGTCCTGGATGGAGCTCTGCAGCAGTGTTCCCACGTCACCTACTGGTGTGCTCCTGGGAAGATGCTCTGGAGGGTTCAGACACCCCAGCTCACTCCAGCATCCCAATGGATGGGATCTGAGTGCCCACCTGTCCCTGTGTGGTGGCTTTTCTTGAGAAGGAAAACACGCGCAGGAAGGAGACTGCTCCACATACTGAAGCTGGACACACTGAAGCTGTTCTGCAGCGTGAATTTAGGGCTAAACTCAAAGAAAAACCAAGTACCACAGAGCCAAGCCTAAACCTCAGCAACTGCAGTACATCTGATGAATTGAACCCCGCAGCCAAGGCCTGCAGCGCCAGCAAGCAAGAACGATGGAAGAAAGATCAGGAAACGCCGCGGTGGCCGGATCTGCTGGACCAAGGAGCACTGCCCAGTTCTGCCAGCAGAAAGCAAGGCGAACAAGGCAGTCATTGTCAGCAGGGCCTTCAAAAACATGTTCTTAAGATGGGCACTCATTTATGAGATGGGATCTCATTTTTCTGCATAGCTTTCAGGAGGAAATGAAGCGTGGAGTGGAGAACACTGGTGACCATCTGGCCATTCACAGCCCATCAGTTTGTTATGACACCAAACACATAATAAAGCACAAAAGATTGCACAGGAGGTAGAGAGAAAGCGCTTTGATATGTTGGGGTTTTTTTTTTTGCCGTGCCACCGAAGCCTGCTCTTCCCTCGCACCACACGCACGCACACCGACGCGCTCGGCCCTTCCACAACTCCCCCCGTGAGACTTTCATTTGCAGCCTGGCACAAAGCAATATTCAAATGGCTGCGCTGGGATCTGAAGAGAAAATGGAAACTTTCTTGTGTGAGAACCTTACAAAAGAGATCAAAGGAGCCTAAATGGCCAGGGGAGGGCAGGGAGGGAGGGAGCGGGGGATTGAGCCTTCTCCTCTGAAGGGAGGAGGAATTCCCAGGAAGATAATAAGACGGCGTTAGATGATCTGAAGGAGACCCTGCAATGGGAAAGGACATTACTGCCCGAGCAAGAGCAGAGCCCTGCGCCGGGACACCTCTGCCCACGCAGCTGCTGCGATGGGGATGAGGAGCACTGCTGGCAGCAGGAGGGAGGTTGGACGTGGTCTCCATCCCAGCCTCCCGCTAACGCCTTGCCTTACAACAGGAACCGTCGCCTTTTCTCCTCCAGTTTCCCACCTATAAAACGTGCCTCCTTCAAAAGAGGAGGGGCAAGTTAATTTGTGCCTCCAGGCACTTCAAGGGCCCCTGCATAAAGGCAGCAAGTACCTGGCCTGTCGTGCTTTGAGGACGCTGTATTGTCCTAGCCCTGTGCTAACTTCCTCTCCAACCAGGCTTTTGATAGCCCGCTCTTTGCTTTTATTCTCTTTACGGATGTAATTTGCATCGCTGACATCTTGACAAAGATAAAACCCACAGTCTCCCATGTCAGTCATTATCGCTGTTTTCTTCCCAGACAAACCTGAACAGCAATCATTTGTACCTCTCAGCTGGAAAATTCAGGCAAAATGAGATTCAGAGGAAGGAAAAGCTGCTTCCAGAGGGAGGGTGAGCAAACCTGGGATGAGCCCAGCTGCCTGGCCAGGGTCTGCCACTAGTTTCCCTGGGAAATGACAGCCCCCTGCAACATATGAAGTGTTTTATGGATGGACAACACAGGCTGGGGTCCTGGACATCACAGCTCATGTCTACGGGCTATGCCAAGGATGCCCTGACCACATTTCTCCATATCACTGCCAGCTTCTCTGCTAATGTTGGATGCAGAAAGGTCCCTCTTCCATAGCAAGGCTGGACTCCAACAGCCCCATGATAATCATTTTAGGGACAAATTCTCATCTCGGTTCCCCGGGTGAAAATCCACAGTAACCCTGCCCCAGATGAACTCCAGCGCTAGAGCAGCTGCTCAGGAGCTGATGTTCAAATCTCCAAACAGCCTGAAAACTGCCGATGTGTAGCAACGAGAAGTTGCCCTCTCTCATCCAGCTTCTCACAGGAGCAGTCAACAGTATGCAAGAGCTGTATTTTTACAACTTCATGGATTATCCAAGTAATTCCTTTTGGCTCTGCCTGCCTGCCTCCTGGAGATCAGCTTGCCATTTGGGTTTAGTCAACCTCTGCTACACGCACCATGTGAAGAGCTGTCCTGCAGCAGCTCTGAAGGGTTTGTAGCTGTGCAGTGAGGTCGTTCTTAATGCCTGGGTTGGTGTTTCTTAATAAGAGGACTCCCCCCCAGCCAGCCGGGAAGCCCCCTCGTTGCATGGCTCACCCAGAAACCCAACAGCAAAAAGAAACGGTGAGTTTTCACCTCCTCTCATGTCTGATCGTGGGACTCAGGAGGCACGAGCAGCCCTGTATAAACACCCTTCCTACATTTCTCCTCGCTGCTCCCAAGGCAAAGGGGAAAAGGGATGCCAGGAGCCAGGGACCGCGGCCGCTGCACAAGTGGTGTGGTGCTGGATCACCACCAGCGACTCCCGGGACCTGTCAGGTGAGCGTCGGGGCTGGAGCAGGGCGCTTCCCGCCTCACCACCATGAAAGGTTCAATTAGCTCGCTCCGGCAGGAGGTGTGTAATTTTAGATTCAGGATATCATCAGTCAATAGTTAATGAGTGAACTGATGAGAGCGCGAGATGCTTTAAGTGGACTAGCTTGAAGAGGAGGTGAGTGCCTGTAATCAGGGGGGGATTACTGCCATTCAGAGCACGCTGCCAGCTGGGTTTGCCTTCAAAATGCTTGCCGGGTTCTCCTCACCATGGAGACTGGTCGTATGGAGGGGATTTGTCTGGTTTCTTGAGTGCTGACCTCCGCTCTAGGCTGCATCACCCTTTACAAGTGGCATTTCAGGACAGTCGCTGTGAGGTAGAGGAGCAACCCGCATCTCCTGGGTATGGCCCCCAAAGGGTGATCTACTCCTGTCGTGGCAAAGGGCTCAGATACAGTGTCAACTGCTGATGAAAACAGTCTCACTGACTTTTTGGAAATGGTTTTAGACTTACTGGTGCCATTTGAGGGGGAGAGCAATGCTCTGTGAGTGATATCCACTCCAGGATATCACTGCAGGAGTGATATCTGTCGTGCAGAGGGGTCTGTTATGAGAACAGGGCCTGTGTCCCCATATCACTAAGGACCCTGCAGACAAAATCATCTGATTAATTCAGTCCAGGCTTTCTGCTGAGATGTACAAGTATGACAAGTAACAATTGGTGTCTGTCAAGCCAAATAAATGCCTGTGATGAGGTGGGAAACCACTGCAAGCCATGCAGCTGAGGCTTCAGTTGGACAATACCTGGTTGCCACTCATCTGTGTGGGACACAGAGACATACAACCCCCCTGGCAAACCGTGTGTCTAGAAAAGAAGTCCTTTGTCTGATTCCATCAGAGAAGCAAAGTCAGCACCTGATCAACCCAACCCATCACATCGAGCACAGCGAAGTGGGCATCACCGCTCCCCAAGCCCCAGGTCTGCTCACCTTGTACGACGAGCCTGCCCTGCGCGGTCCTTCGCACTCGAGTGCCGGGTTTGTTCGCCGCGCACACATAGATGCCAGAATGCTGCACGGTGAGGTCCGAGATCATGAGATTTCCTGTCCCCAGCACCTGGATCCCCTCCACGCCAATCGGGCGGCCGTCTGAAAGAAGGGAAAAGGGTAAGAGTCACATGCTGGACCTTTGAGTGAGGTTCTCCAGGGCACAGGCCTTGTGAGGTCCAATCTAAGTACTTATGGAGCGGTGCTGTTACTGGGATTTGCCAAGTAAAGTCAGTGGGTTTCAGCTGATGCTCTTTGCAAAAATGCTTTCTGGAGAAAAACAGGATCTTCAGGTGTTTGCCCAAAACCACACTGCGTGCTGCTTGGAAAAACAAGGTACCAATCCCAGGAAATGTGAAAGCTCTCAGCCACATGTTCAGATCAAGATGAGGCACCTGGAATGCTTTTCAACAGAATGGTTAAGCCAAGTTCAATCATACCATCTTCTTACATGAGACTGACCAAGAACCCAACCAGCCCAACAGCATGCTCCAGAGATGCTCTGCAAAGGAGAAGACCAGCCAACCTACAGCAGCACTTCCCTGATGCATTCTCTCAGCCACCAGCAATGTACAACTTGGAGATTTCCTGAGCCACAAGCTACGCCTTTTTGCCTGCTAACCCTTGATGGATTTTTGTGAACACTGGATTTTTGATTCCTTAGCTCTTGAACATGCAATAGCTCAGGGCCAAGGAGCCAAACTGAGCTGGTGGTTAGAGCTGCTCAGCTGCTCTGGCTTGGAAGGTCAACTGGAAAGGTCTGCCTCCATCCAGGGTGCTGGGTCTGAGCAGGCTGGCAGGAGAGCAGTGACATTTCCAAACAACCTCACCTGGGCTCCAGCACAAGGTCTTCAAAACAGAAGCTCAATGTGAAGTAATCCAGTATCAGGGAACCCACCTTTTCCCAACAAAGTCTGTTTTCACTGGAAAATTCCCAGCCAGCTCTAATTACAATGTGTTTCATTAGTATCAGGCTATTGCTTTTTATTGTGTCATTGGCTTGTGTTTTAAGGCACTGTCTGACAGAGGCAGCTCTAAATCAGTCTAGCACGTGTCAGGGTGTCTGAGCAGAGGGACAAGGCAGGGGAGTGGTTTACTGGAGGAACAGTTAAAGGGAGCACACTTTCATCAGATGGGAAACAGGAATGCAGTTCCTCTCTTGCCTTTGCTCATGGAGGAGGTTAAAGATCCTACAGAAATAAGAGAAGCAAGAACCAGCCCTGGTGATCTCCCCACCTGACCATCCCACAAGCCCTCCATACATGTGTGCTCAGCAACAGCAAAAGAGCCTTTTTCTTGTGCTTCAAAGTTGTGCTAGCAGAAGGAAAAACTCATCTGAAAAATTCCTCCTGGGAGCGCTATTGGTCTGTGTCATAATCTTGTTGAGGAAATGGAAGAAGCCAAATAAAACTAGAATTGCTCTGGAGGAAGCAACGGGTCATGGGGAAAGACCTGAGATGCTCTAGCTGGTTTCCACTCCTGTGGGACTATCTCCTGAGAGATGGTAGGTAATGGCTGTTCAGGCATGTGATGGGATGGAGAGCAAGTGTCCCTGGCAGCATTAGTGAGAGCAGTAAGCAGTAGAATCATAGAATTGTATGGTTGGAAAAGACCTTTAAAATCATCAGCTCCAACCATTAATCCAGCACTGCCAGGCACCACTTCACCACCACTAAATCATATCCCTTAGCACCACATCTCCATGGCTTTGAAACCCCTTCAGGGCTGGGGACTCTACCGCTGCCCTGGGCAGCCTGGGACAGCCCTTCACAGCCCTTTCCATGAAGAAATTGTTCCTAATAGCCAACCTAAACCTCCTCTGGCACAACTTGAGGCCATTTCTTCTTGTCCTGTCGCCTGTTCCTTGGGAGAAGAGACCGACCCCCACCTGGCTCCAGCCTCCTTTCTGGCAGTTGTCGAGAGCCAGAAGGTCTCTCCTGAGCCTCCTTTTCTCCAGGCTCAACACCCCCAGGTCCCTCAGCTGCTCCTCACCACACTTGTGATCTAGACCCTTCCCCAGCTTTGTTGCCCTTCTCTGGACACGCTCCAGCCCCTCAATGTCCTTCTTGGAGTGAGGGGCCCAAAACTGAATCAAATATTAGAGGTGCTGCCTCACCAGTGCCAAGTAGAGGGGGACAATCACTACCCTAGTCCCACAGGCCACACTACTTTGTTCATCAGCTCACAAGCCTGGACCACAGATGCGAGGGACCCCATTCCAGATTAATAGCAGCATCCTGCTAGGAAATGCAGGCAAAACGTGGACAGAAAGCTACAAAGCACTTCATAAACATTATCTCCTGCCATGCTCTTTAGATACTGTTTTCCAGGAAATTTTCAAACTTAAAGGTTTCCTTGCTTCATTAGGCAGGCAATGCCAGACCCCTTCTTTATTTGCATTGCAACAAAAAATGTTCGGGTCTTTCACAGAGAGAAAAACAACGTCATTAAATGATTAAATGATCACATAGCTGGCCAAGCCACCACAGCAGTAAATGGCTCAGTCATAAAAAGGACAGTAAAACATGACCTGTCCCACATTTAATGAGCAATAAGAAGGAACCATTCCTTTCAAACATCATTTGAGCTGAAGTGTAAAGAGGTCTGAGTGAAATTCAAATTGAACTTGATTTCATCTTTCAAATTAGACCTTTTGGAAGTCCGTATTTACAGCAGGCGTAAAAATCTAATCTCCCTCTCGAGGGAGGGATGGGACTGGGGAAAGATGCAAAGCGGTCATACCTGGGTGCTTCATCACATCATTGCCTTAAGAAATACCACAGAAACATGACTTGAATGTCAGTAGTTTTACTGTATTATTTATAATGTGCTACATAATTAAAGCATGGAAAGACCCATCCTGCAGCAGGTACTCCACACAGGCCAAATACCAGCAGTGGTACGTCCTCAGTTATCTCTCTAGCTCCAGCTATTAATTGGAGGTGAGGTCGTCTGAAGATACATCTCCTGTCAACCAAGCATCTTTCATTTCCCTGAAGAACAAAGCTCTCCAAGCTCAGAAACCTCAGGGGATCTGCCATTTGATTCAGAGAGTGTGGCCACCTCCAACAACCAGCAAAGATCACCGTGCCAGATCATCCCATAGGCCTCTTATCCAGCTCCTCCCTTCCAAAGAGCGCTGAAAAGGGCTTCTGGAGAAATATCTGCTTTCCCAGCCTGCTCCATCCTTCTTACTCTACTGTGCCCCACTCAACCTGAGCCGTCCTGTGATGAGTTAGGTCTTCCCCTAACATCAGGTCCAACTTACTAACACTGACAACACATATAAATAATAAAGAGTGTTTACACAAGAAATTCCTCACATCCTGAAAGCTCAGCACTTTGCAGAAGTGCTGTGCACAGGGGCTGATGTCCCACACCTGCTTTGCAAAGGCTGCTGCCTACATTAACCCTGTTTCCCTCACACAGATCCTAAAGAGTGGCCTGGATTAAGGGATCCGAGCCCTGAAGAACCACCTTCCTGGCATCATTGGCCATCACCAACCCATCTCTCCATGGAGGAGATCTGAAAGACTACAAAAGCTAACACTATTGCTCAGTTCCCAAAGCACTCGAGACCCATATAGGCTCAAAAATGGTGCTTATTTAACAGGACCTTCTACTTCTTTTTATGAAGTCAAAAGTAGAAGATTTGAGGGCTGAAAGCAAGCCAGTCTGGGTGGAAATGTCTGACACATTCTCTCTGTTGATCCTCAGCTGATGAGGGCAGAAGGGGGAGGTTCAGCTGGTTGTGAGGACAACCGATTAATAAAGGAGATCGTTCTTGGGAACGATCTTGGGAAGATTCTCCCAAAAGATGCTCCCGCAAAGGACAAGTAGAGGCTTCCAGGTTCCTCAGTGGGGAGAAGTCTGGATGAAAGACGCCTGTGGTTTGGGCACCGCATTATTTATTTTTCCAAGGTGTACACGATGCTTTCTGGAGTCCGTTCTCCGCCTGCTAACCGAGTGATTGGCACACCGGCACCAATTACGGAGACCCGTTAAAACGTGCCGAGGCGATATGAATATGCAACAACACGAACGCCTTTCTTTTATAAGTAGCGAGTAGAAAGAAAGTAACAACTTTCTAATGTTGATCATTTAGGTCTTTTGTGAATTCTTTGTATTGTGCCATAGTAGCCTTCCACTTTTGAGACGCATGGGTCTCCTGCTCTGGTGGACACTGGGCACTGTGGATTAGCATATTTAGAGTACATTGCAACAGTTGACTATTCAGTATGTGAAGTGGTGAAATTTACTCTATTATTTCTAAACACTTACGGGAACGGTGCTCCTGTCAACCAGTCAGCCATCTATTGCAAGCTTCTGTGTCCAATAAGTTACCAATTAATTGGCTCCTACAATTGTTGTATAGCTTACTTCTTGAATGGCTCCCTCTTTAGTAATTTCCTTCCCATTGTGCGACCCTTTCTGACAACTTCTGTATAACGCTATCAGATAATCACTGTCTTTTCTTTCTTGCCTCACTTTTCTATATCTCTCTAAATAGTTTATTATTCTGCCTTGGTACCTTTTATGGAGGCCGGCTCAGTGGCCTGTCAGTTCAAGGGTAAGGATACATTAAAATCGTCATTCATTCAAAAGGCTTTGCAGTAAGCGCTCGGGATATTCATTTGTGCACACATACAGGTCCAAGCCTGAAGTACGTAGCTCTGAAAGGAAAAGCCCTATCTTCCCCGAACAAACCCTTAATGATTTTACATTTCTCTCAGAGCCCACTCCCTTAATGAATGTTGACGTTTCATGCACAGCGAGACGCGGGAATTCTGTTTGTGGTCAGGGCCTACAACATCTTCCCAAGGAAATGAAATTCAAAATTGATTGCGTGACACTCAAAAACTGGCCCAGGATTCGAATGATTTCCTTCAAGCCAAATATAGCTGCCTTCCCCACTGAAAACCAGCCAGGTTTTAGTGAAGCCAAGGCAAAAAGCACAAACATTGTTTATGGCTCGCTTCCCCCGGCACTGGGAAGCGGTAGAAGCAAAATTGTTCTTTCTCCTCCTTTCTGACAGAAGAAATGCCACAACATCAGAACCGTGAGCAAAGGGGCTCGCAGAGACACTCCGAAGCGGCAGCGCAAAGAGCCGGCACAACGGCAACGCCACGATGACTCTGCTTCGACCAGGCAAGAAAGATGTTCACCTACCATTGACTTTTTTTGGTCAAATCTGCTGCTAAATCAGCTGCACCTCTCTAAGACTTTGTGGCCATGGATTTTTTTTTTTTAATTTCTGAGAGTGGATTAAAAAGTGGGGTTTTTTCTAAGTGGAATAAATCAACTGGTTCAGCTAAACCAGCTCTGAAGGAGACACTTCAGGGAGACCTTCACATGGGAGGAAGCCACTTGTACAGACGAGGGATGCTCGGAGGACCTCCCCGTCCAGCATAAACCCCCCTCTCTCCTCCTGATCACACAGACACGGAGACATAAAAGCGCTTCTGAAATGGCTGCAAAGATATGACAAACCCACCAACTCATCCGAGAGCCTGTACGCCACGGCGCTGTTGAGATCGGTACAACACCAAACAACGTCTTGTGATGCTTTGGACAGGAGACATTCCTGCTGAAGGGGAGAGAAAATAAGGGGATCTCTTTCCCATTGAAAATCCCTAAATTCTGCTGTGCCGCAAAGCAGCGTGGAGAGGGTATGTATTTTTGGTGGGAGGCAAAGCTGAGCTCAGACCATCCAGACAAACATCGCATGAGGTGATTACATCTCCATTATTGCACTGCTCTGCAGAGACAAGTGTTTTGAAGAAGGTAATAAGCACTTATAATTAAGGCAATTATAACGTAGTTTATTATAGTTGAGCGCTAACGTAGAGCCGCCTTGTGTCCAAGAGAACCAAACCAGTGATACAGCCTATCTGGGGAATTTTTAAAACAGCATCAATCTGATGGTTATGGCTCTGGAGGAAAAAAAAAACAAACACAAGCTGATTTTACAAGCCACCAGAGGATGTGAGCAGGAGGGCGAACGTGGAGAAACAGTGCAGCTGATGCTGGATACGTGTCCTCATCCCCTGGAGTGGGATGTTGCCCCTCCCATGAGCTGGACCCTGACCTTTGGAGAGTCACGGGGGTGAAGTCTCTCATCCAGCACAGCAGCAGGAGACAGGATTATCCCTGTTTGTGCTTCACAGCCACCTTGGGAGATGCAGGGAGATTAGCATCCCAAAACCAACGTGACCTTGCAGAGCACAAGGGCTTGGAAAATACTAACTGAACCCAACTCCATGGTGCACAGACAGGGAGATACAGGCTCTGGAAGACAAAAGCCATCAGCTCTTTACTCAGCACAGATTTCTGTAGGGCAATGGAAGTAGGGATTGACCAGCTGGAAAGCAACTCTGCAGAGAAAAACCTGGGAGTCCTCATGGACAACAAGTTCACCATGAGCCAGCAATGTGCCCTCATGGCCAAGAAGGCCAATGGTCTCCTGGGCCACATGAAGAAGACTGTGGCCAGCAGGTCAAGGGAGGTTCTCCTGTCCCTCTACTCTGCCCCAGTGAGGTCACCTCTGGAGTATTGTGTCTAGTTCTAGGCTCCCCAGTTCAAGAGAGACAAGGAACTACTGGAGAGAGTCCAGTGGAGGTTATGAAGATGCTGAGGGGACTGGAGCATCTCTGTGCCCAGGAAAGGCTGAGAGCCCTGGGGCTGTTGAGCTGGAGAAGAGAAGCCTCAGAGGGGATCAGATCAATGCTGAGCAAGAGCTCAAGGGCCCATGGGGGGCAAGAGGATGGGGCCAGACTCTTGTCAGTGGTGCCCAGTGACAGGACAAGGGGCAACGAGCACAAACTGGAACACAGGAGGTTCCATCTGAACAGGAGGAGAAAATTCTCTCATGTGAGAGCGCCAGAGCCTGGCCCAGGCTGCCCAGAGAGGCTGTGGAGTCTCCTTCTCTGGAGAGATCCTAAACCTGCCTGGACGTGACCCTGGGCACCCTGCTCTGGGTGACCCTGCTTTAGGAGGGGTGTGAGATAAGATGATCTCCAGAGGTCCCTTCCGACCCCTACCATGCTGTAATGCTGTGATCCTGTGAGGTGTCACTCAGAGCAAAGTATTTTCTGAGCTACTATCACAAAGTTAGAACCTAAAATACCCCTTGCTTTCAGACTGGGAGAAACATGGCACTTTACTCTTCCTTGCTTTTATGATGCCATCAGACACTGCCTCTGGTTTCCATGCTGATTAAAAAATAAATCACGGACCCCAGCAGCAAGCATTTGTTTTTTTCAGAGCTTCAGATACGCTACTTTAAATACTCTCTTCCCCTCAATTTTTTTTTTAAATCTCCCTGAACAGGCAGCAAGTTTCTTTCAAGTCTGTTTCACATGAAAGATGTGTTTGCGTATGATTTTGCTTCTCTGGGCCAACAGTGGTGATGGTTTTGATGCAGCTGAAGGAGATGCTGTCACTCGAGGAAAGATAAAATTATCACCTTTCATGAAATGTCTACAGGTTTAACCAACCCACTTCTCTAACAGGTAAAAACAGGATCTTGGCAGAAAGAAAAAACAAAGTGTAGACAGGAGGATAAAAAGCACTTCAAGCCTGCAATTAACTTCAGTGGGAAGGGAAAGGGTGAATCACTTGTTGCAGAAAATAGTCGGTGGCACCTACCTATTTCCCACATGATGGCAATGGAGAAGAGGAGAAGGAGGAGGAGGAAGAGGAAGAGGAGGAGGAGGAAATCCCAGTCACCCCTGGGGCTTACCTAGGCGGCTCCAGGAGACGATGGGCCGGGGGTTGCCTGTTGCGATGCACTCCAGCACAGCGGTCTGGTGCACCGTCAGCGTCAGGTTCTCCGGACCGACGAGAATCATGGGGTCCTTGTAAACGGTGGAGTGGGAGCCTGTAAGAACAGCACCATGGTTAAAAGGCACCCAAGTCTCTCGTTTAATGGAAACACTGAGGGCTTCATGCATCTTTTAACTGTAAATGATGCGGCTGGTGTAATCCTCAGTAATCTGAGATGTACATGAAACAAAAGCAGCACAACGTCTGCGTGACAATCACGTTGTCCAAATGTTTTAAGTGTGCGCTGATACTCCTGGGGAAAACCCCTCAGCCACAAGCAGCTCTGCTAACACCCAGATATGGGCAGCAGAAAGAAGGAACCACGCTGTGAACTGCAGAGAGCAGATGTGCAAGAAAAAACATGGCACAGAGGGAGGACACAAGCTGCAGGACAGCTCATGCAGACAGGAATGCAAATAAAGGACGGAGATGCTCTATCTTTCAGCATCTCAAGCCATAAAACAAACCATACAGTCTGCAACGCCTAAATCTGCCTCGCTGTGAGCATCCTCTCTTGCTGCTGGTGCAATTTTCTCCTAAAGCCCTGTCCTGGGACACAGAGAGCGATGGAGGTGCCAATCCCTGACTCCTGCTGAGCATCTTTTTGAGAGGAAACTCAAGGAAACTCCTCTGATGACTGCAGCCCACAGGGTGGTCATTTCCCTGCCTTTTACAGCACCCCTGTCCTGGCTCGCTCCAGTGTATCTGGGTGCAGGGAGAGGCTGTGATATAATCGTGATACAATCATTGCTCGTGGTGCAATCATGAACTGTTTATTTGCACCCAGGTGCAGCAACCAAGACTGAAACCCATCGTACAAGAGGATGCACAGATCCACGATAAAAAAGCTCTGGCATGAGGACTCTGGAAACCAGACAGGCACAGGACAAGCACAAGAACCCACATCTCATCAGGCAGAGGACAAAAACATCATCCTGTGCCAGATACACCACAGCAGAAACCACATCTCCTGAGTCCCTCAAAAGTGCCTTATCCCTGGGTCAAAGGTCCCTTCAGCCTTCAATCACATTTATTGGGAGCAGGAGAGGAGGAAAAAAAGGAGATATTCTCAGTTCTCCACCAGTAAACAAGAACACTGATAATATCTGCATTAGTCTTCCCCCCATTTCCAACAACAGCTTGGTTATACTCCAGAAATGCTGAGGTCAAGTTATGTTTTAAGGAATTTCAACTATTTGACAGCTGCTGCTGGCAAAAATGCTCTGTACACCTGCAGAAAGAAATACTTGGGCTGGTTGTCTGCCCCCGAGCAGGAGAGGGGCACAGGGAGGGCTGGGGAGCTGGGCTCTGCTGCAGACCGGGCTCTGCTGTAGAGACCAAGGTCAGGCTTGATGGGGCTCTGAGCAACCTGACCTAGTTAGAGACGTCCCTGCTGACTGCAGGGGGGTTGGACTAGATGACCTTGGAAGGTCCTTTCCAACCCAAACCATTCTATGAATCTATGACCATCCCACACTGACTCCTGTATGAGGACTTTCTGATGTCCAACAAGCTTGTTCGAGAGAAGTGATCCACCAAAAATTATCCGCAAGGGCTTTTCTCCAAGAAAAAAATTCTTTTTTTCCTGCACTTTTTAGTGTTACCCTTCCACAGCAGCTCAGGGGCTGAAGCCAGGGCATTAGCAAGGGGATTTCACTGCAATCCAAGGGCAAGCACAGATCAGAGCGGCTCAGTTGTTAATTGTTCTTACGGGGGCTAAACAGGGAGCGATAAAGCGACTCCGAGGTGGTGTCTAAATGGGAAAAATCCAAGAAAAATCACCGTGTCAGTGTGACTTAAGAGCCAACCTTCTCACTAAACGCATTTCACTGCAAGCCATAAAATGCAGATTTTTTGATGAGAACCAGGATGCACAATAAATTCATATTACCGGGTGGTTAACCCCAAGAGATCTGAAAAACAATACCTTCCCACACAGTACCTCGGAGTGCCTTTAAAACCCATGTAGATTTATTGTCCTACATCACAATACTAAATGTTCACGCTTAGAATAATACGATATTATCCTCATATTATATAGTGATTCTAATATTTCAAAACACAGAGAAATGAAACGAATTGTCCAAGGTCACCCAAGAATATCAGTAAACGGGAGCTGAGATCAAAGCGGAATTTATAAAACACTCTATTTTGGCAATAAAATAGAAAAAAAAAAAAAAATCACGCTCTTTGATGAGTCTTAAATAGGTGTTCAGGTTTTCGAGGGTGGGCTCAACTCCAAGTCTGGCCAAACTCTGCCCAGCTCTGGAAGCGGCACTTCCACCGCTGCTCACCTGCTCCTGCAAAGGTCACACACTGGTCCCAGAGCTTCGCTGCCAAGCCCAACGCCCACCGCAGTGCCAGCTCCAGGGGCTGGAGGGGACGGGGACCCAGCACGGAGGCAGCAGTCAGATGCCAGCACCCTGCGATGGGGCTGACCACACCTGACCATCGAGGAGGAGGTTTCTTTCTCCAACTAGAAAAGCTCTTTGACGCAGGCTCAGGAAGGAAGGAGTAACAAAACGAGGGACTTGTGGTAGGCACATGCTGCTGGAGCACAACAGGGTTCAGGGCAACGCGGGGGGAGATTTGTTTTGAAAGGGAAAAAGGCTCTAATGATGCCTGTGGTCCCCAGGGACTCTGCCAGCAGCAATCGTTTGAGGACAGGGAGGTCCCCAGCACTACCAGAGTGACAGGCACTCGTGCAGGGACGGGAGCATCACCAGCCCAGGCTGTTAGATCTTGATCAAAAGGACAGCAGCAGAGAGAGCCGCAGCTCGCACTGAAAAGGTGTCAGAGCAGGGAGGCAGGCAGCCCCTCGGGAGCTTCTCTGCTAAGCACGCACTTGAAAATAATCAATCAGGAGGGCTGGAAGATACATCCGTGCTGCTCGCTGCCAGCAGCCCCACCACCGGTGCCGGGGAGAGGAAGGAAAGTGCTGCAAGCAGGTTCCTTCATCATCCACGGGCAGCCACCCTCCTCTTCCTCTCCAGCTGGGCTGTGGCAGTGCCCTGCAGAGCTCAGGCTCCCAGAGCCCATCTCCATCCTCTCCCTCCTCTCTCCCCAGCCGGGGCTCGGTTTGGAAACCCCAGTGAGGCAGATCCGGAGCTCCTCTGTGGGTGAAGCAATGGCTGAAGTTGCTGTCCTGTTAAGAAGAGAGGAGCCTTCCAGTGCTTCTCTGTGGGTGAAGCAACGGCTGAAGTTGCTGTCCTGTTAAGAAGAGAGGAGCCTTCCTGCCACAATGAAGAGCAGAGAGCACCATTCCCTTCACTGCTCTACATGAGAAGGACGCAATGGAAAGATCTGCAAGATCACCCCATCATGCCTAAGGAGGTGCCCAAGAGCACTCCCGTTAGTTCGGTATTTCCTGGTACAACACCCACACCAGTGAAGCAACACCCCGGTGCCACCTCTGCAGCACACCACAGCCTCCGCTGGTGTGCCAGCGCCTGGGGTTGACCCGCTGTCCTGCTCTAACAGATATTGGTGTGCTCTTAGCAAACACCACAGAGCATAAACCTTTTTCACCGAGGTCTAACCCAGTGCAACGGGTTTTCCCTGGGCTGAGAGCATGCACACATCCCATCCCAGCAGCTCTGCTGACATGCAGCCACTGAAGCCTGGTCCAAACCCTCACACGTGCTGCCCATATCCATCATCCGATTGCGGTAAGGAAGAGAAAAACCACAAACATTTCACAGACAGGAAACCTGGAAAATATCCATCTGAAATGAGGGATGGTCAGATGAGAACAACTAGCAACTTCTGCCCTGCGAGAAAGAATAACTCAGACTGGTAAACTGACACAAAGAACTTCACCATGCTAATAATTTACTGTTCTTTTCTCCCTCCACGTGGCTACTGTTCGCATAGATCAAGGAAACAGATAAGTAACAGGCATTGAAAGCTCCCGGGTCTTTCAGGACCAGTTAGCCTGCTTGCTTTCCCCATCAGAGTTGATGGACACGGCATCGCTCTTTCCGCGGCTTCACCCCATTTCACACGTGCTGCCTTTTTACAGTCGACAGAGGCTAATCTCACACTCGGTACGAGCGTTAAGTCTCCTCCAGAAGCACTGGCCAGGCAGCCGTTTCCGAGGGTGAAGAGCTGTGAGGTAGGAGCGTTCGCTGGCAAGCCTCCAGCCACTGCGCACCAGCAATTATGTGTATCTGATGGACAGGAGGATCACAGCTCACGGGGGAAAGAGCCTTTGCTGCGTATAAAAAAAGCTCAGAGAGAAACACACGCCCAGCCAGCCCCGTGCAGACTTCTCTTGCCTCTTATCTCCAAAGCCACAGGGAATCTGGGATGGTTCCCCACTGGAGAGCCACGGATGTATCACTCCTGCTGTCACAGGAGACCACAGTGGGCATCCAACATCTCAGGGGGGTTCTGACCTGCAGAGAGTCCTGTATCTCAGAGGTCATTCTGCAAGCAGGACATAGCCACAATTTGCAGGTGACTTTTGGCACTCTTATCTTCTCTGGAAGCAACCCACAAATGCTCTGAAGTCCAGGAGAAGCGAGCTGCCCTGTTTTCATACAAGGAGGCTGAGCATATCAAAGGCATTTCTAAGAGGGCACAAAGGTGTCGTTCACTCCTGGCTGCTTGAGCAGGCTGGGTTGTATGATTTGACTTAATACTTCCCACTTCCTTCATACTAGGAGAGGCTACTGAAACATCTAGGGAGACTTCTGAAGTGAAAAACGTTTTAAATTAAAAAGACTGACAAAGAAAGCCTAATGAGTAGGTGAATCTAACATCAGGTTTAGAAACTGGCTGATGAGTTACTGCTCCAAGAGATCAGTTTTGGTCCCACACGGACAGCTGAGGATGGGCAACGGGCAGGTCAGTGGAGGGCAGCACAGCAATGGAGATGTGGTGGAGTATTTGCACCCTGGTCCTTTCTTCATGGTGCCCAAAGTCTTTGCTCCCACGTGCCGTTTTGTGTTTTTTCACAGACAGGCCAAACTTGTGCACATGCAAAGCGTGGATGTGGGTTGCCTTGGTTTGTCCTTATAGCTTCATCACATCCTACCTCCGGCAGCATGAAACCAAACAGCAAGTATGTCATTTTGGCCCTTGTTTTTGGAGAGGAGACCATAAGGCACCATCATTTCTTCAGCTGGAGATTTCAGAGGTGAAAACCTGTTTGAGTCACTGACTGATGGAGAACCACTGATGGAGAACCAAGTCAAAATTCAGCCTGGGGTGCTCAGGGCTTCTCCTTCTTGTCTTCCAAAGAAAGGTTAGCCCACTTTGGTCACAATGCAATGCTAACAGCCTACAGAACACAATTCCCCCATTAGATAAATAATTGATCACCTTGTGTGCTGCAATTACTTCCAGAGCGGGCAGGTCTCATAAGGAGATGATGAATCTTCCACATTTCCAAAAGAATTTATTTAATATAAAGCTGCTGTAACTCATTTTCTCACCACCCTCCTGCTACCCCGAAACTGGTGCTAATTTACAGGCAAAGAGACAGATTTATCTGCTATCAAATGGACTGATCTGGCAGGAACTAATAACAATCCAGAACAAGGAAGTTGTCATGGCTGGACAGAGGAACACTTCTTAGTGCTGTCAGCCTGAAGCTATCCTCAACTGCCCTGCTCCAGAACAGGAGCAGGAAGAAGAAGACAGGAGGACAATCAGGACAGCGTTTACTGGTACTGACCTGACACGGTGAGTCTGGCCTCCCGGCTGAACTTCACATTAGCAATATTGGTAGCAACGCAGTGGAAAATCCCACTGTCTTCTGCCCTCAGTCCCGTAATCTGGAGGACCCCTTTGGGAAGCAGCGTGTACCTGCGGGATGAGAAAAGGAGAAATTAAGCCTTGCAAAGCAGAATCGCACAGAATCCCAGCATGGCAGGGGTTGGAAGGGACCTCTGGAGATCATCTTGTCCAACCCCCCTGCTAAAGCAGCATCACCCAGAGCAGGTTGCCCAGGACGGCAGCATCACGCAGGCAGGTTTGGGATCTCTCCAGAGAAGGAGACTCCACAACCTCTCTGGGCAGCCTGGGCCAGGCTCTGACACCCTCACAGCAAAGAACTTTCTCCTCCTGTTTAGATGGAACCTCCTGGGTTCCAGTTTGTGCTTGTTGCCCCTTGTCCTGTCGCTGGGCACCACTGACAAGAGTCTGGCCCCATCCTCTTGCCCCCACCCTTTAGCTCTTGCTCAGCATTGATCTGATCCCCTCTGAGTCTTCTCTTCTCCAGCTCAGCAGCCCCAGGGCTCTCAGCCTTTCCTCAGCAGAGATACTCCAGTCCCCTCAGCATCTCTGTAGGCTCCGCTGGACTCTCTCCAGTAGTTCCTTGTCTCTCTTGAAGTAGGAAGCCCAGAACTGGACCCAGTACTCCAGAGGTGGCCTGGCTGGGGCAGAGCAGAGGGGGAGGAGAACCTCCCTCGACCAAAGCAGGACATGACATGAACGCAGGTGAGGGCCAGTGGGGCAGGCTGGCTCCTTGCATCCCGGTGCAGGGGCACCAATACCACCAGAGTGACGCAGACCCCTGTACGTTGAGCCCACGCTCATCACTGCAGCAGTTCATTTTTTTGGATACTTGACCCTCTGGTCTTCTTTTACAGAGGATCACGTTCCCTTTCCTTATCTTCTGATGCATCCTTGAGAACGGATGACTTTTGCTGGAAGGATACAGAGTAGGTGTGTCCTATCTAACCTGTGGAGAAGCTCTGGCAGTGCATTTGAGTGTGAACACAGCAGACGTGGGAGTTATCACTCATCAGCTGAAGCACGGTGACCATGGGCAAGCATCAGGGGAAGCATGTTCTCCACACTCCCAGCTCCAGGACTCACCTGAAACCCTCACATGCGTGGAAAGTCTTGTTTAAAACACATATGGAGTGGGCACACCTAAATATCAGCAAATATTTTCTATATTCAAAACGTAGGTACATTTAAATCATGCATGCATACACACCATTTGTATACATACATTACGGGTTGCCTGGCAACCCTGTGTTTAAATTGGCTGGTAGTAAGTCATTACACCGTGATGAGTTAATAATCCATTTCCGTCTGGAAGATGAAGGATATCTTTTTCCCTATCAGCATATGGTTAAGTGCTTCTAACCTGCTCCCTGCGCTGGCTTCCACACGCGCGGCTCGGTGGCGGTGGCAGCACGACAGCAATCAGTTTTACACGTCCCGAAGTTGATTGCAATCTCTCTGGGACTTTAAAATGCCCATTGTTTTGGATGAATTATACCACAAGAAGCCCTCATTTTTGTTAACAATCTGCCCACAGCATTAGAAGATTCAATTCCAAAGCTATTATTCTGCCTTCAAAGCCTCTGAGCGCAAGACTCGGCATACAAATTTGTATACACTTCATACGCAGAAATGCACCGGGCGTGATTAATGTGGAAAACCAATTCAGTTGGAGAAGCAACCCTCATCACCCAGGCCCGTTGGTGTCAGAGATTAATCTACTAAGCTGACAATAAAAACCTTCCCCATAACTTTATTCCTACAAAAAGCCAAATTTGTTCAAAATCAAGACACTGAACACAGGGAAACTGTTCCTAGCCCACGTTCTCCGGGGCTTGGGCTCCAGTGGAGAAGGAGTGGGGATGAAGGCAGCTTGAGGCTCTCTGTGTTGGAGCAAAGTCTTGGCTACTCAGTCTTGGGTCTCCTCAACTTTGGGGTTCCTCAGCCCTGGAGAAAGGAAGTCCCTGTCACGCTCAAATCCCTGCCATGTCTCTGACTATCTCCACACCAGTGGCTCTTGGGTCAAGTGGAAAAGGGCATGAGGGAACTTTTGGGATGCACACAAGGTGTCAGGCCCAGCTCTGCACCCCTTGCTTCTGCCGATACCACCTTGGACCAGTTGTCCTGCTCTACCACAACCCCAGTTTAGCTCTTGTGTAAGTAAGGAGCCTTCAGAGGAGATCAAGTTTAACAAATCAACCCTGTGCTGAGCTAAAAAAAGCTCAGATGAAAAACGCAAGGCAAAACAAAACCTGACAGTTGCAGTTTTCCACAGCAGGGTCGGGCCTCTTGGGTCCTTCTACTGTAAGTTCACCGTAACGCTGAAAAGGTCAAGCATTGTTCCAGCCCTCCTGTTTTCTCCTGCCTCCAAAGAACCCAACCACGTTCTGCTGCAGAACTGACAGCTTTAAGAATAGGGGCTTTCAGGAAAATATTTACAGCTTCCTGGTTTCGCCTGTTCCCAACACAAGGACGCCAATTTGTGATTGAGGTGTGCTACGACCGATTGTCCTCCACCGTCGGTTGTGCGGCTCCCAAGCTGCAGCTGGGACCACCAGAGGCTGCCGGCTCAGAGCTTGCGTTTCCTGCCACCTGTCCTCCACCGGGCCCCACCGCCGCTTGGAGGATCAAACCGTGATGAGGGATGTTTCCGACGCAAAGGGAGCAGCCTGTCAAACACAGGAAGCAAGGACGTGCTGTCCCGGGTCTAGGCTGGGGAAGGGGGGCAGCTGGGGTTTCTCCTGAGGAGGACTGTATGGGAAACGGCAGTCCAGGGCGCTGCAGGATGCTCTCTGCAGAGCTTCCCTGCCACCACACACAAGGAAGTCCACCTAGGAAGGAAAGTCTAGTGACCATGGTATAACTCAGTGCTTGCATAAGTTCAGGACCCACATGGAAGACCCTAAGTCATGGATCTGGCTCAAAAAGAGTTGCACAAAATGGAGCCATGGAAGGTTGATGGATGTCAACGCTACCCTGGCTCTGTGGGGATTGCTGGGTGGGGCCTTCCCACTGGAAAGTCAACCCAGAGGAGGGCTGATCAGGGAAGGTCAGTGCAAGCCCTTGCTCCTTTCAAAATCAGCTGGCGAGGTTTGTCTATCTCTCTTCAGAGATGCAGTATTTCTGCATAGTGTTGGGCCAGAAGGAGCCCAGACAACCCACAACATTAACTGACAGAGTCTTCCATGGCAGAAACGCTGTCCAAGACCCTCAGCCCAGGTTAGTTGTGCCCTAGCACAACCGTGAGAGCAATAGCAAGCCTGGTCACCTTTATCTACCCCAAGAAAGAAGAGCAGTGCATGGTTTGGACATGTCCTACCTTTCATTGTCTGTGTTGACCGGCATGCGGTTCTTTTGCCAGAGGATGACCGGCTCAGGCAAGCCGTGGATCTGGCACTGGAATCTCGCTACACCACCTTCTTCCACCACTGCGTTCTGAGGGTGGATGTGGAAGTCAGACATCGCTGGAAGACAAAAAGAGAGACAAAAATATTCACAAGTGAAGAGAGATCCACTGTCGACAGCTTCACGTGACCTAGAAACACCCCAATTTCCCAGAGCTAGCAAGTGGGATTGTAATGCAAGAGCTGAAGGCTGGTTTGCAACCTAATCTCCTACACGGAGAAACAAGACTAGTGGCAAGTTCTTGCCATAGATCATAGATGTGGTGCTGAGAAGCATGTTTAGTGGTGACCTGGCAGTGCTGGGTTAACGGTTGGACTTGAGGATCTTAAATGTCTCTTCCAACCAAAACAATTCTATGATTCCATGAGTCTGCTTCTCACATTGAACTGTTTGACTCAACCAGGACAGGAGATGGTGCTCCATGACACATATGCTCCACAGTGAGGTCTACAGGGGCAGCAAGATACACAGACACCTCACTGGCACTTATCAGAGGTCATTCTCAACAGCTTCAGCAGGCTTTGGATCTAAGCTCACATCTGAAACAAGAAGTCTATCCTTTATGTTGCTGCCAATGTCTTATCTGCTGTGGAGATCCTCCTGATGTGCATAGCTTGACTCCTAAACTCATTTCGTTTAGTAGCTTGACCAAAAGAGCTCCAAGGTACCTTAGTAAAACCTACAGCCATTGATTTCCACCTCTGCTTGGCAGGTGCTCCAGCTCATTGCATACTCTGCCTTCCAGAGTAGAAGGAGCAGTCACATCCCCACGCCGAGGAGCAACAGGCTTCAGCTGATAGAAAGAGCAGCTGCCAAGAGCTCAGCAGCTCAGCGAGCCGAGGCTTTTGGGGCTGGGACCACCCAACAGCAAGTGGCAAACCTCAGCGTGCCCACGCCAGCTGAAGACGGCGCAGCCCGTTTCAGCGCAGCCACAGCTGTAACCACTGTGCGGAAAGGCTCCGGCATGCTGTTAGAGCTACATAAATAATACAGTAATTATTACTATTAATTAATTGGAAGGTGCTGCCTGTTGACTCTGCAATAAACATATTCAAAGCTAATAAACATCCCAGTGGTTATTTAGCTCATGATTCATTCGCAGTGCCACATCCGCGGGAAGATCGCTCACATTACGGTACCAAATGAACGTCGAAAGCCCCCCGCTCTGCCAGCCCAGCCCGAGGACACCCCTCTCCCCGGCGAGAAAGCCTCGTCCGGCCCCTTTCACATGTGTCAAGTGTAATGAATGTACCTCTGCTAAGGAACAAGCTGCGTATGTGGCAGGGCAGCTTAATCATTCATCTGCAAACTCCAGTTGGGCTGGGGCAGATGGGAGATGGCCATTAGCAATCATACATTAAATATGTGTTGCATTAACCCGCGCTGCTCCCGCAACCCGCTGGCTGCAGATTTGTTAAGCTGATGGAGTCACACGGAGCAAAGCCCCGGCCCCGCACGGCCGTAAGGGTGGGAAGGTTTTAGAGATGTGAGGGTGGGATGGGCAGCGAGCCCCACGTCGGGATGGAGCGATGGGAGCAGGGCTGGGAGGTGGCTGTGCAATGCTCCAGCCCAACGGGAACGCACCAGCACAAGGTGAAATTGCGTAAAATTCTATTTCCCTTTCCCAAGATGAAAGCTAATGCAAATATCCTCTCTGGTAAAAGGACGGAGCCCAGCGGTGGAACGGCAATTTACTCCATTCACACAGATTTAGCCTTGAAATGCAACTCTTCATGCTCCAGAACACCCACCCATGTGGGAAGGAGCCCAAAGGCTGCTGGAGGGTCTCCCACACCAGGTGATTCCCCTTCCACGATGCAAGGGATGCTTAAAAAAATGGGGGTCCGGGTGCGCCCGCGGCAGGAGAGCTCGGGGGAGCCTGCAGAATATTTCAAGGCTGCCATTTGGAGACCCAGACCAGGGTGAGCATCTTGCAAGCAGAGCTTATGAACTCTCACCAAGCAATGAATTCAAGAATTAATGAGAATGACACGAAGCTTGTTAATAAAGAGGGAAAAAAAAAAAAGGAGGGGAGAAAAAGCAGATTCAGATGCCTGCAGGAAAATTCCTTTCAAACGTACAGATGCTCAGCACTGAGGTTTTTCGGAGGCTGACAGGGTTGATAGGAAGAGGGAGGTGTGAGTGAGAACAGCCCCGGCACAGACTTCACTCTGCCGGCTACAGAATTCATCGCCGTTCCTTTATTTCAATAATATCACCTCTTATAGGTAAAACTGCAGCAATAACCTCTACTCTTAAAGACACTAGTATTAATATTTATCATGAATAAAACATGGGAAGTTATAAATAATTCAGTTATGAGGATGTTAAGTAAAACATTACTCTTCAACGACCCTATAATGTGGCTTTGAAGCACAGTTTTATGTTAAATGCCTAGGAAACACCGTGACCCTTGCCAAGACCAGCTGCTTTGCAGAAGATGCATTAAAAATTCATGGACCCAGCTACAAAATGCTATTTTTAAACCAGGTTTACGAGTTTATTTACAGTTGCAGAGGCAGAAGCTTTTGTAGCATCTCCTGTAAAACAGCAACAGAACTTGAAGGCAAGTGATTGCCTGGGATGCTGGTTTCAGTCTGGAAATAAATCGCTGGGTGTAAGGAGAGGAGGGATGGAAGCACAACCACTTCACGGGGCATCGCCTGGAGGGGCTAAATCTCTGCTGATCCACTGGAGATCTTTCTGTGTGTCCCAACAGACTGTAACAAACTCATACCGCGGAGTGCTGCTCGCTCCTGTTTGTCACTTGTCCTTCAGCAGCAAACGCCAGGACCCCTGATACCTGCTGGGCACTATTGTTTCAGCCGCCACCGAGAAGAGCTGCACACCAGCCCGGGTGGGGTTGGCCAGCAGCCAGGGAGCTGCATCTCATTTCTATGCTAATGGCCATAATAATTTTAAAAATAAATACATGCAATCACAATATTCACCCGCAAGCTCCTACGAGGGTGAGGCACCCTCTAATCCATCTACCCACGGTCTCCATCATCCACCACATGCCAGTGGGGAGACTGGTGCTGCCCCAGGTCCCTTTCACTCTCATCAGACGAGGTGAGTGTCACCCCATTCCCATTCAACTTCCCTCTGCCGTCTCCGTGTGTGACACAGTACCATCCACGCATACAGTGAGCATAAGATAGTCATCAAGCCCTAAAATCAGACCCAAATGATGTGCACACTCATTGCTCCATAGTGATGCTCCAAGGCATGGTGTCTCAGAGCTCCTGCTATCGTCACACCTGGGTTTTAGCCATCGTACATGCAGGCGTTGGGGAACCTTCTCTCAAGACACTGTCCAAGGCTGAATTCAGGCTGAGTTGTCTACAGCCACACTAATGCATGAGGGAGAGGAGTTGCTCTTCATCTCTTTCTCCACACTGTTGTATCATGGAAGAGCCCAACTAGGATGAGGCTGGATCACAGGTGAGGCTTTTCCCTAAAGACAATGCCATACTCGAGACCTTCCATCACCTGAACCTCACCAGAAAGCAGTCCCTGAAGGCATGTCCTATGGACATAGCGCAGGTGAGCAGCAACTCTTGCCCTCATCCATATTCACAGAGGATTTGTTCTGGTAAATGAATCTACCGGGTCTCCTCTAACCGAAGCACAGACACTGTCTCCATCCTAACAGGCTCCATAGAAAGGCCAATGGAATAAAAATGAAAATAGGTATCGAGTGAAATTTTCTTTACTCCATGAAAAACTAAATTGAAACCATTAGTGGCCAATCCTTTTGTGCTCAGTACAGCATTAGTGCTAAGCCAGAGATTGACCTAGATTTGATATAGAAAAAGAAAACATTAACTTGGTGTGTCAAAGCAAATCCCAGGTCTGTTAGAATCATTAAAACGCAAACATTATTATCAACTGCAGGCACAAGGGGAGGAAGAAGACTTGAAAGGTTCAGTGCCAAGCCTGGTGTTGGGAGAGTATCTGGGAAGCCCAGCTAGTTCTGTGATCACGTTGCTTTTTGCTTTTAAATTACTTATGGGGAAACAGATACCCAAGTTGGCTCTGACACGCTGGGAGGAGCTGAGCATCCTCACCACCACTGACACCAGGCAGTCCACAAGATAGCCCACAAGTGAAGACCTTTTCTCTACATTTCTGCCACCAACCTGTTAAATTCAAACCTCTTCCAATGCAGGCACGTGGTTAAAATGCACCAAAGTTGACACAGTACAAGGAGCAAGAGCTTAATGGGGACGTGCCTCCAGTACCTGTTCTCCCAGATGCCTTTGCCAAGGAGGGCAAGATCTGTGAGCTCCGTTACAGCTGATGAAGGTGAAGTCTGAGAGGCAAATGGTTTGTCCAGTGTGAGAGAACAAGCCGTGGGCAGAACCAACCCCTTCCAAGAGTGGCTCCATCCTGCTGCCAGCTGCAGCTGCTGATTTTCATACTGAAGTTTCCAACTTATTAATAAAATTGAATTTTCCCTAAGGTCAGAAGTCAGGGTCGTGTTTAAAACATAATGACCACCCTGCCAATTAAACTCAGACCTAAACCACTCTCAGATCAGGCTGACAGCTCCAGCAGAACCAACCCTTGGTCTCTGTGAGATTCACTAAGCACCCATCCTCCTTGGCACCGCAACTGCTTCCCAAAGGCTTTCTCTGCTCCAAAGCAAGCAGAGGGATTGCATCCTCTTCCATTCCCTCCTGGCTTAGGAGACCTTCACCATTAAGTTAGCAATCTGTGGAGGAATATTTTCAAGGAGGACATCAGGTGAAGGTTTCACGGACATACTCTGGAAATGGAGGATTTTCCAGCACGGAAGATGGGGGGCGTATGGACACCACACTTCCCACCCTCTCCTCTCCTCCCCTTTCAAACAGGGACGCTCTCCCAAAGTCTTTAAGAAACAGACGCCGCATCTCCTTTCTCTACCTTCTTTTTAAAGATGCATTTTTAGAAAGATAAAACAAACAAGCCCAGGTCACAGCAGCCTGGTGGCTACTCCAGCTGCAGAGCAGCCCCTGCACCCGCGAGCCGGCCCGGCGTGTCTAATGATGCCATTGTGCGAGGTTGTCGCTGAACTGCCATGAGCCCAATTTGGAATGCAAGTTGCTTTGTGCATAGTGAAGCGTGAACAACAGCGCCGCCCATTTATCTATTTAATTCTCCAGGAGTAGCAGGAGCGGGGGCCTTCGCTCACATCCAAAGGGAATAAAAATCGCCTTTCTCTCAGCTTTGGAGAGGGACGGAAATATTAAAGAGCAGCCGTGCCTCTCCCAGAGGAAAGTCTCCTCTGCTCCTGCCCACTAATCATAGGGGTGAAATTCCCAAATCTCTATTGTCCAGGCTGGGCCTCAGATCTCAAAAGAAACTGGGCTGCAAGACTCAGGAGAGTTTGAAGCAAGGAAGACATTTTGGAATGTAGCTTATTTAAGAGGAACCAAAATGCACGGTGAGATGAGAGAGGGAGGAAGGCCCATCTCGCTCTGTGCTGCTGGGCAGACACAGAGGGAAGGAAAGTCCCTCTTCCACCCTTTTTATTCACAATATTTGCAAACAAATGCTTATTCTGCGTTTGCTTTGGCAGCTGTTTTCTCCCCCCGGAGCTGATACGACTGCTCTGAGCAGGGATGGAGAATGGTCCAGCCTCTCCACCCTCTCTGCATTTTGCATCCTCATGTCTCTGTTGTTGTCACACTCCACCAAAGCTGAGTGAAATAATTTAAACAAGGCCGAGAAGATGCCCATCAGATGGACTTCTCTAGTTGAGGAACAAAGTCTCCATCTTGCCTGTTTTATTACCCCCCTGCCCTAAGCCTCTGGGCCAGGGATGAAAGGGAGACAACTGAGCTAATGCCTCACAGCGGGACACAGCAGCTTCCCACGGGAGAAAACATGCAACAGATATTTTAGAAGAGGAGGGGAAAAAAGAAAATCTACCACTTCACGACTCCAAGTCCACCAGGAGGCAAATCATTGCCTGATCTGGGACTACGGCTTCTCAGTTCTTTGCATGACATGTGAAATGACTGCGAGGCAAATGCAGCTCAGGTCACCTCCCCGCCACGCCACAATGAGCAGCACCGATGGACTCTACTGACCCATGATTTACTGTTTGTTTTGGTGCTTTGAGAAGCAAGTGGAAGAAAGCACGGAGCCCTACAGGGGCTGCTTCTGCGTAGGGATGATAAATCTCCTGTGAAAGTAATGAACACATCTCTGCTGTGTGCAGCTCAGGGGGTGGAGGGAACGTGCTCAAGGGTCCCTGGTTGCTCTACCTGCCTTGCATGAGGGAAGGAGCGGGGCTAGCAGGAGGAGGATGGGTGGTCCCTGCAGGGACTTTGTTGTAGCACCTGGAAAACCTTCAAATCCTTGTGCTGCAGCTCCACTTGCCTTCCCGAGGCTCCCTTGAATGCCCTCCTCATCACCAGCCACTCAGCCTCTCCTGCACAACCACACGTGCCTCCAAGCCCATCTCCCAGTCCTACAGAACATTTAGTATATTTATGGTATTGATTATAGCTTGCTTATTGGAAAAATAACTACCACACCATCCGTTGCTAATGCAGGGGTACTCTACTGCGAGTGGGAAAGATTTTCGTCTGGGTAAATGCAGTCTCTGTACCACGCATGGAAATAAACAGGGGATGTAGACCCCAAGGGCTGTTTTATACTGAAGGATCTCACAATTTCTGCAGAGCTCACAAAGTGCTATCCTTCTGCACCCACACCGTCCCAGTACAGCACGCCAGGGAGCATCCCCAACCTCTGACACCTCATCACCCTTGCTATCTTGACTTGAGCGGAGCTGCCTACCCCAGAGAAACCCCTGAAAGCCTTCACCACGCTCTTTGTCATGCAGCAGCACTGCCCAAATGCTGCCTGCTCAGACCCAAGACCTCCTGCAATGCCACTGCAGCAAGAAATCATCCCAGCCTGGAGATAAGGAGCAACGAGTCCTGGTACATCAGCACAAACGCCCTTTCTGAAGCCCAGAAAGCAACGAGGGCTGTCTTAGCATCCTCAAACCTTTCCTATAAATGTACCGGGTCATTTAACAGAGACAGGCACAGGGGACACAAAGTGACACCCACGGTCACAACCCAAATCCAACATCATCCTTTGAGTACCAACAGCACGCTCTACCCATGAGGAGATGCTGCTCCTAAATCACTTTGAAAGATGCATCTTGGCAATCCCATACACCAAATTTCTCACTTCTCTCCACGTTCAGCGCAGGCGGCAGCATCCCCTCGCATTACCTGCTACGCAGAGCAGCACAGCAGACAGCCCAACACGGCTATTCGTCATCCAGCACCCTCTTGTTTTGCAGGGGAATTGACTAATAAACAGCCCCTTTAGCGCTCTCAAATTGGTTTCAAGGAGAGAAGAAGTTTCTGGTGGAGAAGGAGGCATCGCTGGGAGAGACCTTTATCACGGAGCGCTATTGTGGTAATTTTTCAAGACGAAATTGCTCTCTGGCTCCTGACAGCGTTTAGTGTATCCTGAGGCAACCATTTGTGAAGCCAAACCTGTGGTCCTGCCGCCCTGCTGCTGGAAGGAAGGGTGAGTATTAAATGTCATAAACAACTCATAATTTGCTTGGGCGGCCTGCATATGGGGCTAGCGATTCTGCAGTGCAGGAGGAGGTTATCCGTCATCATTACAGTGCTCCGGCACCACGGGGGATGATGGCTGGGCCACAGTGGCCACTGTGACACCTGCCCAGTGGCACAAGTCACCATGAACAGCTCCTGTGTTTCTGTGAGGTGACTTCTTAAGAAACCCCAGCACTACACGAGGCTCCCCTGCCCCAAGGCAGGGCTCTCCTCCAGCATCACGAGATGCTCCCTCCTGTTGCATCCAAAGCTCACCTTGCTTTAGGCAACAGCTTCTTCAGGTCCTCACCACCTCCCAGGCTTTCCTCTGAAGCACACATTTGCTCTTTGCAAAAAATATTTATGATTTATCCCCTTCAAATGCCCTTGCAGACCCCTGAAAGAATGAGAAAATGAAGGGCAAGTTGTCCTGCAGGCCTCCGGGAGAGGCTGGCTCGGTGAGGGCAAAGCGAAGCGTGCAGCACGCTGCCAGCAGGCAGGTCTCTCCTGCCAGATTCCCATCCGGAGCTCCTCGTGTTTTTCCTACTCCGACATACACAATTAAGACAAATTACATAGTTACCATTTTGATTTGTTGCACAATAACAATGTTTTCCATCCCTCTCCCAAATATTGATGGCGATGGTACAAGAGGAAGCTCCCGCACAGCCGGTTTTGGCCCTGGACCACTTCAGGTGGTCAACGCTTCCGATATCGAGTGCGGACGAGCAATCCTGCTTTTTATCAGCTCGGAGAGGCAACGAGCCTTGCTGCAGCCCTTGCAACACCTCTGGGTAGAAACATCCCTGCCCAGACCTCCCAGTCTGCAAAGCCCGCAGCCACCCCTGGGTTTCTGTGCTCGCCAACGAGCACACGCTTCGTTTCGGCATCTCCGGAGGCGACGGTGGAATCCAGAAAGGTGAAGGAAAGGAAGCTTTTCATCACGGCTGCCTACGGAAATGCCATCAGCCCCGCGCTCAGACAGGGAGCTGTCCTGATTTACAGGCTAATGAATTTTAAATGAGATGCATTTTTTAATTTTTTGTTGTCAGCCCCCATTTTTCTGCTAGCAATCACTCCAATAATAGCTTTAAATTTTCAGCATCTGTTTTTACCAGCTCTCTTGTAATTAGTTTACTAATGTATTTTGCAGCGCCTTTGTTATTTTCAGCGAATTACTTCATTCCCAGCTATCACAGATAGTGCACTTCAGTCTATAAGGACTTTGGCCTTTGTTCCCTCGTGGTTATTCACATGGGGGAAGATGGCTCAGTGAATGACAAGCCTTTCTATCACCACACATTCTCCATTTAATGTCTTTATACTGGCTCATTAATTACCACAGAAAACTCCTTTCCGAATGGAACCTGTGATTTATAGAAGACTTGGGCAAGGTGCCATTTTTATCGGGCTGACAGTGAACAGCACCAGCGTGGGTAATTCACTTTTCATTTTCCTTCCCTTCTGCTGCAGTGGGGTCAGTCCTGCCACGGGGGGAGTTCTGCCCGGGCAAGTGCTCGGTGCTGCTGAGCCATGGCCACAACACTGCTTCTGCACAGCTGGGATGATCAAGCCCATAGAAAAATCAAGCTACAGCCCATTCTGCCGGTGTACTGTGGTGTCTGTGGTACAGACCGAGATATTCCCTTGGGCAGCAGCTGGATGAGTGCCTGGAGGAGGTGGGCTTGCCTCCAAGGGATGCCTGCATCTCTTTATCAAACCTGGTGGTCCAAGGTGTTGTGGTACATACAATGAAGTCCATTTGATGGCTGGACTTGAAGATCTTAAAGGTCCTTTCCAATCTTAACAATTCTATGATCTCTTAGCACTCGGCAAAAACCCGAGCACAGCACGGAAAGAGACTCGGGCTGTTGTTAAGGAGCAGTCAGTCAGACACGATGGACTCCGTGGTACCCAGACGCACCTCTCTGCCCCGTCCCATTACACGGCACGGGCTGGATGGCAGGTTTAGTCCCAGCTGTATCCCCTGGCCTCTAAAATGTGACAGACTTGCAAACCTCCAAGCAAACCTTCCTGTAGACCCAGGCAGAGCACAGGAGAAAGGCGCTGCCTTGCCTTGGAGAGGGAACAACTCAAACAACAGCCTCTCTGTCCGATGGAAATTAACTTTAAATCCTTCAGAACAGTATGTCTTTCACCACAGCCATACTCTGTGCCGAGCATGATAAACTGCCTTCTCCTTTATTACAGAATGAAACAGAGGTGGAAACGGCGCACACGTTGATTACCGCAGTTATTCAAATAGAAAAACAATCCCGAAAGGCTGAATTTCCATCGCGTGAGGCGGGAGAGCCGCCGCACAGCACTGCAAGGAAATACTCAGCATCCCCTGCCTGCATCGGGAGGAGAGAGGAGAGGCTGAGCAAGTTGGGCACAGAGTTAGCATCACAAAGGACTGCTCTAAAGCTCTGCTCTGTTCCTTCTAACTGTGAATTTCACACAGCTGCGGGTGATCTTCCAAAATGCCGAGTGCTCCTCTGCTCCCATCCCTTGGTGGTGAGCACAGATATCGTGTTATGATGCTGCCTGGGTGATAATATCAAAGTTGCAGAAAGGACTGAATGGCCGTGATAGTGGGAAACTCCAGCTTCCTCCAAGGTCTGCTTTTCCTCCTAGCAGCGGCTGAGCCGTTAGCTGTCATCTCATCCCTGTGGCTGAGTTACATAGATAAATTCCTGTTCGCTCCCTGGCAATAGCAACAGCTTCCTATTTTGCTGGCAGCCATCCAGGGGAAATTCAAGCTGAATTACAGCCATTCTTCAGAAAATAGGCCAAATCCACGAAAGCAGGACACATGACCGCAGACGTAGAGCTCGTCCTTTTTTCTATTTATTTCGCGGCGAGAAGCCCCGTTGGCTGAAAATAGCTTATCTCTGGAAGTCCCCCTTTCCGTTCGCGGCTGCCGCTCCTGGCTGCTAGCCAAACGATTACCACCTCAAAGAGAAAGTTCAGAGCTCCGGTGTATCAGCCCCACTGTACAGGGCATGTGGTTTGATGTTTTCACCGATTTCTCTCTGGGAGCTCGCAGGAGACGGGGATTGTATTTCTGTGCCTGAGCCAGCGAATGTTAGCTCCTTTCCTGTGCCTCTGCTGGGATGGTTGCCCTTGGGGCTGTACCCCAGCACCCTTCTCCACGTACACACAGTAGCCTGCATAGATGCGCACACATGACACTGCACGGGTGTTAACACGGGCTGGACTTCGTTAGCTGGGGTCCCTCCAGACACCCGTTCTCACGACAAGGTGAGAGATTACATTTAATGCCAGGTCCATGTGAAGCAGCCGCTCCACTCGAAAGCACTTCTGGACCCAAAGCGAGTCTCTTCTCCTCCCTGCGTACCCCACAGTGCCTTAAATACAACCAAGACACATCCTCATCCTGAAGCGTGCAGACAGACAAATGCAGGTGAGGACACAGGACAACAGTTAAAGATAAGAACGATGTGGAGGACGGTCACACAGAGGATGGAAGCGATGGCAGAGTTACGAACCACAAATCTCACCATCTTTATCTTCCTTGCTATCACCAGACCATCACCAAAGCCGAGGAGCACGGATGCATTCCAGAAAACACAGCTCTCCAGGGAGGACTGGCTTCTGGTTGATAAGAAGTCGGGAGGCTTATCTCCCAAACTCACAGCAACACCTCACCCTAGGCCCAGTTTATCAAATTAAACTCGTTACCTTCGAGGACTTGCTGAAAAGAGGTGGCAGGAGAAGAGCGGTTGGTCAAGGAGGCAATGCTCTCTCCACCCTGCTGTGCCACTCCCAGCTCAGCACATCCTCACTGGCACGTGCCAAGCACCTCAGTCCCCATCTCTGCTCATTTGCTGTCTCCATTCCCTTCCCACATTCCCCTCCCAGATGCCAGGGTGAACAACACGTAGGCACCTAAGCTCCCTGTTGCCATGAAATTTCATTTTAATTAAGGTTTGTTAAGGGTTTGGGATGCACACCTGAGTGCAGCAATCTGCCTGGGCTGGAGCGATGCTAAATGTCAAGGAATGGCGGCAATTGCAAAAGCGATGTTGAGTTTTAGAGAGCAGGCAGAGGTCAAACGCTGTGCCTGAACCGTGGGGAATTCTTCCTGACTTTGAGCTCTGAACTTGAGCTTTGCCCTGGTGTTTGCAGCACACTGGGGAAATCAGAGGCAAAGCCCCATAAGCCGGATCTTCAGGGGCCTCCGCAGGGAAGTTCAGCCCCTCCTGCTCCGAGCCTGAGTCCTCTCTCTCCTGAAACGTGCGTCTTCACCAGAAAAAACACTTGCACCCCAAAACAGGCACCTCTCTGGTATGAACAAAAGAGATGAAAACTCAGTAACAAATGGATAATTATAGCACAGGTTGTTAAGGGACCTGAAAAACCGCTGTGACACCAAAATATCCAGGCTGGCGATTAAATCTATCTTAACAAAACCCTGTGGCACATAATGACCCCCCACGAGACCCACTATGATCCCCTAATAACTTGTTTATGCAACCAAATTGTCCAAGAAGAGATTTCGTGTGGGTGTGGACGCTCACAGGGCTGTGCACCCCACGTGCACGTTCAGGCAGGGAATAAAAGACGGGAAATAGCAAAGTCCGCGAGATCCTCGTATGGGACAAGGCAGGAGCATCCGCATGGAAAATATCACCAGGAACTTACAGTCCTCCCTACTGAGAAACGAAGTAAATAAATAAAGAGAGCTCCAGGAATTAGCTGTGAGGGTGACAGCACTGAAGGAAAATGAAAGCAGAAGGGGGAGAAAGGAGAGAAAAAAAAAAAAATCCATCCCAGCTCGCTTTTGTATTCTCGCACAATGGGGCACGTCAGCTCCGGAGCCTCCGCAAGCCATCACCCGCCATCTGGCACCGGGCTGGCCCGCTAATGGGAGGCCCCGGAGCCCCAGCTGACTCCCAGAGCCACGGGGGAAATCAAGCTGATGAGCTCCCCACATTAAGCCATCGAAATTAATGCAGATGCGTGGCCCGCTCGCAAGAAAGTTGGCTGAACGGTGGCAAAGAGAGTGGCGTGAGCGGCTGCGGCAAACCCCGCGCCAGCCCGGCCAGGGGGTTAAGCGGGGCTGGGGTGGGTGTTGAAGCCACCCTTGCTCATTTGCAAGACGAATTGTTGGCGAGGGGCTCTGGAAGCTCAGCCCCTTTCACCAAGTGCTCGCGGCTCGGCTGCGAGATGCGCAACGCCGGCCAGATGCAAATCGTGCAGCAGCGGGGACAGCCCGGATGAACGTGGCCTGCCCGATACGTCACGCTCAAAACCAGCCTCATTAACTAATGTTCCTGTAATGCCCTAATGGAGCAGATCGGCCAGGAAATTACTGTGTGTGGGGTATAGGCAGGGAAGGGGATGAAGATGTTGATGTAGACCGATCACAGAATCCCAGCATGGTGGGGGTTGGAAGGGACCTCTGGAGATCATCTCGTCCAACCCCTCTGCTAAAAGAGCATCACCCAGAATAGGGTGCCTGGGGTCACATCCAGGCAGGTTTGGAATCTCTCCAGAAGAGACCCCACAACCTCTCTGGGCAGCCTGGGCCAGCCTCAGACACCCTCACAGCAAAGAACTTTCTCCTCCTGTTCAGATGGAACCTCCTGGGTTCCAGTTGGTGCCCATTGCCCCTTGTCCTGTCACTGGGCACCACTGACAAGAGTCTGGCCCCATCCTCTTGCCCCCACCCTTTAGCTATTGATCAGCATTGATCAGATCCCCTCTCGGGCTTCTCTTCTCCAGCTCAGCAGCCCCAGGGCTCTCAGCCTTTCCTTGGCACAGAGATGCTCCAGGCCCCTCAGCATCTTCATAACCTCCGCTGGACTCTCTCCAGTAGTTCCTTGTCTCTCTTGATCTGCGGAGCCCAGCACTGGACCCAACATTGTAGATGTGGCCTCACTGGGGCAGAGTAGAGGGGGAGGAGAACCTCCCTCAACCTGTTGCCCACACTCCTCTTAGAGGCCAGGTTTGACAGCAGTACCTCTCCCCAGGAGCAACCCCACTGATTTTGTCAGGGTGGACCCCAGAGGACCCATCAACCCAAAGAAACATTTACTGCCGTAACCGATTTCCCTAAGCACTATGGTCCTGAAGAAAGGACCTCTGGGCATGCTGATCAGTACCTAATGCTGTTTCTGGGGTGTAAGATGCAGGTCAGAGCTCTCTGAAGGGACTCAGATCTGGCTGGAGCATGCAAAAAGATCTGCCCCCTCCGTCCGGGTACAAACAGCAAAGTCAACCTTCAGGCAGGGATTTTGCTTCTCCCCTTCATCACCAGCTTTGGAGACTGATGGGAACCCAGCTCCACCATGGCCTGGGCCAGGGATCAGCGGCAGCGGGGTTAATTCAGAGGGAGGTGAAGAAGAGCCTGGGAGGATCAAAGGAGTATCAGAGGAGAGCACCAGACCTGCACAGAAGACCAGAGGGCCCTGACCACTGTGGTTTCACTCCAGCATGTGCCACGGGGCGAGCAGCACTGCCCTGCACCCAGCATGACAGAGCCAAATGATGTTCTCGACAGTTTTCCACACGCCTTTGCCAGGGCTGTAAGCAGCCGCCTGCTTATCGCCAGTGCCAAAAAATAGCCATAAACCTCCCCAGGGTGAACTCAACCAACAGAGACCTCCAGGGAATTGCTGTGACAAATTGCAGGCCAAAAAACCTCCCAGATCTTTAGCATGTGAGGCGTATTTCAGCATCCCAAGGCACAGCTGCTGTTGCCCAGCCTCTCGGGGTGGCAGCGATGCCTTGCAACAAGCCGGTATTTGGGGATCCATCACTGACAGCTGAGCTCCTGCCTACAGCACCGAGGGCAAACCCAGAGCCCTTCAATGGCTTTGGAAACACAACCTACTCCCACAGATGGAAAATTTTCTTCCCAAATGCACAGGCACCCACCACGGCAGCAGCTTGAGCGATTACGGGCTCTGTGGAGCTGCTATCGCTTGCAGAGAGGCAGAAACACCCCCGATTTACCTAAAGGGGAGGCTGGTAGCATATGGTAAGCGTAGGTTACACTCAGCCCCATGAGCAATGCTATAGCTGTAGCTCTTCCGCAGCTCATGCCACCTCTGAATCGCATTCCAGGTCTGTAACATCCCACTAGAGGAGAAGCAGAATTTTTTCCCGGGGTAGGAGAATGGGAGAAAACCTCTACCTGCAATTAATTTGCCTCCAAATTCAAGCTAGTTGAAATAATCTGTTGGTAAACACAAAGAGCCATTGGGATAACAGCTGAGCAGAGGCTTGTATTAAACAAGCATCTTCGGATGAAAATATCACTCATCTAAAAGGCATCACCATTCATTCATGCTCAATAAAACACAAAATGGTTACAGATAGAGCTGATGGAAAATGAGAGAGAGAAATGGAAGTAAAGGTAAAGCTGTCAGGCAGGAAACAGCACAAGAAGGAAAAAAACAACCCAACACCATGAAGAGGTTGATTTTAGCATTCTGCTTTAGGAGAAATTTCCAAAGCAGGTTTTAATATCTGAGAGAACTTCACTGCTGGTTGCCACACTGCCTGACAGAAGCACAGGAGGGGACTAATAGCCCCGGTGTACGACATGATAAAACATTTTAAGCCGCGTAACTTTACTTGGACTTGCTACTTTTAAGGACGTTTTACGGTTCACTGCTATCCCTCAGCATCCTACCAACAAGCCTCGAGCAGGCACAAGCTCTCACTCACCCACCAAGCAGGTAGTTTCCCTCAACCCTGAGTTCTTCCAGCCTGCAGATTGGCAGTGTTGAATACGAGGACTCGGTTGCATTGCCACAAGGAGCTGCAAAGGGCTGAGAGTAGACAGCCCAGAATGGTGGCTTTGGTCTTCTCACTCCTTTGGGGCCCTCCAGTGCCTGTCTCGCTATAACATGACGCCTTTGAAGCCCCTCATCATGCAAACCTTCCATCCGACTGGCTGGATTCTGCTGACTCGGCATTCATGAGAGACACAGGGCCTCGGTTTCAAATACACTTCTGCTTTATAGATGATTTCCCAATCTAATAAAGAGGCAAAATATTTACCTGCCTTTTGTTCTCTTATTTCCCAAGGAACAATAAGGCTGGAAACATCTTTCTGCTTCACTAATAAAACTTTTATAACTCCCTTCCCTGACAGCCCCTGAGCAAGAAGGGGCTCCTCTTTCTTTCCCGATGAGAAGCTTGAGATAAGCAGGGAAAAGGAGCGGCGGGATCTGTATTCACAGCCCGTCCCAGCCCAGGTGGCAGCATGAAACGTCACACTTGGATGCAGGCTGCAAAAACAGTCCCCATCGCCGGCTGCCCAGGGATTGTTCTTGCCAGTCAGTGCATGCAGGAGGCTTTCTTGGACACAGCACGGCAAAAGTCCCACTGCCAAGATTTAAAACTATCTGGTCACCCCAGGAAAAAAAAAATAAAGGCAACTAAGATGGGCTTTGTTGGCGGGTTTCAGTCCTATTTTGTTTGATTTTTTTATTTTGCAATGGTCTGGTACCAGCTTGTAATTCCTGGCAGCCATCCTGCCATCTTCGCTTTGATTTTACGTTAAGAGGAGAGTCAAAAACGAAGCAAATCTGGCCATGGCATGGACAGATCTACCTGCATGTCCCTCTGGCCGCAGCCTGCGGCTGCACTGCCAGAACAGACAGCTCCAGTTACCAGACAGACGGTGTGACAGCAGGAACAGAGCTCTTCTGAGCCCTATCTCTGCATTTCCAGGATTGCTAAACTGGTACAGGTGTACGGGCAAAACTCTTGAGACTACAGAGCAGGCTGTAGAGACCTCGAGGCAGAAGATACCAGCAATCTTCCTAAAAAGCATGAGGTCGTCAGTGCAACAGATAAACCCAACAGGTATCCATAATTTCCAAGCTGAATTTCCAGCTGGAAGGAGGAAGAATCAGTGCCAAACAGGCAGTCTGCAAGCAATCATCTTTCTTGGTCTTCCCTGGGACGCTGCCCAACACTTTGTAAATGATCCTTCCCCACGTGGGAGACAAGCCCGGTGAGAAGAGGCACAAACCCACTGCTTGACATCACAGCTCTGGGGCTGCACTGAGAAAAGACAGGGTTGGCCAAGGCAACCTAATTAGCCCTAATTAGGAGGATGAAGAGGAAGAATGTGGAAGAGGAAAAAAATATCCAAAGCAATATGGCTTAACTACCCCAGAGGAGCCTTCCCCAACGGTCCACTACTGCCTCCATCCATCCATAGGTATCTTTTAAGACTGTTTCTGAATCCTGGAAACCTCTCCTGGCCGCAAACACGTGGTCAGAAGCAGGAAGAAAGAGGGAAGAAAGCTACTGAGGAGGAGAGCAGGAAACTTTATCTCTTTATTTTTTAAAATCACATCAATCAAGCCAGGGAAAAGACTTCATGCCCCAGAAACCCCAGCCAGGTTACTCATACGTTCAGTCATAAACTCCAGGAAGGAGAGGTCTTTCCTTTCTTTCTGTGAAATGCTTTTTTTTTTAATGTCAGGAATGGTTTTAATTAGCGTAACCGAAGCTTGAGAGCAGCTCTGGGAGCTGAGAAGCCTGCCTTGTTAATGGTCTCAGAGAAAGCTGAGCATCCCAGCAGGATTCGCCCTGGCTCCCGGGGACTGCTCATCCCTCTGGCTCCGAATTGGAGGCGGGCCAGGAAAACAGAGCACAGAGTAGGTGTCCATGTTCTCAGAGATGGTCAGGCACCCAAAGGCCCTCATCATTTCCTGGGAGACCCATGCTCCACAGCAAACACGAGGTATGGATCTGAGCAGCACCAACCCTTTCCTCTCTGCTCCTGAAAGGTTTGCCGAGATCAGCGCAAAGACCCTGGACAGGCATTTCACCCGGTGCTGCTTCAAGCTAGAGCTTTCCATACATGCCTGAACACCACCAAGAGCTCCAAAAGCCAATACCCAAGCACAGGTCCAGCGGGGCACACCTGATGTGCCAAAAGGTCCAAGTCATTTACAAGGTACACCCGAGCATTTTCCACTTGGCCTGGACCACAAGTTTGCTCAGATCCTGGCAAACAAGCTCCTTTTGGAGATACCACCACCCTTTCTTTACACTTCTTTAGCCCAACCCGTGATGAGGACCACTCATTAAAGCAGAGTCTTGTTTAGAAGAGCACACATCACCTCCCTCTACATTAAAACAGCAACCTGACCTCAATAAAGTATAAAACAATTAGCTTACTAATGAGTCAACAAATAACTGTTTCACCCAAGTAGATACTAAGTTGTTAGGAAATCTATTAGTATTTCCACCGTAATTTCATGCTTTGCTGCTGATGAATAAAACAAGGCTGAATGGGACCTATTCACAACCCCCAGTAGCTGTGCAATAGCTAGTGGGAAAATTCCTCCAAAGAGCCAAAAACCAGGACCAGAACCACCGGCTGGGCACTGTCACCAGCACCACAGCAGCACCGAAACCTGGCAGAGAAGGAGCACGTGGCCAAAAGCAAGAGCAAAGGCTGAGAAATGACAATGAGGAAGCAAGCCCTGCCTGGAGGTCCCATCCAACGTGCAGGACAAGATCATGCACACAAGTGGATTGGGCCGAAAAACCTCCCAACATTTTGCTTAACTTGATTCTTCCAAACTCCCCCAGTCAGCTCCACCATGGGCAACAGAAATCTTATCCAAAGATCTAGCTTTTGATGTGTCTCCACATGCTGTGGTCACCAAGTAAGGACATCAAAAGCCACCAATCCATATGCATCACCTTTCCACTTCCTTCCAGAGAAATCAAGTGCCTCTCGAGCACAATTCAAAGATCAGCAGACTGCATGAAGACCCCTAACTTACAGCATGCTGCTACCCTTCCACTTAATGTGGGCAAGTGTTAATATAATGTCTGGGCTGGTCCCAGGGATGAAGACTGGGGTCTCCCGGGTGACATCCATTTACAAGATCCTCTTCCCATGTCCGGATGTGCTCCTTGGTTGCATTCTGAAGATGCAACAAGGAAGATCTGAGTGTCTTCCAGCCCTGCCTGCCTTCTCGCCTGCCCTGGCTGTGAAACCTCAGTGTGCAGGTCAGACTGGAGCCCATCACGGGAAGGGACAAGGACACAGCCAGCTCAAAAGGTAAGTACAGAGTCTTGGATGAGCACACACATGTACAAAGATATTCAGAGACAACGATAGTAACACTCAAGGCCAGAAAGAAGGGGCAGAGCACGCAAGCTGCTGTTTTAAAAGATGGACCAGAACTTCGGAGACTGGACGAGGCTGCCCTGAGAGGGTGTGCAGTCTCCTCCTCTGGAGAGATTCCAAACCCACCTGGACGTGATCCTGGGCAACCTGCTCTGGGTGACACTGCTTTACCTGGGGGTTGCACGAGATGATCTCCAGAGGTCCCTTCCAACCCCTGCCATGCTGGGATTCTGTAATTCCTTAAGTCTGTGGTCTCCTTCCTACCTATCGATGAGAACTATCTAGAAAATGAGGGGGAAATTTGGATCCAATGCAGCCAATCAACAGGTGCTGTGGTCAGCCAGCCAGGCGAGGCACAGCCTATCTGCTGGGGGCATGTTCAGCATGGACACAGGTTTCAGAGCCGTTTGCTTGGGAGGGGAAGGAGGCCATAGACTCAAGCTGTGCCCATTCACACCGAAGTACAGGGATTATCAAACCTCATGGTAGGAGTCCTGTAGGGAAAAAAAATGAGTCGCAGCGCTTGGATCAGTGAAATACGCTGCAGCCATATACACGTCTCCTCATCCAGGCAAGGGCTGTTGATCGGCTGCGTTTAACCGATGCTCTAGTCACCCAAACCCCAGCATCCTGTTTTGCATCACCTTGTGATGCCCAGAGAACTTTGTAGAGACCTTGCAGCACAACATACTCAGCCAGAAACAGGTCCTAGAATCATAGAATGGTTTGGGTTGGAAAAGAGCTTAAAGATCATCTAGATCCAACCCTCTTGCCATGGCAGGGACACCTCCCACTAGACCAGGTTGCTCAAAGCCCCATCCAACCTGGCCTTGAACACTTCCAGGGATGGAGCATCCACAACTCAACTCATCCAACTGCCTGCTGAGTGCCTGATTCCACCCGTGCAACCTACACCCAAGCCATGCAGCCCCTGCCTTCCTCCCACCCTAACGTACACTGGCTTTGGGAAAAATTTGCATGTTAGAACAATTAGACGTGAAACATTACATGCCTTATCTTCGTGATATTACATAATTGGATTTGCGGCGCACACAGATAATGAAAGCCAGAGCTTCCAGCAGCCAGAAATATAAATCATACGCTGCATTTTCTGCAGTTAAAGTTCAGAATATTTTAAGAGGCCCCAGCAAATGCGCTGTTTATATTGAGGAATCGAATCATGTTATTAGGCCCCTCCATTTATCTAGTAAAATCTTTAAAAAGCTCATAAACTCGTTATTTTATTAGTTCAGACTTATTATATGTATTTGAAGCAATACTCAGAGGTATTGTTAAGCTACTGCAGGCCAGGGTTACAGGTCTCATGTATTTTCCTCTGGGTTGTACCAGATGTGTCGGAGGCGGCGTCTCTGCTGGGGGCTCGTCGGGAAGCCCACTGCTCAGAGCAAGCCCAAGGAAACTTCTGTAGCTGTTCACCAGAGACCTCCAGGACATTTAAGCGCACGAGCAGCTTTGCTTTTGCCGTGGATAACTCTTCACCTGCCTGCCCACCCCTCCAAGCCATCCTCTCCCAGGAGGAAAGGCCACCTGAGAGCTGTCTAGGCAACTACAGCTATAATCCTGCTCCAGAGGTAATGACGCTTGGACTTCTTGCACTAATTAACCCAAATGAGTTCCTGCTCTGCATCACCGGAGCACCCATGGAGAGCGTGCAGGACCCCAGCGCGACGCGCGTATCAGGGAATCATTTACCGAGCTGCTCTCGCAGCAATTCATCTCCATCATCCTCTCAGATCCAGAAGATTTATGCAAATAGCTTAATGCACTAATTTACATATTTGATGAATATGCATTGTCGCGCCCACAGAAGTGACAGCAAACATCCTAATTACCAGCACACAAGCCTGATTGGGCTTCGAAGGGGCTTGCGGAGCAGAGCTGTGCCGTGTTTCTGCTGGGTTACGCCGAAGGCTGCTCCACGTGCTGCTCCCAGAGCTGCTGCCCCTCATGTCACCACCCAGCTCCTCCGTGCATCGGGGCCCTCGGCTTTCGCAGGGGCAGGTCAAAGAGCATCTGATCCCAGAAGCCTCCCAGTATTGCCAACACATGTGCTTTGATCTCCAGCCTCGCAGCGGCTGGCGTTCCTCCCTGACCCCGCTCGCGGGGATCTGCGGGAGGGTCTTGGCTTGGATTGGAATAAACAAACCTGAGCCCAGCGGCTGCAGAGAAAAGCCTTGATGGGGACCCCAAAGTACCCCCAAGGCCCAGAGCGCACATTAGCAGAACGCCAAAATGAGGGCGATTTCCTTCTCCTTTGGCAGTCTTGTCCTTTTTCACCCACTCTCCTGATTCTGGGGGTTGGATCTGATTCAGGAAAGCATAAGGCTATCCAAAGCAGGATGCATGGACACAAGGGCACGGAGCCTCGTGACCAGGCTCCAACATGAGCACCCCCAGAACGCCACAGCCACACTCCAGGGTCTCCAAGAGACATGCAGAACCCCATTAAATCCTTTTAAGCAACACTGCTCCAAGGCGGCTACACTTTTAACAGCTGCCCCAACCCACGGGCAGTGCTTCACACCATCATACCAGCATCACTAAAGATCGTGCCCCCAGCCCACTACCTGCACACCGAATTTCCCAGGCTACAGCGTAAAAGGCATCGGCGACGTGGCTTTCCCATCCCTCCATCCCTCTGCTTTCCCTGGGCTCCGTTCTCCCGGAGCAGCTGTGCACCAGGTGAGCCAGCCCGCGGGGAGGCTGGGCAAGGGGCTCGTAGCCCCTTGTGACCCCACAGCTCCTCTCCCCCCTTCCCCGGTGCCTGCCTGCCTTTGAAGCCCTTGCTAATGACAAAATGACATCCTGCTCCCTCCACCTCCCCCTGCTCGCTAATGGGGGCCCCTCGCCTGACCTTAAGGTGTGACGGCTCCTCAGGTTCAGAGCAGAGAGAGGATGCTCAGAGCTGAGCCCCAGCCAGCTATGGTGGCACTGCCTTTGGCCGGGGGGGTCCAAGGGGCCATGGCGAGGAGACCCACATCACCCCACACTTCAGCTGTCCTCTCCGACTACTCCTTGTTGCCTGACCAAGAGGAAACCATCCATCTTGCAGCCCCAAGGGTGACAGCACTAATGGATGTTGCAAACCACCACCACCACCATGGTTTTCCTTGCACCATGGCCCTGCAAAGCTCAGGAGAAGGCTGCTTTTCTCCGGCTCCTTTTTGCCGGCTGAAATGTCAGCAGATTCAATCACTGCAGCAGGAGCTCGTATCTGGAAATCCAGCCCTGTCCAGGCGATCGCCCACCACAGCTCCCTGTGCCACCAGAGCCTACATACTTTATAAGGTCTAATTATTGATGCAGGCAGGACACTGATCGCTCCTCCGCAGTGTTTCAAAGAGGGATCAGATGAGAGCTCGCGATCTATTTGACAGGTCATTAAATCAGGTTCCTCTTACCCACTTCTCAGCTCAGACACAGGCAAAGACAGGTAAGGCTATTTCTTAAAGCGTTTCCTATTTCCTCTGTAAAAAATAAAACAACCCACAGAACTTGAACAGAGCCCTCCCAAGCTTTCCAAGCAGACGGGGAAAATATTTTTAATCTCTCCCTCTGCAGTTTAATATCGGCAATCAGTTACCATCGGCTCAGATTTATTTAACGGGACGTACAGCACAAACAAGCAACTGTCTACTATGAGAAGCTGGGGATGCAAAAACCTCCATCACTGGCGGCTGCAACCTTCGTAAAGGCCGTTAAGGGAGCTAGTCTGCTTAAATGCACATAATCAGCAAATTTATGGCCTGTTTCTTCTCTTCAGTGAGGGATTGGTGGAGGAAACGAGGACGTGGGATGCCGACTGCTTACAGGCAGGGCTGGTGTGCAAGCTTGGCACTGCTGCTCACCCCAAACCTGCAACAGTTTGGTGTACAAGTGTGCCACGCATCTCGCGATAGCTCCGTCGCGCACATACACGAAGGTGCCCGCTTCAGTTTAATTGATTCCCCCCAGGGCTTCGGTATGGGTTTTATAGTGCATAACTAATACTGATAAGCAGGCGTGATAAGGTAGTGTTATTACCAAACTAATGGGTCACTTCATCCACAAATACTTTCTAATTTAATTGAAAACAGGAACGTGAGCTGCAACCAGTCAAAACCTCCGGTACCATCTGCACCGGCATTCCTGGGAGTTTTTTTGCTCTCCTCTTCCCACCTTCAGTAGCTGGTGAACCAGGGGCAGATGTCACAAAACCGTGTTTTGCGGCTGTGGATTCACAGCTGAAGATCTCTGGATTCAATTCAGCCACTAAGCGAGGAAGTGCAGCTCCCAGGAACTTCAAAGAGAATTGAATCCATCACTTTCAGCGAAGCCGAATTGGCCTTTGCTTAGACCTACCTCCCTAGGTCTGCCCTGGAAAGGAAATTCCTGGAATAACTTTCATGTGCTTAACCCTTCGGAAATGGTAGGCATTAATAAAGCCCCTCCTCGGCATCCGCTTGCCTGGCAGAGGTTGGAGGCCATCCGCGTCTGACCGGCAGAGATGTTTGCTGGTCATTAGCAGAAAAACGCACCTCCACATTTCCATCCTGCTGGAAAAGAGTGTATTTCCAGCCTCTCCCGAGGACATTCCTGAAGAGCACAGCTACCATTAGGCAAATTGCTTTAACGAGAGCCTGGCCTCCTCTAATAACAGCTACGGGACCAGGCAGAAATATCCAATGAACTTCTCCGTTCTCTCTGGGGTACTGGAGAAAAACACAATTGCTTCTAACTCACAGAAAATAAAGTATTTTCTCTGTTTTCTCCATTTTATCCGTTTTCAGTTGGTCTCGTGGTAGCCCTCCTCCTCATGGGGAATTTTTGCCTGCTCTCATCAATCCTGTGCTCGGTACCACGAGGTGCTACCACATTACAATGCTCTAGCTTGGCTCGTGCTCGGAAATCAGACCAATGCCTACGGTTGGAACTGAGAATTATTGAAGTATTAATGATTACATCTCCCCCTTGTGCCTGCAAACTCTGCGAGAAGCTACAATCCCAAGTTCCACCACTGTTTAACATCAGAAGTTTTCTTTAACTGGGAGAGACAGACCTTAGAGCAAATCGGAGCCCAGTCCGGTGGCAGAGGGCAAGGGCTCAACGTGGTCCGAGTCTCAGAGCATCGCGTGTGCCGTGGGTGGGCACAAAATCGGGCTCGCACCGTGAGCACACACCTCATCCGTCAGAAAACGCTGGGGTTTGCAAAGCTTTGAAAATAAAATGCTTCCCAGCCCATCTGCGAGTGCATTTCCCTTCATTAGCACTAAGATCAACAATTTAGCAGGAGGCAGCTCGGGAATAGCAAGACCAATCCAAACAGTTTTACTTAAATTCCAGCTAAATGAACCCAGTTTTCTGGGCTTTTAGCAACGGAGGGATAATGTATGCCTATTAAAGAGCATGTCAAAGCCCCAGTCACACAGTCTGGGCATTCAGTTAAAGCGAAGGTCACAGATCTGTGCCCTGGGGCCAGGGGAGAAAGGCTCAGAGGAAGAGGAGTGGCCATCTGGTCCCTCCACTTATGCAGAGGTCACTGCTTTCTGTCACCCCCCCTGTGGCCTCTGACTTCTAGGACTCAAAGAGGGGGAGAAAAAAAAAAAAAAAAAGAAAAGAAAAAAAGCCAGGCATGATGAAAGTGGGGCCCTGATGTGCTGAGACAACTTGCTAAAAGAGCTCTAACCAAAACCAGCCACACGCTCTGCACGGTTAAAGGGACAGCTCGCCCCTTCCCAGCGCCCACCACAACGCTGGCTCCTCCATCCCAGCGTTTTTCCACGCGTGGAAAATAGCCGGGGTGAAATAAAAGCCTACCAAGGAGCTGTGACAGGGAGAGCGGGATGTCGGCGTAAAACACACGAATACAGCAGCGGGATGATCAGGACGGAAAGCAAGAGGGAAAACAGAAGTGCAGCCTGTTTGCGGAGCTCTCTGAAGTGCCAGATACTTGCACATGCCTGGAAATGAGATTGATGCTATTCATGCCCGGCGTGCTTGTTTCCTGCTTGGCAATGGCGTGTGCACTGAATCGAAGCCGCTAATTGTTCCGTCCGCACCACGATTTGCAAACTAGATCGCTTAGGAGCCAAGAGAAAATAAATGAGGTGTTCATTAGAAGGAAGGCTGGTTTCATATCCTTCATAAAAGCAAAAGAGCTCTGATGCTCAGCGCGGTCTCCAAACCGCCTTTCTGGTTGAGATGTGACTTTGAGCTCCTAGGGCTTTTATTCCTCTGGAGATACTCATTCGGCATTCAAAGCAGAAAGACATTAGAGTAACTCTGCCATTTATTTTCAGAGTAAACAGGTTTCTTGTTCATTAATTACATGGGTCTTCAGATAACACACACAATTTCCCATTACCTGGACTCGGCGCAGTTTGTTCCCCGCATGCCACAACACTGTAGACTTTTTATCAAGCAATTCTGCTTCATTTTAATCTGTGATTTATCTGAGGGCCCAGCATCGGTGCCTGAAAGGGTATTGTTTAAGTAACAATACTGATGTACACATTCCCACATCAAATGTCAAGGGAGAAGAGGGCTGCTCCAGAGGATGCATGGGCTCAAAGGAAATCATTAAAAGCCACTGGCCTGCAGAAACTAAATGGTATTCGAAAAGAAAAACTAACAACAGGCAGGAAGCTACTGGCAACCAGGCATGGCTTAGGAAAGCAGCTCTGGGGGGAATAGCTTGGTTTCCCCTTACAAACTCTCCTCACGGCCCAGATTTCTTTTTCAGGCAGTGACAGCCACAGATTTACATTCCAGTTCATACACACGGCCCCGGTGCGTGGATCGGTGTCAGCTGGATTTAATTCTCATTTTCCCCAAAGTGCAGCGGCGTCACACCACGTCCCTTGGAGGCAAAGGCAAACCTGCCACCGCCCAGGGATGGAGCCAGGATTTCACCAGCCTTCCTCGCTCCCCGCCAGCTTTGAAGCCACTGGAAATTAGTGCAGCCCCATCAAAAGCAACAGCTCCAATTAAAAGCTGTTGAGAACCTTTCCCACTTTATATCCCAAAAGGGCTCCTGTTAAAGCACACCCTCGAACAAGCGCAAATCAGGCTTGGGAACGCCACAGTTTTGTGACAATAGCAAAAAGAGATGCTTCATATTTGCTGACTCTTGCTGTATTTGCTCAAGAAAGAATATTTATTCCTAGGATGTGATCTGCACTGCAAGTCACTTAGAAGCTACTTTTAAATTAAGGCAAAGACACAGTGCCATGTAGAGGCTCATCAGCACAACTCAGGGAGAAAGCCAACCGTTAGTTTTGTCAGAAAAGTTTTTAAAGAGCTAATAAAGCAAGACGCTGTTATCTCATCTCCACTGCTCAAAAAAGGCCAACGGATGCTCCTAACATGCCAAGGATGGAGGCAGCTTTCAAAGGTGTTGTGCAAAGGGTTCTGAATCCAGCGGAGCAGGAAAGCACCTACACAATTTACAGCTGAGAGTAATGCCACCAAGCATTGATTTTGTGGCCCAGATCTTAGAAAAGCTAACACCCCTGGAGACCTCAAGGAGACGGGTACTACAGCCCTCCGGAAAGCTAAGCTGTACGTGTTCCTCAAGGACACTGGACTGGAACCTGTGAAAGATGGCAGAGGAAAGAGCTGCTGGTTTTATGTTTTCAGTAATAGATCACGTTAACAAAGTCTTGATCCTATGGAGGACCTCTGCAAGCATGGGGGAGCAGTGCCAGGGAGCGGGACCCTGGCACACCGTGGCTCTGGGGTGCTGGCAGGAACCCACGTAGATGCCACTCTCGGTAATCACATCTCATCATAGAATCATAGAATGGTTTGGGTTGGAAGGGACCTCAAAAGTCATTTAGTTCCAACCTCCCTGCCATGGGCAGGAACACCTCCTCTCAATGAGTTTCCAGCCCCATACATACGGGTTCTCTGAGGGAACGAGGCATTTTAGGGAAGAATTTGGGGCAGGACTAGGAGCTCCAGCAGCATCAGCTCTTTTCCTCCAGGAAGCCCAAATAGTTTTGCAGATCTTCAGCAGCACAGGGCACGAAGCTGTTATTGCTAAGCTCTGGAGCGCTTGCCAAGATGAAGTAGCTACAAAGGTGCTACTTCCTTATGAAACCAATAGAGAGCAGAGGGAGAAAGGGAGGATGCCCTCCTGACTTGACACCAAGCCAGGCACCACCAAATTTCACTAGCTTTTATTTCACTGTTGTCTTACTGTGCTTTGTTCAAAATCAAATTCCATTTTATTTTACCAACCATCAGCAGAGCAGGTCCAGGGGTCCATGTTCCCAGCTCACTAATATGATGGTTCCTCCAGGACCAATTTGGGAAACACCCCTCCTAAGTACAGCCAAGTAACAGGATCAGCCTGGTTTTAAAGGGTCTTCAGCCCACAGCTATGTGCTGTCCTGATTAGAGATGCTTTCCAAGAACAACCATCACAGGAAAAACGTCACCTTGCACCACCACCACCATTGCACTGCGGGCTGTGGGACTCTCCCAACGGAAGGACTGACAGCTCAAACCACTCACACAACTCCCGACTACTTCTTTTCCTTCCACCCTGAGGCTGAGGCCATTTCTCTGCTTTAGCCAGCTCCAACACACGGTCGTGAGCCTGCACTTGAAACCCATGCTGAGGTTCACCAGATCTCCGGGACCACAGCAACCTGCCAGGAACCAACCTGGGCTGCAAGGCCCCGAGGACACGCACTGTTTTGCTAGCACTACAGGACTCTTGGTGATACCATGTCCAGAAAGCATCAGCATCAGAGAAATGCCACTTATCACTCAATAATTGATAGATGTAGCTGTATGTAGAGCTGTTGCACTGTAATTTCAAAGAGCAGCTCCAAGATAAGATGGAAATGCAGCAGATCTCACAGCTCTCCTCTCAAAAACAATACAAAACACCGATGTCTTTAGGGAAAAAAACCCATTTCCAGTGTACTTCACAATAAGGAAGGGATACAGGAATTAGATGCTAATTCATCTGCAAATATAATTAAAATCCGCCGCACTAAGACTTCACTGTTAATTTACTCGCACATCCATGTCATATGTGCAACAAATCAGAAACAGGCCTATTAATTTACAGCTTTACGTATAATATATTCAGGACGTCGCAGAAAATGGCAGGAATACTGGCGGTTCCATCTAAAACTCTGCAGTTGGTAAATTAAATCTATCTGCAGCAAAGTAAATTGAAATACATACTGAACTTATTACTGTGTCTAGTTTAATATCTACGAATGGGTTGGATTTCTCCAGGTGAATATTAGCCATATACAGTGAAAGAAATGTGGCTGTTGCCATCGCTTTGCTCACAATATTGCTCTTCTCCTGGAGGGGCTGCTCAGCCCCGACAGGCACTGGGGTGGATGGTGGGAGTGGACTTACCAGCACTCAGAAGTTTCAAAATTTAACTGTCCTTCAAATATTAGTAAGAATAAATACTGTATTGTCAAAACATGGCAGTGTCTTGTAGTGTCCCTGCATGATGTCAGGCACATAACTGGAAAAATCGAGGTGGTTTCACCCTTCACAGAAGCACTGAGATGTCTTCATACCCAGGGGACATCAAACATGCACTCAGGAAGGTCAGGGATGCCCCACAGGCCTTTACGACCGAGGCCTTAGGACACTCTTCAAGGTTGAGGAGAAATCTGAGGGGGAGGAACATGCTCATGTAAGATGTTTTTTTCCACCCACGACGGTCTACAGGATCTCTTTGCTCCCAAGCCAGCAGACCCAAACACAGTTTGACCGAACATCTCACCAAGACGCCCAGCCTGAGCTGTGCGATGATTTCCTAACTTTATTGAAAGAAAATCTGGACCGGCACATGAGACCGTGCTTGAATTTAATTTTCAGAAAAAAAAACCATCCCCTTTTTCCACCCCCACCGCACTGCTCCTGCCTAATGGGCCGTATTTAACCAGGACTCACCAACAGCTCTCCCCCCACTCCCCTTAATACTTTCAATCCATAATGCCTGAAAGGCTCTTTCCCTGGACCTTGCACGGTTTATAGGGTTAATTGAATGCACACTGATCTACTAAGTGTCCAGAAGAAGAAGCGCCATTCTTTAAGATGTCATTTCTCCCCCCGGCCCCCTCCCCGGCCCCCCGGACAATGCTGTGGGGCTGTGCCCGGCCAGGCTTGGCCCCAGCGAGGTATTGTTCCCTGGTCAGGGGGGGCTTTGGAAAACAAAGCAAAACAAAAGAATCCCTGACATGCCTAAAAAAGGAGACTTCATGCCAGAGCTAACCTTTGAAGATTTATTCCCCACTGCCCTTGTGACCCAATTCAACCTCCATTACTCAGGAATTCCCCAGACAAGCCCCGAAAGGCAGGGNNNCAGACAAGCCCCGAAAGGCAGGGATGGAATTTCGGACTTTCTAACTCATTTGTTTGTGCAGGACAGGGTGGTCTGGTAACCCCGGCCAGGCAGGGAACTTGTGTGCTGGGAGAGGCTTTCTATAAATATACATCTGTATTTATAGGTACTTTAGGTATTAGATGTAATTATCATGACGATTCCCTCTCCCTCCGCTTAAAATTGCAAATCCCCACCTTGCACAATGTGAGTGGATTGTAATAGGCTTTTGTGTGGTTGCTTCCCTCAAGCCTTAGAATTCACCGCCTACTTTTGGGGCTGGAAACTGGACAGGGAAGAAAAAAAAAAAAAAAAAGAAAAAGAAAAAGAAAGAGAGGCTCATCTACATCATAAAACTGAAGCATGTTTCTCTTGAGAATATCTCTAGTGGGGTGAGGACTTGGGAAATGCTCATTTGGGACATCTGCTCCAAAATACCTCTTGTGACAAAGCCTTGGGAGGGCTGTGGGGTGAGCGGTGTCCACAACGTGCCAGGCTGGGCAGCCCTTAATGCAGGGCCATGGGAGATACCCAGAGGGGTGCATCTACGCCTGGCAAAAAGTCTGAGAAACCCTAAAGGAAAGATGTAAGAGCCATAAAGTCAAGACAGACACACCCCGGGGAGCGTTATCTCTGCATCACTCTTCTGTCTGCAGATGGTTTTCCCTACAGCACTGGGGGG